>CM073773.1:23809113-24344113 GCA_037158775.1 Hetaerina titia
TTTGTTATTTTTAAAAGAAACTGTTGAATATAAATAAGTACCTTTGCACGAGGAAGGAAATTCTCACTCATTTTCAATAATTTCTAGAGTTGTATTAGTTCAGAAAATATAAGCAGGGTTTCACGAAACGAACGTTCACGAGAGGCTCCGAAGCTCTACTTCGTCGAAGGCCAAATTTTATCTTTTCGCCCGCTTGGCTGTGTGGCTCCTGCCTCCCCGCGACCCCTCGCCCTCACGCTCGGGTATTAGTTGTTGCGCATCCATTTACCTCGCCCTGAAATAGGACTTTAATCGTTTTGAAAAGCGTGGAGTCTGTGAAACTCACTCAGGAATTATAGACCTAATTTTTAGGCGTAATATGACACCGAAATTATGTCCCTGGGTTTCCTAGATATTGTGTTAATCCGAAGGTTTTGTTTTCCAGAGTCCATGAAATCAATTTCTCTCACTTCATTTGTTTTTTACCTTCGGCCCCTCTAGATTTTTCACGTGCCCCTTTTGACTCTAACTTATGTGCTTCTCCCTGCTATGAGTTCACCTTGATTGACCTTCAAGTCCAAATGTTTTCCAAGGTATGACCTTCAACTGCTATTTCCCTCTCTATTCCGACCAGCCGATTTTCGTGCAAATCTGTCGAGTTGGAGAAAAAGCCGCTTGGTGGCCTTGAATTAGGGTAACTTCCTGCCGTCAAAAAGTGAGCGACGAAATGGCGTTGTATGTCCACGAAGAGACCCAGCGCTATTTTCAAATGAAAGAAAAGGAATCAATTTATGTTTCCTCTTGCTCATTCCGTGTACACAATAAGCACACATAATAATGTTGAAATTATGAAAAGGCTAATCCAAAAAGTCTTAGTTTGCACATATAAAAAGTCATTTTAAACTTATTTCATTAAAATTCGATCATCTCCGGTTTCAAATATTACGAATTATTGGCAGTAAGGGTCCTCATCATTACATTTAAATTATTACCTTCTGCCCTCCACGAATCGTTTGATAATGGCATTTGGCAATCCGACTTTCTGAGAAAATGAATAATTTTACCCAATTAATAATTGATTTTGAATATATGAAAAGAGTCTTTAAGTGATTGCTTATGCAGGCATGACCTTTGCCGACCTCCAATGCAATCAAACAAAAAGTCCGGAGTAATATTGTTGTTTTTTCTCCAGAATGAAGTTACACTTGCATACCTGAATGCAACTGTTGTAATAGGATCACGAAAGACAAAACTGTGATTTAATTTAGCTCATCAGCGTTGAATTAGTATTTCTAGGTGTACTGACATTATTAGAAATTCAACTGTGTGTAACACATAGATAAACAATAATGACAAAGCAGTCAAATACTTATATATCTTAGGAATACAAAAGCGGATCCTAAGCCTAGTTTACCACTCACCAAGAAGCAGGTCAATCACCCCACCATGCCCTGTTAAAAATGAACCTTAATTTACAAAAAATACTGATAAAGTTTTTAGTTATTCACTCAAAACAAAAAAGCGTGAACAAATTATTTATTTCCAAGGTTGGTTTGGAAAATGACCGTACATTTTACCCAGTACTTACCCCGTCGGCATAAGCCCGAGACAGTTTGAAGACACACCTCCGGCTTTCCCTGTTTCACCTATGGTTTTCCAGAAAGTACTGAAACCTGAAAATCCACATTTCTTGGATGAGTGCCTTGCCCGGGAATTGAACCCGGGATCATCCGGTCAGTAGTCCAACACGCTCCCCCCTGAACTACCGCGACTGGCGCTCCGACGTATGTTAAAACATGTATTTGCTTTCCTTAATAATGATGGTTTTTTGCTGATACAAGCAGTCTTTTGACTATAACATTGGAAATATATATGCACAACTATGTGTGATATACTGGACTATTACTGAGACCTTTTGTTTCCAATTTGGGAATGTCCTCAAAGTCCTCATTAACCAGTTCATACTAGATTCTGCTGTCTTTGAGGTCGGGAAGGGATTCACATATTTGCAGTGTCGAATATAGAGGAAAACACTCTTTGTGCTGCTTGTTGCTCTAACCACTGGAGGATTTAATTTACAGGTTATCGAAAATTCTCGGTGCATAATTTACTAAATTTCGTTTGTTATTTTTAAAAGAAACTGTTGAATATAAATAAGTACCTTTGCACGAGGAAGGAAATTCTCACTCATTTTCAATAATTTCTAGAGTTGTATTAGTTCAGAAAATATAAGCAGGGTTTCACGAAACGAACGTTCACGAGAGGCTCCGAAGCTCTACTTCGTCGAAGGCCAAATTTTATCTTTTCGCCCGCTTGGCTGTGTGGCTCCTGCCTCCCCGCGACCCCTCGCCCTCACGCTCGGGTATTAGTTGTTGCGCATCCATTTACCTCGCCCTGAAATAGGACTTTAATCGTTTTGAAAAGCGTGGAGTCTGTGAAACTCACTCAGGAAATATAGACCTAATTTTTAGGCGTAATATGACACCGAAATTATGTCCCTGGGTTTCCTAGATATTGTGTTAATCCGAAGGTTTTGTTTTCCAGAGTCCATGAAATCAATTTCTCTCACTTCATTTGTTTTTTACCTTCGGCCCCTCTAGATTTTTCACGTGCCCCTTTTGACTCTAACTTGTGTGCTTCTCCCTGCTATGAGTTCACCTTGATTGACCTTCAAGTCCAAATGTTTTCCAAGGTATGACCTTCAACTGCTATTTCCTTCTCTATTCCGACCAGCCGATTTTCGTGCAAATCTGTCGAGTTGGAGAAAAAGCCGCTTGGTGGCCTTGAATTAGGGTAACTTCCTGCCGTCAAAAAGTGAGCGACGAAATGGCGCTGTATGTCCACGAAGAGACCCAGCGCTATTTTCAAATGAAAGAAAAGAAATCAATTTATGTTTCCTCTTGCTCATTCCGTGTAGACAATAATCACACGTAATAACGTTGAAATTATGAAAAGGCTAATCCAAAAAGTCTTAGTTCGCACATATAAAAAGTCATTTTAAACTTATTTCATTAAAATTCGATCATCTCCGGTTTCAAATATTACAAATTATTGGCAGTAAGGGTCCTCATCATTACATTTAAATTATTACGTTCTTCCCTCCACGAATCATTTGATAATGGCATTTGGCAGTCCGACTTTCTGAGAAAATGAATAATTTTACCCAATTAATAATTGATTTTGAATATATGAGTAGAGTCTTTAAGTGATTGCTTATGCAGGCATGACTTTTGCCGACCTCCAATGCAATCAAACGAAAAGTCCGCAGTAAGATTGTTGTTTTTTCTCCAGAACGAAGTTACACTTGCATACCTGATGCAAATGTTGTAATAAGATTACGAAAGACAAAACTGTGATTTAATTTCATTCATCAGCGTTGAATTAGTATTTCTAGGTGTACTGACAATATTAGAAATTCAACTGTGTGTAACACATAGATAAACAATAATGACAAAGCAGTCAAATACTTATATATCTTAGGAATACAAAAGCGGATCCTAAGCCAAGTTTACCACTCACCAAGAACCAGGTCAATCACCCCACCATGCCCTGTTAAAAATGAACCTTAATTTACAAAAAATACTGATAAAGTTTTTAGTTATTCACTCAAAACAAAAAAAGCGTGAACAAATTATTTATTTCCAAGGTTGGTTTGGAAAATGACCGTAGATTTTACCCAGTACTTACCCCGTCGGCGTAACTCCGAGACAGTTTGAAGACACACCTCCGGCTTTCGGCGTTTCATACATGGTTTACCAGGAAGTACTGGCACCGGAAAATCCACTTATCTTGGAGGGAGCTGCATGTGCCCAGAGAGCCTTGCCCGGGAATTGAACCCGGGACCCTCCGGTCAGTTGTCCAACACGCTCCCTCCTGAGCTACCGCGACTGGTGCTCCGACGTGTGTTAAAACATGTATTTGCTTTCCTTAATAACAATGGTTTTTTGCTGATGTAAGCAGTCTTTTGACTATAACTTTGGAAATATATATGCACAACTATGTGTGATATACTAGACTATTACTGAGACCTTTCGTTTCCAATTTGGGAATGTCCTCAAAATCCTCATTAACCAGTTCATACTAGATTCTGCTGTCTTTGAGGTCGGGAAGGGATTCATATATTTGCAGTGTCGAATATAGAGGAAAACACTCTTTGTGCTGCTTGTTGCTCTAACCACTGGAGGATTTAATTTACAGGTTATCGAAAATTCTCGGTGCATAATTTACTAAATTTCGTTTGTTATTTTTAAAAGAAACTGTTGAATATAAATAAGTACCAATGCACGAGGAAGGAAATTCTCACTCATTTTCAATAATTTCTAGAGTTGTATTAGTTCAGAAAATATAAGCAGGGTTTCACGAAACGAACGTTCACGAGAGTCTCCGAAGCTCTACTTCGTCGAAGGCCAAATTTTATCTTTTCGCCCGCTTGGCTGTGTGGTTCCTGCCTCCCCGCGACCCCTCGCCCTCACGCTCGGGTATTAGTTGTTGCGCATCCATTTACCTCGCCCTGAAATAGGACTTTAATCGTTTTGAAAAGCGTGGAGTCTGTGAAACTCACTCAGGAAATATAGACCTAATTTTTAGGCGTAATATGACACCGAAATTATGTCCCTGGGTTTCCTAGATATTGTGTTAATCCGAAGGTTTTGTTTTCCAGAGTCCATGAAATCAATTTCTCTCACTTCATTTGTTTTTTACCTTCGGCCCCTCTAGATTTTTCACGTGCCCCTTTTGACTCTAACTTGTGTGCTTCTCCCTGCTATGAGTTCACCTTGATTGACCTTCAAGTCCAAATGTTCTCCAAGGTATGACCTTCAACTGCTATTTCCCTCTCTATTCCGACCAGCCGATTTTCGTGCAAATCTGTCGAGTTGGAGAAAAAGCCGCTTGGTGGCCTTGAATTAGGGTAACTTCCTGCCGTCAAAAAGTGAGCGACGAAATGGCGCTGTATGTCCACGAAGAGACCCAGCGCTGTTTTCAAATGAAAGAAAAGAAATCAATTTATGTTTCCTCTTGCTCATTCCGTGTAGACAATAATCACACATAATAACGTTGAAATTATGAAAAGGCTAATCCAAAAAGTCTTAGTTTTCACATATAAAAAGTCATTTTAAACTTATTTCATTAAAATTCGATCATCTCCGGTTTCAAATATTACAAATTATTGGCAGTAAGGGTCCTCATCATTACATTTAAATTATTACCTTCTTCCCTCCACGAATCATTTGATAATGGCATTTGGCAATCCGACTTTCTGAGAAAATGAATAATTTTACCCAATTAATAATTGATTTTGAATATATGAGTAGAGTCTTTAAGTGATTGCTTATGCAGGCATGACTTTTGCCGACCTCCAATGCAATCAAACAAAAAGTCCGCAGTAAGATTGTTGTTTTTTCTCCAGAATGAAGTTACACTTGCATACCTGATGCAAATGTTGTAATAAGATTACGAAAGACAAAACTGTGATTTAATTTAGCTCATCAGCGTTGAATTAGTATTTCTAGGTGTACTGATATTATTAGAAATTCAACTGTGTGTAACACATAGATAAACAATAATGACAAAGCAGTCAAATACTTATATATCTTAGGAATACAAAAGCGGATCCTAAGCCTAGTTTACCACTCACCAAGAAGCAGGTCAATCACCCCACCATGCCCTGTTAAAAATGAACCTTAATTTACAAAAAATACTGATAAAGTTTTTAGTTATTCACTCAAAACAAAAAAGCGTGAACAAATTATTGATTTCCAAGTTTGGTTTGGAAAATGACCGTACATTTTACCCAGTACTTACCCCGTCGGCATAAGCCCGAGACAGTTTGAAGACACACCTCCGGCTTTCGGCGTTTCATACATGGTTTACCAGGAAGTACTGGCACCGGAAAATCCACGTATCTTGGAGGGAGCTGCATGTGCCCAGAGAGCCTTGCCCGGGATTCGAACCCGGGATCCTCCGGTCAGTAGTCCAACACGCTCCCCCCTGAACTACCGTGACTGGTGCTCCGACTTATGTTAAAACATGTATTTGCTTTCCTTAATAATAATGGTTTTTTGCTGATATAAGCAGTCTTTTGACTATAACATTGGAAATATATATGCACAACTATGTGTGATATACTGGACTATTACTGAGACCTTTCGTTTCCAATTTGGGAATGTCCTCAAAGTCCTCATTAACCAGTTCATACTAGATTCTGCTGTCTTTGAGGTCGGGAAGGGATTCACATATTTGCAGTGTCGAATATAGAGGAAAACACTCTTTGTGCTGCTTGTTGCTCTAACCACTGGAGGATTTAATTTACAGGTTATCGAAAATTCTCGGTGGATAATTTACTAAATTTCGTTTGTTATTTTTAAAAGAAACTGTTGAATATAAATAAGTACCTTTGCACGAGGAAGGAAATTCTCACTCATTTTCAATAATTTCTAGAGTTGTATTAGTTCAGAAAATATAAGCAGGGTTTCACGAAACGAACGTTCACGAGAGGCTCCGAAGCTCTACTTCGTCGAAGGCCAAATTTTATCTTTTCGCCCGCTTGGCTGTGTGGCTCCTGCCTCCCCGCGACCCCTCGCCCTCACGCTCGGGTATTAGTTGTTGCTCATCCATTTACCTCGCCCTGAAATAGGACTTTAATCGTTTTGAAAAGCGTGGAGTCTGTGAAACTCACTCAGGAAATATAGACCTAATTTTTAGGCGTAATATGACACCGAAATTATGTCCCTGGGTTTCCTAGATATTGTGTTAATCCGAAGGTTTTGTTTTTCAGAGTCCATGAAATCAATTTCTCTCACTTCATTTGTTTTTTACCTTCGGCCCCTCTAGATTTTTCACGTGCCCCTTTTGACTCTAACTTGTGTGCTTCTCCCTGCTATGAGTTCACCTTGATTGACCTTCAAGTCCAAATGTTTTCCAAGGTATGACCTTCAACTGCTATTTCCCTCTCTATTCCGACCAGCCGATTTTCGTGCAAATCTCTCGAGTTGGAGAAAAAGCCGCTTGGTGGCCTTGAATTAGGGTAACTTCCTGCCGTCAAAAAGTGAGCGACGAAATGGCGCTGTATGTCCACGAAGAGACCCAGCGCTATTTTCAAATGAAAGAAAAGAAATCAATTTATGTTTCCTCTTGCTCATTCCGTGTAGACAATAATCACACATAATAACGTTGAAATTATGAAAAGGCTAATCCAAAAAGTCTTAGTTCGCACATATAAAAAGTCATTTTAAACTTATTTCATTAAAATTCGATCATCTCCGGTTTCAAATATTACAAATTATTGGCAGTAAGGGTCCTCATCATTACATTTAAATTATTACCTTCTTCCCTCCACGAATCATTTGATAATGGCATTTGGCAATCCGACTTTCTGAGAAAATGAATAATTTTACCCAATTAATAATTGATTTTGAATATATGAGTAGAGTCTTTAAGTGATTGCTTATGCAGGCATGACTTTTGCCGACCTCCAATGCAATCAAACGAAAAGTCCGCAGTAAGATTGTTGTTTTTTCTCCAGAACGAAGTTACACTTGCATACCTGATGCAAATGTTGTAATAAGATTACGAAAGACAAAACTGTGATTTAATTTCATTCATCAGCGTTGAATTAGTATTTCTAGGTGTACTGACAATATTAGAAATTCAACTGTGTGTAACACATAGATAAACAATAATGACAAAGCAGTCAAATACTTATATATCTTAGGAATACAAAAGCGGATCCTAAGCCAAGTTTACCACTCACCAAGAACCAGGTCAATCACCCCACCATGCCCTGTTAAAAATGAACCTTAATTTACAAAAAATACTGATAAAGTTTTTAGTTATTCACTCAAAACAAAAAAAGCGTGAACAAATTATTTATTTCCAAGGTTGGTTTGGAAAATGACCGTAGATTTTACCCAGTACTTACCCCGTCGGCGTAACTCCGAGACAGTTTGAAGACACACCTCCGGCTTTCGGCGTTTCATACATGGTTTACCAGGAAGTACTGGCACCGGAAAATCCACGTATCTTGGAGGGAGCTGCATGTGCCCAGAGAGCCTTGCCCGGGAATTGAACCCGGGACCCTCCGGTCAGTTGTCCAACACGCTCCCTCCTGAGCTACCGCGACTGGTGCTCCGACGTGTGTTAAAACATGTATTTGCTTTCCTTAATAACAATGGTTTTTTGCTGATGTAAGCAGTCTTTTGACTATAACATTGGAAATATATATGCACAACTATGTGTGATATACTAGACTATTACTGAGACCTTTCGTTTCCAATTTGGGAATGTCCTCAAAATCCTCATTAACCAGTTCATACTAGATTCTGCTGTCTTTGAGGTCGGGAAGGGATTCATATATTTGCAGTGTCGAATATAGAGGAAAACACTCTTTGTGCTGCTTGTTGCTCTAACCACTGGAGGATTTAATTTACAGGTTATCGAAAATTCTCGGTGCATAATTTACTAAATTTCGTTTGTTATTTTTAAAAGAAACTGTTGAATATAAATAAGTACCAATGCACGAGGAAGGAAATTCTCACTCATTTTCAATAATTTCTAGAGTTGTATTAGTTCAGAAAATATAAGCAGGGTTTCACGAAACGAACGTTCACGAGAGTCTCCGAAGCTCTACTTCGTCGAAGGCCAAATTTTATCTTTTCGCCCGCTTGGCTGTGTGGTTCCTGCCTCCCCGCGACCCCTCGCCTTCACGCTCGGGTATTAGTTGTTGCGCATCCATTTACCTCGCCCTGAAATAGGACTTTAATCGTTTTGAAAAGCGTGGAGTCTGTGAAACTCACTCAGGAAATATAGACCTAATTTTTAGGCGTAATATGACACCGAAATTATGTCCCTGGGTTTCCTAGATATTGTGGTAATCCGAAGGTTTTGTTTTCCAGAGTCCATGAAATCAATTTCTCTCACTTCATTTGTTTTTTACCTTCGGCCCCTCTAGATTTTTCACGTGCCCCTTTTGACTCTAACTTGTGTGCTTCTCCCTGCTATGAGTTCACCTTGATTGACCTTCAAGTCCAAATGTTCTCCAAGGTATGACCTTCAACTGCTATTTCCCTCTCTATTCCGACCAGCCGATTTTCGTGCAAATCTGTCGAGTTGGAGAAAAAGCCGCTTGGTGGCCTTGAATTAGGGTAACTTCCTGCCGTCAAAGAGTGAGCGACGAAATGGCGCTGTATGTCCACGAAGAGACCCAGCGCAATTTTCAAATGAAAGAAAAGAAATCAATTTATGTTTTCCCTTGCTCATTCCGTGTACACAATAATCACACATAATAACGTTGAAATTATGAAAAGGCTAATCCAAAAAGTCTTAGTTTGCACATATAAAAAGTCATTTTAAACTTATTTCATTAAAATTCGATCATCTCCGGTTTCAAATATTACAAATTATTGGCAGTAAGGGTCCTCATCATTACATTTAAATTATTACCTTCTTCCCTCCACGAATCATTTGATAATGGCATTTGGCAATCCGACTTTCTGAGAAAATGAATAATTTTACCCAATTAATAATTGATTTTGAATATATGAGTAGAGCCTTTAAGTGATTGCTTATGCAGGCATGACTTTTGCCGGCCTCCAATGCAATCAAACGAAAAGTCCGCAGTAAGATTGTTGTTTTTTCTCCAGAATGAAGTTACACTTGCATACCTGATGCAAATGTTGTAATAAGATTACGAAAGACAAAACTGTGATTTAATTTCACTCATCAGCGTTGAATTAGTATTTCTAGGTGTACTGATAATATTAGAAATTCAACTGTGTGTAACACATAGATAAACAATAATGACAAAGCAGTCAAATACTTATATATCTTAGGAATACAAAAGCGGATCCTAAGCCTAGTTTATTACTCACCAAGAAGCAGGTCAATCACCCCACCATGTCCTGTTAAAAATGAACCTTAATTTACAAAAAATACTGATAAAGTTTTTAGTTATTCACTCAAAACAAAAAAACGTGAACAAAGTATTTATTTCCAATGTTCGTTTGGAAAAGGACCGTTGATTTTACCCAGTACTTACCCCGTCGGCGTAAGCCGGAGACAGTTTGAAGACACACCTCCGGCTTTCCCTGTTTCACCTATGGTTTTCCAGAAAGTACTGAAACCGGAAAATCCACATTTCTTGGATGAGTGCCTTGCCCGGGAATTGAACCCGGGATCCTCCGGTCAGTAGTCCAACACGCTCCCCCCTGAACTACCGCGACTGGCGCTCCGACGTATGTTAAAACATGTATTTGCTTTCCTTAATAATAATGGTTTTTTGCTGATATAAGCAGTCTTTTGACTATAACATTGGAAATATATATGCACAACTATGTGTGATATACTGGACTATTACTGAGACCTTTCGTTTCCAATTTGGGAATGTCCTCAAAGTCCTCATTAACCAGTTCATACTAGATTCTGCTGTCTTTGAGGTCGGGAAGGGATTCACATATTTGCAGTGTCGAATATAGAGGAAAACACTCTTTGTGCTGCTTGTTGCTCTAACCACTGGAGGATTTAATTTACAGGTTATCGAAAATTCTCGGTGGATAATTTACTAAATTTCGTTTGTTATTTTTAAAAGAAACTGTTGAATATAAATAAGTACCTTTGCACGAGGAAGGAAATTCTCACTCATTTTCAATAATTTCTAGAGTTGTATTAGTTCAGAAAATATAAGCAGGGTTTCACGAAACGAACGTTCACGAGAGGCTCCGAAGCTCTACTTCGTCGAAGGCCAAATTTTATCTTTTCGCCCGCTTGGCTGTGTGGCTCCTGCCTCCCCGCGACCCCTCGCCCTCACGCTCGGGTATTAGTTGTTGCGCATCCATTTACCTCGCCCTGAAATAGGACTTTAATCGTTTTGAAAAGCGTGGAGTCTGTGAAACTCACTCAGGAAATATAGACCTAATTTTTAGGCGTAATATGACACCGAAATTATGTCCCTGGGTTTCCTAGATATTGTGTTAATCCGAAGGTTTTGTTTTCCAGAGTCCATGAAATCAATTTCTCTCACTTCATTTGTTTTTTACCTTCGGCCCCTCTAGATTTTTCACGTGCCCCTTTTGACTCTAACTTGTGTGCTTCTCCCTGCTATGAGTTCACCTTGATTGACCTTCAAGTCCAAATGTTTTCCAAGGTATGACCTTCAACTGCTATTTCCCTCTCTATTCCGACCAGCCGATTTTCGTGCAAATCTGTCGAGTTGGAGAAAAAGCCGCTTGGTGGCCTTGAATTAGGGTAACTTCCTGCCGTCAAAAAGTGAGCGACGAAATGGCGCTGTATGTCCACGAAGAGACCCAGCGCAATTTTCAAATGAAAGAAAAGAAATCAATTTATGTTTTCCCTTGCTCATTCCGTGTACACAATAATCACACATAATAACGTTGAAATTATGAAAAGGCTAATCCAAAAAGTCTTAGTTTGCACATATAAAAAGTCATTTTAAACTTATTTCATTAAAATTCGATCATCTCCGGTTTCAAATATTACAAATTATTGGCAGTAAGGGTCCTCATCATTACATTTAAATTATTACCTTCTTCCCTCCACGAATCATTTGATAATGGCATTTGGCAATCCGACTTTCTGAGAAAATGAATAATTTTACCCAATTAATAATTGATTTTGAATATATGAGTAGAGTCTTTAAGTGATTGCTTATGCAGGCATGACTTTTGCCGACCTCCAATGCAATCAAACAAAAAGTCCGCAGTAAGATTGTTGTTTTTTCTCCAGAATGAAGTCACACTTGCATACCTGATGCAAATGTTGTAATAAGATTACGAAAGACAAAACTGTGATTTAATTTAGCTCATCAGCGTTGAATTAGTATTTCTAGGTGTACTGACATTATTAGAAATTCAACTGTGTGTAACACATAGATAAACAATAATGACAAAGCAGTCAAATACTTATATATCTTAGGAATACAAAAGCGGATCCTAAGCCTAGTTTACCACTCACCAAGAAGCAGGTCAATCACCCCACCATGCCCTGTTAAAAATGAACCTTAATTTACAAAAAATACTGATAAAGTTTTTAGTTATTCACTCAAAACAAAAAAGCGTGAACAAATTATTGATTTCCAAGTTTGGTTTGGAAAATGACCGTACATTTTACCCAGTACTTACCCCGTCGGCATAAGCCCGAGACAGTTTGAAGACACACCTCCGGCTTTCGGCGTTTCATACATGGTTTACCAGGAAGTACTGGCACCGGAAAATCCACGTATCTTGGAGGGAGCTGCATGTGCCCAGAGAGCCTTGCCCGGGATTCGAACCCGGGATCCTCCGGTCAGTAGTCCAACACGCTCCCCCCTGAACTACCGTGACTGGTGCTCCGACGTATGTTAAAACATGTATTTGCTTTCCTTAATAATAATGGTTTTTTGCTGATATAAGCAGTCTTTTGACTATAACATTGGAAATATATATGCACAACTATGTGTGATATACTGGACTATTACTGAGACCTTTCGTTTCCAATTTGGGAATGTCCTCATTAACCAGTTCATACTAGATTCTGCTGTCTTTGAGGTCGGGAAGGGATTCACATATTTGCAGTGTCGAATATAGAGGAAAACACTCTTTGTGCTGCTTGTTGCTCTAACCTCTGGAAGATTTAATTTAAAGGTTATCGAAAATTCTCGGTGCATAATTTACTAAATTTCGTTTGTTATTTTTAAAAGAAACTGTTGAATATAAATGAGTACCTTTGCACGAGGAAGGAAATTCTCACTCATTTTCAATAATTTCTAGAGTTGTATTAGTTCAGAAAATATAAGCAGGGTTTCACGAAACGAACGTTCACGAGAGTCCCCGAAGCTCTACTTCGTCGAAGGGCAAATTTCTCTTTTCGCCCGCTTGGCTGTGTGGCTCCTGCCTCCCCGCGACCCCTCGCCCTCCCGCTCGGGTATTAGTTGTTGCGCATCCATTTACCTCGCCCTGAAATAAGAGTTTAATCGTTTTGAAAAGCGTGGAGTCTGTGAAACTCACTCAGGAAAAATAGACCTAAATTTTAGGCCTAATATGACACCGAAATTATGTCCCTGGGTTTCCTAGATATGGTGTTATTCCGAAGGTTTTGTTTTCCAGAGTCCATGAAATCAATTTCTCTCACTTCATTTGTTTTTTACCTTCGGCCCCTCTAGATTTTTCACGTGCCCCTTTTGACTCTACCTTGTGTGCTTCTCCCTGCTATGAGTTCACCTTGATTGACCTTCAAGTCCAAATGTTTTCCAAGGTATGACCTTCAACTGCTATTTCCCTCTCTATTCCGACCAGACGATTTTCGTGCAAATGTGTCGAGTTGGAGAAAAAGCTGCTTGGTGGCCTTGAATTAGGGTAACTTCCTTCCGTAAAAAAGTGAGCGACGAAATGGCGTTGTAAGTCCACGAAGAGACCCAGCGCTATTTTCAAATGAAAGAAAAGAAATTAATTTATGTTTCCTCTTGCTCATTCCGGGTAAACAATAAGCACGCATAATAAAGTTGAAATTATGAAAAGGGTAATCCAAAAAGTCTTAGTTTGCCTATATAAAAAGTCATTTTAAACTTATTTCATTAAAATTCCATCATCTCCGGTTTCGAATATTACAAATTATTGGCAGTAAGGGTCCTCATCATTACATTTAAATTATTACCTTCTTCCCTCCACGAATCATTTGATAATGCTATTTGGCAATCAGACTTGCTGAGAAAAGGAGTAATTTGACCCAATTAATACTTGTATTGAATATAAGACTTTCTCTGACTTACACTCAATTAGTGAATGAATGAATGTGAAATGTAATTACTTATTTCATTTTATTTTTTCTTGAAATCCTCTAATCCCACATTTCTGTTGATTCTTTTTAGATGGAGAGTTTACGAATACAATGATTTATTTTAACTTTACATAAAGATCTATCAAGAATTAAGAACAGAATATCAATGCACACTTAGAGATAGGACAGGTGAGGTATTAATTGAGGTGCATAGAATATATTTAAGCAAAATTTAAGGAATACATAATTATTGTACAAGATGGCAAAGTTAGGCCATTCAATTTATTAATTAAAAGATTGAGAGTATGAAGTCCACAAGAATAGCTTAGGCACAGGAATTTTTACTTGACAAGATATACCGTTAAAGGAAAGGTTGTTGGTTTCATGCCTCAGGAATTAATGATGGGGTTAGGAAGGTATGGAGGGTAATATTTTTAAATTCATTTGTAGTATTGATGAGGTGGAAGGAAGTTGCTTAGTAGACTTAAAAGATTGATGGTAACCATATGCCAAGACAATAAGGCCTTGAGAATATTTTATTTCACTCGAGGATAAGGTGCATTGCACTGTGAGGAAACTCACTCGATGAGGCAAGATTATGAACATAGATTGGAGCCTTTTGAGGTGTAGGTGTGGACAAAAATGGAAAAAGTGAAATGGATGGAAAGGAAAAAAAACAATTATTAACAAATGGTGCCGGAGAAGAATTTGGAAGTAATTCAAGAGTCTGCAGGAGAAACTGGCAGTTAATGGAATGCTGAAGATTAACATAAGAGGATGTAATGCTTGGGAAACAAGATAGAGGTATGTATAAAAAAGACATGGACAGAATGAAGAGATAGGAAATGTGTATATTTGAAGAATGGCTTTTTGTGTGTAAGTTTTTAAGGGTATTTATCTAGTTTTGTGCCAGTTGGGGCTGAGAAATATAGCACATCTTTGGTATTGGGCCCATCAAAAGCCTACCCCAACCATTAGATTACTCCTACATGAATTTTGACCTCATATCATACTAGTGCCTAGGCTGATACGAAAAAGGAAGGAACTGCCTTGGCTACCCTACATAAGAACAACATAGTTTTTCATCATCATATTAAAATTCTTCTTTATAATTCAATATACACAAAAGCAACAGGACATTCAACCAAATATAAAATAAATTCTGAAGTGTAAGTGGATGGAGAAATGCTGATACACATTCAAGACAACAAAGGTAATAATGCAAGCTAAACGAGAAACATAAAAAGCTATAGCTTTGTTTTTAAGATATTAGTAGCAGCTGATTGTACATACTTGCCTTTAATATATGTTACAATGTTGTAGCCATGTCGGTGTTTATAAATTTGTTTGTTAAGATGTTAATAAACATTGTAAAACCCTTGTCCAGTTGTATCCTCTAAAGAACATAAAGACTAAAAAGTGTTTACTCATTCCATTTTAGTTTTATAATGTGCGAAGTCTTCATGGTCTAAATTGCAGAATTTATGAGAGAAAAATTTGACCAGAAGACTACAGTACATCAGTATTAGTTCCTATTCCAAAAAGGGATAGGCAGCAATATATGAGGACTACAAAACAAGAAGTTCAATTTCACATGCAGCCACCGGTTATATATAGCAGTGTATAGTGGTTCTGATGATCATGGATTTAAGGAAAAGAGCTGGGAAAATCGATTATTTAGGAGACAATTAGTTTGAGTGAGGAACGAGGAAGTATATAGAAGAGCAGAAGAGAAAAGAACCATATGGAAAGCTTTTCGGCAAAGAAGAACTATGGATTGGACATGCCTTGAGGCACAATAGATTAGTTAGAAACATAATAGAGGGAAAAATTGAAGGTAAGATCCCGCGAGGAAGGCCGAGAGACAAGTACATAGGGCAAATTAAGAAGGACGTAAAACAGAGAACCTATCAGAGGGTGAGGGAATTAACACTAAATAGGGAAAAATGGAGAACTTGAGTAAACTAATCTTAGCTTTGAAATGCTGATGATTATGAATCAGTATGAGTTCAAGAAGGAGAGAGTCACATGTGATGCTACTGCAGAAATGAGATCAAAAATAGAAAAGAACATTTAATACAATCCAGTTGTATTTGTCTATTACATTTCAAGAAAGCATCTGATGGGAGTGAATTGGGAGGAATTAATTAATGTTTGCAGAAAATAGGAGTAGATTGGTGGGATAAGAGATTTATCTGCAACCTGTACATGTCCCAGAATGCTTGGTTGCTATGGACCGTGCCAGGAAGAGGGGTAAGGCCCTTTTGTGGTATTGTAGAGGGAATGGTACAAAATACATGGGAAGAACTAGAGGTAGGAGTGAAAATCAGCAGGGAATTATAAAATGTAAATAAAACAA
The DNA here is from genome assembly GCA_037158775.1 of Hetaerina titia. Classification (NCBI taxonomy): domain Eukaryota; kingdom Metazoa; phylum Arthropoda; class Insecta; order Odonata; family Calopterygidae; genus Hetaerina; species Hetaerina titia. The sequence goes on from CM073773.1 coordinate 23,825,216, forward strand.
AGGACATATGGTTTTGAAGATAGGGAAAGGTTCTACACGTTCAAATAGGAGGGTAAAAAGTAGAGCAGGTTGAACAGTTACTCAATCTTAGTATTTTGGACAAAAATAGTCAAAGTAATAGGGATATAAGGTGAAGAATTGGATTTGGTAAGGAAGTTTTCACAAGAAGGAAGGAATTGATGGTTGGAGAGGGAAGAATGGCAATGTTATACAATTATTCATGCACCATCCATCTAAGATTTGCCTTCACCGATAGAATACCAATACTCTTGTACAGGGTGCGGCAACATAACTTCCATTTTTATTAATCAAAACCCCTTTAAAAAGGAAGTTACGTTGTCACACCTTATGTACCATATCATAGTGACATTTAATGCATGAATACCTGCTTTTCCTTGATTCGGGTATTCTAAAACTTGTCCATTTATTACATAAATAAAAATTTGCTTTAATGAAAAATTGCCAAATTCAATTTATTAATAAACCTTTTATTGAGAATTAATACACCATTCATTCCAAGAAACTGCAGGAGATAACGCAATAGGAACTTTTAATGGACTCAACTACTTTACTACATTAACAACATGTGCATTAAAATGCAAAATTTCAGAGTGTAAGAAGATGCCACAGTAGCTTGCCTAACTAAAGTACTCGGCCGAACATGAGGGATCCAGATTCGAATCCCGGTCAAGGCGAATCACTTTTACCCTATGAAATTGCTGCATTATCATTCACTTTGTTGGAAAACTGCTTTAGACACCCTTAGGAAAAACAAAAACATTGGGAAATCCAGCTCCACTGTATTTATGAGATTCTACTTACCTTTGTGCAAGTGTATGTTTACACCACGATTCTTGATAAATATTTATTGTTTTATAAGTCCCACTTATTAAAATTGAACACTGTCTATACTTACAGTACACCATCTATGTACTGATTTCAATCGAATTTCTTTCAAGGAATATACTCTTTCTATAAGAGAGTTAATCCTGGTTTCTCAAATGAAAAATTGCAGAGATTCAACTTTGGTAAGTTTGCATTGGAATGAAAATGTAAAGTAAGTCTTTCATTATCACAATAAAAATTTATTACTCCATCATTCATCATGATTTCAACAAAAATAATATTACAAGACACCATACGAGTAAAAATATAATGGTAACATCAAAATGAAGAGCTAATTTAATGACGTCAAAGCTAATGGGAAATGAAATTAAATAACTACATTAAAACCTAAGTATAAATTATAAGTAATGCATACTGATACTGGGAACAACAAAAAAAAGACAAACACAAGGAATAAATGCAATATTAAAATATAATGAAGTTCTTAATTTCTGAGTACTGCTGGGCAATGAAGTTCTACTTCCTTTGATAACAGCAGAGAAACCTCGCCATCTGGCATCATGCTCTCCCTGCATTCGAAAGGGAGTGCTGGCACTCTCTTTCCAATCTCAGAGGAAGAGATTTTAACATGACCTGAAATTCAATCAACAAAAATTGCCTGAAGTGTCACAATTTGTCTTTTGATATTTTCAAGAAAAAGACATAACAAACAAGATATTGGGATTATGCTCGACACACTTTAGGCTGTTCATCATACAAATTTCAATTTTAGTTGATTTTTCATGTTTCAACTACAAAAAAAATCATTGAATGAGAATTTCAATAGCTGGGATTTAAATTACAGAGTTTCTTCAATCAAATCTTAAGTACGCAAATCTTAATAACTTCCTTCATTTAGTTTTGATTAATTTTCAATCTTTCTGCAACTAAAAATATCTTTGTTGAGATGATATTGCAAGAACTCAGAATATATTTTTTGAGTATAAATAACTCTCATATTTGTACAAAAAACTATAAACCCGAAGGTCAGTTTGGTAGGTGATGGCAGATCACCCAGTACTAACCCTGACTGCGTGTGAAATTCACACATCAGGGTAGGGGGGCCAGTTCCTTCCCCTGTGCCAGTTATGGTTTCCCAGGAAGATCTGGTACCCGAAAAATCACATAGCTTGGGTGGAGCTGCAGGTGCCCAGAGAGGCTTGACAGGGAATCAAACCCAGGCCCTCCTGTCTGTAGTCCAATGCTCACCCCTGAACTACCACGATCCACCCATATTTGTATAGGGTATCAAAGTCCATTTAGGTACTTAATATTGATTTCACCCCAAACAAAAGTATTTATATAAGGTATAGTGGCTGTCATGTATTATTCATGGGTACAATAGTTATATTTTCAGGGATGAGCACTAAACATAATGCTATGAACTCTCTTTAAAATGTAAATAAAACCCATGACTGGACATTTATACATAACTAAATAGAATATAGAAGAATGCAATTAAATGTGATGAAACCTGAGATAAAAATTGAAGTAGCTAAAAAAATTAGTATGAAAGGAATACCAACCACCACCATTGATCTTTAGTATGTGCACAAGGATTAACATGCTGGAGTTTTCAGATTAAAATGCAGAGAAAATACTAGGGAATTATAAAAACCCCTATGGAGAAGGGGAAGAAAAATATAGCCTCAAAGAACACAAACAAAAACATTATGCTCTGGAGCTGAAGGGAGGAATGCTACAAATAAAAATAGATATTCTGGTGCAAATGGAATTTTTTTTACTTTCATTAGACCCCCAACAATACAAAAAAAGGGGAAGAGATTAGAAGAATACATAAAAACAGGCAGTTTTCCAAAATAATCAACTATTAATCGCAAATAACAACATTGAAATAACGAAATTGTTAATAAATTAATTTTTTACATTTCCTTTTCTTTGGCTATGAGTAATTGGCAAAAGCAAAAAACCTATTACAAATAATGAAAATACAGTACTGCATAAGGTTACAGAAGAAATAGCTATTGAATTTTTCCTTAAATGATGGAAAGGAGACAAACTATGCAAATTTCACTTGAAGTAAGATTAATGGAAGAAACAGACAAGAAGCAAAAAACTACCAAGTTGACAATTTCCTGAGGTATCTGTTCATTATCCCCTTCTTCTAGCTAGCAAGGTTTAGTGAAACAGATTAATAATAATTTAGTATTTCAGTTAAAATTTGGAAACTTAGCTGTTCAGTTTCAACCTAAAAACATGAAGGAATAAACTGTTTGAAATACACCCCTTAACTTTCATGAATTATCTAGCTTTCTCAATAACGTTTTTGCATGGAGTTTAATACAGAAGGTTGTAGAAGTGCTTTCTTTTGTTTGGGATTGCCTGAAGCATAATGTAGTTAATTTCATAGATAAATTAATTTTTATTGAAAATATATATATATCTTTCCCAGTGCATTAGTTCTATTTTAATTACTATTTAAAAGGAAAGAAACATCAAGCGATATTTTTTGTTCCCTCACAGTAAAAAATTCTTTCTTTTGTTTGATTAGATTTGTGACCTGTAGCTGATTATTCCACAGGGCATTATACGGATTGGAAAATATTTTCTTGAGTTACTTTACTGAGGAATCTGATTATTTTTTTGCAAATGACTCGAACACCTGAGAGAAACGAACAGCGTGACAACTATCCAACCACATCATGAAAAAATTATCTGTAATTTCCAGGTAATATTTCCAATTTTACAGAGTGCACCTAGTTCAATTAGTTTATGTTTGAGCAAATATTGACCAGGAGCTTAATTATTGAATGCAGGTGTCAGAATGAAAAAGAATGGGGAAGTCTCATTGTGATATCAGACATGTGACATGACATCCTGCTTCATGACACAAGTATGTATGACTGACTTGGTGAAAAATTTAATTACGTACATGATCCAGATAAAAAATTCCATTGTGATTGCAATAGATTGATAGGACTCTCCTTTAGGGATTTTTATGGAAATTGCACTCATGAAAAATGACACCACCTAGAAAGCATTATTTCAGTGATGTCAAATATAACGATTCTTATCAACCAAGAGGGGACACAAAAACCAAGCACACACACACACACAAGGAAATCACTTCTTGAAAACTAGATGACCGAGGAACAAAATGAAACACTTTCTCCAAGTTACAAAATTTTTAAGAAACTTACCTAGGCATGAATTCGTAACATCTCAAATAGCTAGCTGGGAATACTTCCAAGTAAAATGTGTCAAATACCCATGTTTTCAGAAAATCCACCAATACTGTCAGTTGTCCTGCATGGTGTACACCCTGAATAAAACACTTCAAACAGCTAAAAGACTAAAACTGCCAGAGCATACGAACTGCAGATCTCTGGGTTTCGGTTTGTTCTGTTGTCATAGGTAGCCTACAAAAATGAACTGCCTGGGTAACTATAGAACTCCAGTATTCAATAGCACAGACTTGGGGGCTTTAAGGCTGATCTCCTCCACCAAGGTGTGACATTTATAAACCTCTTAGGAGCACTTAGCAAAAGATTGTCAACTTGGATTAAAATTTAATCTTCATAAAATAGAATAGTTATTTTAATTATCTTTCAAATTTCCCTTTATGTACATAATATATTCATGAACCTGAACCTTTATTATGAGTGTCAAGATAATAAATAATGGTAACTTTTTTAAGATATATCTTCAGCCAAGGTCAAATATGTACAATCTATGTACTTCACTATGCACAATCGTTGGAAAATGAAGTCACCAAACTAATATGTATTCCACACACACCTGATATTACATTTATAGAGGAGCTCCAAAGCAATTGATGTAACTGTATTTTCTTGTAATGCATAGTTATTACAGAAAGAAATTCCATGGCAAAATAATATTTTTACCAGTTAAGCATGCTAACTACAGAAAAGATGCATTGCTCCATTAGGGATGGATGGGAAAGGAAGAAGGGTGGAGAGAAACCTGGTGTCATATTTACAAAAAGGCACCTAGGGGTCCCATCTGATGGATGTCATGTTCACTTGAAGTGCTCTCCACAAAGCATCTCAAGTAGGGATCGGGATACCAGTGAAAAATATCTCCAGCTTCCAGGATTCGAACCCAGGCCCTCTAGGTGGAAAGCCAGTACGTTAGCCACTGCAGCATCAAGATCCCCTTAGCATAATTACCAAAAGCAAATCTACATAAAGCTCAGCAGAGGAAGAATAGTTCATTTGATATCAATTTGTAATTTCCCTCAAAAACTTCATTAACTATTGATTTGATAAAAATAAATCAAATAAATGAATTCTCAATTCCCAAGTATTTAAATGGTAGCTTTCAAAGTGAAATACTTTCAGGCTTACCTAAATGCTTGGTCACAATAGCTGTTTTTCCACTTTTTGGAGTCTTAGGGCTCGGATTTGGCGAGAACTAGTAAGAAAAATGAACATCAAATGACAATGTAATAATTTTGTGAAGAAATGATTTATATAATTGCATTGAGAGTTGGCAGTGGGGCTGTGACTTTAGTCATGCCCTCCTATTCTCCAGGAAAGGAGAACGATATCTATATAATAGTCTTTTTATTAGACTGTGATGAACACTTAAAGAGTAGAATTAACAATCCTAAGGATGAAATCTTAAGAAAGTTCTGGAGAAGAGCAAAGGAATCTGCCAACTCCCAGTATGGAAAATTTATTAATATGCTACAAAAATGTGTGCAAGAGATGACTTCAAGAATGACAACGCTGTCGTTTTCCAATACACACCAAGTGCATAAATTATATAATGGTTCAAAGTGCCTTTCTTGAATTCCTAAACAGCGACTAACTAACATTGACACACAAAGTACTTGATATCTAAGCACACCAGCATAATATTGCAGTGAAGATTAAAAAAGATTTTGGATTTAACCCACACAAACTGAAAATACTCTTACTTGGACACAGAGTTAAAAGAATAATTATGGGCAAATTCGATGTTTCAATTACCATCATTTATTAACTTTATGTTCAGATCGTCTCTACAGAAACTTGCACAAAAGTAAAAATTCAGAATATGTGTTAATAGTGTTATGCACAAGGACAAAGAGCTACAAAAATGATTGAGGCATATATGCAACTGTAATTATTATGACTTCAAATTCATAATGGGAAGTGACATATGCTAAATGAAAGAAGGAGAGTCTTCTTAATTGGAAATTGTGGGTCCTAATCTAATCATAATATCCAAACAAAAACATCAAACTTGTTATAATAATTGACTGAATACACAAAGTTGAGTGAAATACACTAAGTTATCAAAATGTAAAAAATCTTTGGGGCACCCTTATTAAAACATATTACTCAGGTTTGATATGAGAAATGGATATTTCATTCGTCCATTATTACATAAATTTTAAATTTTGTGAGGCATCAGGAAACTGTAAACTATACATTCTTTGTAGTCCTGCTATGCCTCACTTAATTAACCTATTTTATGACAATACTTATAATACTTTAAAAATAAAGAGAAATATTAAATTTAAATGACACTAATGTGCATGTATTTCAATGTTGTATAAGTTTTTATCACTAGGTAACCTTTGGCTTAATAACTATGATTTAGTTCTCACCTCAATGTGTATCCTTACTTTGATGCAAAGTTGAAATCAACTTCGCATCAAAGTGATAATAAGAGTATTAGAAAAAATGATCACTGGGTATGTTAGAAAAACACTTATCCTTTTCATTAATAAAACCACAAACACAGTAATAACCCGAAGGTCAGTTTAGTAGGGGATGGCAGAGTTCACCCACTACTAAGCACGATGGCATTTGAATATTCACACATCAGGGTAGGGGGGGCCAGTTTCTTTCCCTGTGCCGGTTATGGTTTCCCAGGAAGATATGGTACCCGCAGAATCCCATAGCTAGGGTGGAGCTACTGGTGCCCAGAGTGCCTTGCCCAGGAATCGAACCCGGGACCCTCCGGTCAGTAGTCCAACGCACCCTTCTCAATATGATTACAGACATGCCAACTTTCAAAAATGAAAAATCGGGAGGACATGCCAACTTTCAAAAATGAAAAATCGGGAGATTTTTAGAAGTGTATCACGAAGTAATCACTTTTAATTACCACAATATTTGCATGGCACCTTAATCCCTTTATGACACTTTGCCAATTTTTAATGAATGTCACACTTTATTAACATGTTAAGCTAAGTACACAATTTGAACAGTTCATCAAGAACGTAAGAAGGAAAAATCGGGAGTCTCCCGCTTAAATCGGGAGAGTTGGCATGTCTGTGATTATTTAAAAACTATATTATAATTCCCAGTGTTCCTATGAATGAACAAATATTGACATACCTTGAGCCAACAAAGACTTAAAAAAAGGGACACCTCATTACATTATTTTTTCCACAATAATGCTTGACAATACATGGAAACAGGCAAAATACCATAACTGGTCTTGTCAAGTGAAAAATAGATCAATAAAGCTTTTAAACTTGATATCCACATTATATTCATATAGAATGCGAAAATATTAACAAGTAAGAAAATGGGAGGGGGATTAATATTAGTGTTCCATTAGCATCCATAAAAGTGAATACAGAGAAATATAGGGGTTGAATGGTGGTCACCATGTAAGAAGCAACTGTCAAGAAGAGTAAAGAACTATTGTTTGGAAACACTCTTTTTCCCCTTATGTCTATTGAAAAGGCTCACAGGAAGAGCACTTTTAAACTGTCTTTGACTGGCACTCACAATCTTCAATGGCAATGCACTCTTGAAGTTGACTTCAGGTAATGTGGAATAGTTGGTCACATCAACATTCTCAGCACCTCTTTCTCCGAGCATATCTGGCAATGTCTGCAAGTGTTCAACATCAGCAGGCATTAGACAGTGTAGGAGTAAACAAAAAAAGCAACAGCGGTTTCTTCTCTTTGAGAATAAAAGACGACAACACATCAGAACCATGGAATGTGATGAAACCAACTCCACTTTTTATGAAATTCTAAGGGAATAACATATTTAAATATCTGGAAATTTAGCTGCAGTTTCAATAGAAACTGTGAGAAAAATAAATTCAAAACAAAACACTCAAAATGCTTGAGTAACATGGCACTGGTATTCCGACAATCCATATGTAAAAAACAATTTCATAAATCAATTAGGGTGAAAGTTAAAAGACTTTCAGCAAAGTCAAACTGAGCTAAAAATAACCAAACCCCCCATCCTCAGGAATATTCTTTGAATTCCCAGAATGATTAGCTCAGCTCCAGAAATGAGTTCCAGTTCACTTTCAAATATCAGGAGATATAAGGGTTTTGGTGAGCCCTTGAATCAAAGATCCACCCCAAAACAGACAATCACTCTTTAAGTGCCACAGAAGTATACTCTTCCTACTCAAAATGCCTGTTCATTTCCTCCATCTACCTTACTTAACCAACATTCTCCCCTATTGCACAGTGTTCAGCATTCCCTGCATTCCCTTCCTTGCCTTATTTGAATTTCTGCTGAATGTCTCTTCCCTGACTATCCAAAACACTTCTTCATTCCTTTTACTCCCAGCTCTCATTTTCTCCTCTCCATTCTTATTCACAAAGAAAAAACTTCACACTTTAAAAAACTTCTCCTTGACTCTCAAATTCTTGAACCAACAAATTTTGAGTCATGCAAAACTAAACTCTGACACTAAATAACCTTTTCCTTACCTTTTAAACTAAGGTCCTTGTCACCAAATCCATCCTCTTAGTACAAGATGCTTTGCCTGGCCAAACTCATTCAATTTTTGTAACTAATTCTTTACCACCTTCTGAAACAGTTCTAAAATATTTGCACTGTTCTGCAAGGGTAGTCATAAAAAAGTTTCACTGAGGTAAGTTATTTGTTTCTATTCCATTCTGAAAACTTCTCTCTCCCTTGTACCTGCTCTAATCAATGCCCTACAACGTTTTTGTTCACCCTCACCCTCTTAAATCTTGAGAATATCATAACCATCAAGTTCTTATGAATGTCCTATCTCCAAACTATTTCACAATGTCCTCAGCAATAATGGCTCTTCCTTACTAGACTAGCTGTGCCTTCATCATCAACAAATCAAACTAATGTTATGAGTTCTCCACCTACTTTCATAAAACCTGATATATCTCCAGACCTATCTTACCATTCCCCAATATTATAATGAAAGGCCTGGCCTATCTCATCCCTTCAGCCTTAAACAATCTTCTTCAGTGTTCATCAAATGTTTCCAATTGTATTCTCACAATAAAACAAACAAATACACCAAAAGAACATTCTACATTTCTTTTTAAATTGATCTCATTACTGTGATGGCATTTCTAAATTCAACTGATCATCTCCAATGTAATAATTTCCCTCTTTTCCATCATCTTATAACTCTCAGCACTACTTTTTTCACCCAAAAATAAACTTATAGCTCTATATTCTCAAAACACTGCTGCCCTTCTTTTTTGATATGAGAATTAATACAGACCAAATTAGGTCTTTTGGCCAAATTCCTCATTCATAAATGCCCAAGGCTTTAGCCTTAAAGCTTAGTTTTTAGTGAGAAACTTTACATCATAACCAAAAATTGGGTTGATTAGAGTATCACACAAAACAATTAGTACATCAAGTGACATTGATAAAAGAGCATTGAAACCCATTGCTAGTCCAATGGATGTGTTTTGGCACTTGCTACAAGTTAAGAGAACAATGAAGTGTAAATGGATTTCCAGTTTACAGAGGGATGGAAATGAGCCAGTTATCATATAAAACATGTCTTGGGACTAAAAGAGTTCACTCAGATGTACAGCAGGCACTGAGAGAAAACATTACCTCTTGGAGTAAGATACTTTAAGAGGTAATGTTAAACTTTACCTTTTAATTACTTTTGCATGGGAGTTGACCTTGGAAAATGATCCTATTTAATTGCTGGACTAAGGTTCAAGAGAATAAATAAGGTTTACATACATCAGAATACATAGTTCACTAAGTTTTTACTGCTTAATTACCTTTGTTGTCACTTTATCTGATGTCTTGGGAGATTTGTTTTCAGTATCCATGGCCAAATTTCTTATCTGAGTCATTGAATTAAGTCCTGCAATTGGTTTTTTATTTGCAAAAAGAACCACAGGTTTGCTATGGATGTACTGTGACACAGGACTTACAATCCCAGCAAACTTCTTGCTCTTATTAGGTGAAGGACTAAACGGACACAAGTGAGGAATTTTACTTCCTATGGCAGGCTTAACCTGAAACATAGAGGCAATACACAAAATAGAAAATAAAATTAGCATGGGATCATTGCTCTGCAGCATATAATTGATCAATTGTAGAAGAGGTTGAACAATATCACAGAGGGAAACAAGATAATAAAAATAACTTCTTGCACCAGATACTAAACGATAAATAAAGCAACATTTTAAATCAAACCAATGAGATCACAAAAAAAGAAAAATTATTTTAGGCTCTGAAACATAAAGAACCTATTTAACATAGCACTATGAATTCAATATTTATGCACATTTAACCTATAATAATATAAAAATTAAGCCACCCATTTTAACCAAACTTGGCAGTTATGCATCTTAAAAGATTTGGAATTAAAAATGTAGCCGTCACAAATTAAAAAGGCATACTTTTAAGAGAAGCATTGTTGAGCCATACCTTTGCATTTGGTGTTTTAAAGGGAGCTCTCCCTGCCGCCAGAGGATTAGCATCCTGCATAAGGGATCGGGCACAGCCTCTGGATGAAGTGGCTTCCAAGGCAGATGACTGAAGTGGCCTAAATGGTCGAGAGGAATTCTGGTGCATTCCCAGTTCAGTAGTGGTGTTGGGAGTGCGAATTACCCTTGGCGTGCCAGGCCTCCTCTCCATTCCTGGGGTAACTTTGGTAAACCTTTTGCAGTTGGATGAGGGATTCTTCAATGTTGACCCAGTAGGGGGTTTCCTAATGCTGTCTGAAGGAGTGGGAACTTTGGTAAACGGTCCGCTAAATGGTTCCAAATTTTCTACAGATTGTGCCACAGAAGCCAACTGATCTGCATCCTTATTCTCATGTTCCATCTTTCCCAACAACGCTTTGCCATCAATCCCCACATTAACTTTTTCAGACTCTTCCCCGTTAACCTTGGCCTGCCCCAGAGAACTTTCCATTTCAGACTTGACTCCTTCCAGTGTATTTTCAACCTCAGAAAGTTCAGTCTTGACTCCTTCCAAAGCATTTTCCATCTCAGGAATTTCAGACTTTACTCCTTCCAGTGCATTTTCCACATCAGGGATTTCAGTCTTCATTCCTTCCAGAGAAATATTCATCTCTGGAATTTCAGCCTTGACTCCTTCCAAAGCATTTTCCATCTCAGGAATTTCAGACTTTACTCCTTCCAGTACATTTTCCACCTTAGGGATTTCAGTCTTCAATCCTTCCAGGGAAATTTCTGTCTCTGGAATTTCAGTCTTCATCCCTTCCAGAGAAATATTCATCTCTGGTATTTCAGCCTTGACTCCTTCCAGGGTAATTTCCAACTTGGGGATTTCAGTCGTGACCCCTTCCACTGAAATTTCCATCTTTGGAATTTCAAGTATAACATTGGTCACACTTGTGACTTTGGATTCATGTCCATCATTTGGTCCAACAGGATCCCGTTCATTACCATGTGACAGTTGATCATCACCAACGGCACATACATTAACATCATCAAATTCTGTGAACATGAGCACTTTTGAATCTGGCAAAACATTGACCCCTACTTCTACTTCTTCAGTAATTTCAGAAGCCTCACTCTGCAGCTTAACTTTCGACTGATTATCTTCATCTGCTAAAAATTTTATTATCTCCTCAACTTTAAGATTCCGTTCAACCTTCTCCATTTCCTCTTCATTATCTGACAATTTAATGCCAAATTCTCCCTTGCTGATTTCATTAGCATCTTCCCAATCTACACAGTTTACTTTAACATCTAACACATCATATTTGTAGTCCACACCTGGGATAATAACTGCTCCTTCAGCTTCTTTAGAATGTATCATCCCAACATCTGGAATGTGTTCCCCACTGGTGGTGGAATCACCCATTTGATTCTGATCAGGAAAATGCCTTGATAGGAATTTAACTGCATCCAGTTCTAGATGACTCTTATCATTTGTATTAAACACTTTGCCACGGGTAATGGTGTCCACTGGGGGAAGTACTTTGCGGAAATCATTTTGTTGGAATTTATCACTCTGACACTCTGTAACTGCTTGACCATCACTATTATCACAGGATGACAAGCTGAGCATTTGAGCTGCCATGGCTAGAGTATGGAGGCCCTCTTCATCATCCTGTAACTCTGCTGCTGAAGTAGGTAAACTGTAAGTTAATAGGGCATTTAAAAAATATATTCGTCCACACATTGAAGCGTTATCATAATTTAATTGTTTCTCTTCTCAAATATAAAAATTATTAAATCGATGAACATTTTATTAAAGCACATAAAAAATAAACTAATGTGATTAGTGTTGCCACAGAAATAACATGAGAGCAATTGATACACTGCCGTCAATTACTTTACGTTTGGCGATTAATATACGGATTTACACAACTGCGTACTTAATAAAGCCATCTATATGAGCAATAAATACGCAAATATCCAAAAGTAGTTATTTAAAAGAATAAATGGCAGCACCATGTTTCTGTTCCAGAGAATGTCTTCTGGATTGCATAATCATCATTTCTAAACAAGATCTAGCGGATGGATTACTGTAAAGATTTGTGTCAACATATATATGACAACGGTAGTTTAGTAGATTTACTCACTTAGCATATATTTTTTGAGTGCACATCCATAAAATATTACACTGTTTACTATCTTTGTGAAAAGCAGAAGAATTGTACTTCCGTTAAGCCTTAGATATCCAAAATGTAAAGTGATTGTTCCGAACGAATGATTAAATTTAACATGGGGGAAATAACTCAAATTAATTCATGAAAACTGGCTCTAAACCTTTCAATGAGCCTTCAAAGCTAACCGCAACTAATAACGCTACTGTTACTTACCGAGGGAGTAAATTTGACAAGGCTTTTCTTCGTAAGTTTTCCGCTATTTTCTTCTCCTTGTCAGACACAGGTCCAAAAAACACTTCTTCATCACTGTCACAATACATTTCTAAATCAGCCATTATCTGAAAAGTTACAAGTTATTTCTCATATGTTTCATCGAAGCAATAATGATGGCAATAATCTACATATGAATAAATAAGACACATTCCCCAGAAGCTGAAGTTATACCTGATCTAACCGTTTCACAGAAATTCAAACTACACACGTGACGACCGGTACGTCAATAAACGCGGCAAAAATCAAATTAAATAAACAGCATGAATAACGATTTAGTTCACTCTTTCCTCACTTGATAGTGCTGCATTTTCCCGCGCCAGTAAAGAAGAAAAATAGTGATATAGCCAACAAATAAAAATAATGCAAAAATGTATCTTAATCTGGAAATACTCAGAAGCCGTACTCTTACTCTTGCATTCAAAATAAACAGTTTCAAACGTATCAAATCTGCTCACTTGGACCGTTTCCCTCATTTGGAAAGTTGGGAAATATTCCGATAGATGACGTTAGCATTCAGTGATTGTCTTACTTGGCGGTACTCTTTGAAATAAGTGAATTTTAAGTTTAATTTGGCCAAAAAAGTTTCGATTGGCAATTATAGTACAAACACACTTTCTAAGTATATAAATGGGTCGTTTTACCTAAAAATAACTTGTATCCATCTTTTCTGGGATTATGTGTGTGGGAAGTAAACTCGCTCACCACATCCGTAATAGAAAGATTTCCATTGTGTGCGGACCATAAGCAGAGGTTCTGGATAAAAAGGGGAAAAAATGAGACCAGAACATATGAACTAAAAGAAAATCTGAAACAATTGCCGAAGTAAAGCTACCCTCAAGTATTTCAAGAAATATGTGTAAAATATTAATATAAACGACCTTAAAAAGAATGTATCAATTAAGGGATGTGATTCCAGAAACATTAGCCATTTGACTTATTATTTATCACTGTAATTTCGAATTGTGGTTCACACTAATTGTTTTTATGTAATTTCTGTCCCAGTTTACCAAAATCTTAAGAGGTTATTTTCTCATTCCTTCAAATAGTTGAATAAGCTTTCTCAATTTTTCCCGTACTCCCAAGTTCCTCTAAATCTTTACATTCATCCTCTAGACGTTCTTTTCTTAATTTCTTTTATATGGTGGATGTTTTATTACACTGTTGAATATTCTTTGTGATTTCTCTGTTTTCCATAAGATTGTTATCTCCTTTAAGATCAAAGGTTTTTCGAAAGCATTTGATGGCTGCTTTTATCACTTATTTTGTCAATGATTTCCATATTTCTGGTACAGTGCAATTAAATATATATATATATATATATTTATCCCATTTATTTATTAATTATCTTTTAAAAGTGTTTTAATGCTGAGGTGTCATCTTTTACTTTACATGAATAATATTTTGCTCTGGGTTTTCTTGTGAATTTTTTCATTTTCGATCTGGCCCTCATTTGCTGAATGCCATGATTTGGATGAATATTTGTCCAGAAACTCTTTTACTTCCTTTCTCACTGCAGAAGCAAGTTCTCACCATTCGGCGTGGTAGTCAATAGGTATATTTTTTTGACCACGTTTATTTAATCTTTAGGATTGATTTGTAAAGGTGTTTCTTATGACCACATTACAACTTTTGCTAAAATCAATGTTTGCTTCCTGTTTCATTCATGTTTTGGAGATTGAACTTTCCAACTGTGTTATCTATCCTTTCTTCAACAACACAGTATTGAGAAGAAAAAAGGTCAACTACATATTCTCTTTGAATAATCTGGACTACCATGACCCACTATTAAGTCATACACCACGTGTGAAATTCACACTACAGAGTAGCCAGTTCCTTTCCCTGTAAAGTTAAATGTTTCTCCAGGAATCAAACCTGTGTCCTCCAGTCATTAGCCCAGTGCTCTACCCACTCATTATATATATCCTCGCATGCATAAATGTATTATAATTCAATTAGATATGCAAAAAATGAAGGTAATGAAAAAACTTCTTGTAATGTAGAAAAAGTACAGGTCTAACTGGTGAGTATTTAATGAAGAAGCTGGTCATGTCTATGTTAATCTGATTTTCTTTATACTCTATATTCTGCAAATAATTTTCTCCTTTACACTCTTGAAAAAAATATGCTTTCTTCTGCAGTTGACTCAGACAGTATGATTCCAAATATTCCACCAAGCAATTTAAAATTTGGGACCTTTCCTACTCCCATCATGATTGTAAAATAAACTATCCAAGAGTTAGGAAAACTATTTTGTCTAATTCTGAAATAATGTACACCATTGTGTTTATTGGTGAGCCTTTAACTTTGTTACTCACTTCATGCTTTCAGAGAGATTTCTCAATAGCCCTTAAATATTCCAAAATTGTGCCTATCTATTTTAAAAATGATTCAGCTAACTTGTACAAACTTTCTAAAGCCCCTCTTTTGGTAATACAAGGTTTGCATAAAAAATCAGTAATATTTTTTTCTGGACAGATGGTGAAGTGTTGGATTCATGCCATCGGTTAAGTGTGTACATGATCACAGATTGTATTGGCATTGATAAAATGACTGCACACCAATATTACTGAAAATTTGGTGGCACGAAAGATGTGCGGTAAACTCGTCCTGAAGGTCTTAATGGATGACCAAGAGCAGAGTTGGGTGTCTGCTTGCGAATACCTTCTGCAATGACATCCGGACGATTCCTCAACACCCTTTACAGTCCCGACTTGGTGTCAGCGGATTATTTCCTAATCTCAAAAGTGAAATTCTCCCTCAAAGGACACCACCATGGGTCCCTGAGTGAAGTCAAAGAAGCTTGTACGAATACCCTTAAGGGAGTTGAACCAAAACTAATCAAGCCATATCTGACCGACCACAATCAGTTGGATAGATGCAATAGCTGTCAATCTAGAGCTCTTGCCGTAAACTTTAGGGTCCAACATAGCCCTGTGATTGGCCCAGTAGTCTTTATTATCATAACTGTTGATTTACATCTTAATATGAGACCTCAGGCAGTGTTTTATGCTGACAACACTACTCTTGTACTAAAGTGTAAAAAATGCAATGCTACTATCCAGTGAAATCCAAAATAAATGGTTACTTTAAACTAAGTTACGATTTCTCATCACCATTTAAATGCTGATGAAGCCCAGTATATTGTATGCTGTATTTAAATCCAAATAAGTGAAATTGAATCTTAAAATTCTTGGGTATTTTCTCTTTTTAATATGACTTAAAATGATCCCCACATGCCTGTGTTTTGCATGTACATCTTCAGAGCTTTGGTTTAAATGAAAGTTAATCTAAGAACTTCATTAAGATTTGATGTACATTACTATGCCATTACGGGTCATGTAAAGTTGAATGGTAATGTTGCAGCTTGATTTCAACTTGCAACATTTGCCTGCCTACCTGGTAGCCAACTCAGGACCAAGAGTTTGTAGAAGAAGTTATATGAATGGCCACTTGCCAACCAGCTTTATTTGATTGATGCCTTTTGAATCAAAAATTTCATATTGTTTCTTTGTATAATATACATTTTTTGTTTTACTATTTTGATGACATTGAACATAATAGTACTATTTATTAAAATTAAGTAATAATAATACTACTAATTATCAGAAGAATACTTCAATTTATTCATTATTCTCATTATGGAGACATAGTGCTAGCTAGTTATTGTCTATATGAATGTGTTATATTTCACATTTAGTGACAAAAAAGGGATGTGTATTTGAGTGGCTTGCAAGATCCTTCCACTTCAAAAATGATTCTTTTGACATCAAATTTTATGTCATGATCAATGTTTTTGCCACAAAGTTACAATATGTTATTAGTGGCAATTTCTTTAAAGAATGCAAAAAGTATTTGCAAATTATTCAACTCCCTATTCAATTTAACATGAAATTAACAAAGCCAGTTAAGTTTAAAGATATAAATCTTGAACCTGTCTCTTTAGTACAATTCATTCGTTTTCACATCAAATTTACAGAAATATTTCATAACTCCTACTTGCATTCTCTCATGAAAAATTTGATAAAAATTATTTATAGGAACTCTCAGAGAAATCCCAAAGACTAATATCCACAAAAATGGACCACAATTAATAAAGAAAAGACTGGATTAGACTACATAAGTTTATTTATACCCTATGATTGTAACAACTGTGTATTACAGGGCATCAGGTAGACAATGATTTCTTTTTCGTTTTATTAATATGTACTCAACAGTAGCCTTTCAAACATTCCAACAACAATCATACAATGAATCAGATATTCAAAAGATATTCAATTCCAGGGGCAGGTAGTGAGTCAGAATTCTCTGCATAAGACAATGTTTCAGAGGCAATAGTGTTCTGGGGCACTAACATACATATACCAGGAAAAGAATATCGTAAACTCTAACATTAATACCGGTGCAATAATCAGAAATAAAATGTGAAGTGTATCACTTGTATATTGTATATAAAATGGCTCAATAGTGTTGATTTGAAAAATTAGGCCAACTTCCAGTTTTAAATTATATGAAAGATCTAACTCAACCAGAAAACTTTGCTAATATCTTCAATGCAGTTCCTGGAAACTTAGCAAATATGAAACTTGTGGAAAACTGATTTCAAATCTGGACATATTAATATAAGATTTACTATAATATCCAATTGGAATATAAATAAAAAATGACAGTTATGATTCAAATAAGATTGCAAAAATTACAGATATATTTCAAGCAACAGACACTAAATCAAGGCCCTGTTTTTCAGAACTATAAGCCAGTTTACAAGTCCTTGGGATTTAGTTGACACAGTACTTTTTACTTTCCTTGAAGTGAAAGTGAGTGTTTTATAAGTGAATTTGAGTGTTATATTATATTTAGAACTACTTTTTGAAGAGGACTTGTAAATCAGCTTGTAGCTTTGAGAAATGAACCCAGGTCAGTTGAATCAAAGTTAATCTGAAATAAACTGTATGAGACTCATTAATTTCTTTCATAATATAATGCAGCAGTATTGTGTCTGCAAACTCCTAACACAATTTAATATCAAGTATTTGGCATCATATGAGTGGACATGAATTTTTCAGATAATTAGTAAATACAAAACACTAATTGTAAGTCAACTTGTCAGGGAAGGGAAAAAACACATGATTTGTTTGTTGAAAATTCCTTGGAGTATTTTTGAATTGAACCAAAATTGAAAATTCAAGTTACAGACAATATTCAGGAATAAGTGATGCAGAATTTATACAAATATTGTTAAGTCTACTTCAACAATTTTTTCAAGCCCATCATATAAGGCATTTTATTTCAGTAAGTATTGTTCTAATTGCATCTTTAATGGTAAACAAATGCTTCAAATTATATGCTCAAGAATAAAATTAATGAATAAGTATCAATATATTTATTCTCTGCAAGCTTGAATGATAAAATATGATCTCCTGTGCAAAACATAAAGATTTTGTCAGGGAAATTTCTGAACCACAATGCCACAGTCTCTGCTTTGGCATTGACATTCTATGCCTCGTATGGGTAGTTATTTCAAAATGATGACTGTAGGGAAGGTGACGAAATTAGAGACGAAATAATAAAGCCTGTGCATTCCTAAGAAAGTAACAGATGATTTTATATAAAACAACTCAGCATTAGAGAATTTCAGTCAAGTCCATAAGATAGTCCCTGGAAATGCTTCCAACTGAAAACTTTCAAATCTCCAACAAACTTCCTTTATTAATAATAAGAAGAAAATAATGGTTTTCAAAACTAGAGCAAAATTTTTTCCAGACTATTTCAGGGTCATCACATCAATAGCTCTGTGTATACAGAATGATTGTACAACTGTTTCCACTGATTGATTGAATGTACTCCTGATTATTCTTTCATTCCTTAACTCACACACATTAATTTCATTTTTGAGATAACATAATAGTAACAATTTGTAAAAGCTTTATTTTTCATTTCGTGTTAAAAGTAAAAAATTTAAATCTCCAGAAATAAATGCTAGCATATGGAAAAATAGAGCAGTTGATTTAAAATGGTGATTGCCCACATAAGAAATCAAGCATCTCTGTAATTCATCTTCAAGGGTCGAGTATTGTGTTTCACACAAAATTCAATATCATCCTACAGGACCTTACTTGATTGATAAGGCCAACCATAATACCTGAATAAATGGCATTTATATGAATTTTTTCAGTCATCAGTTGAATATATATCCAGGCTCTAGTAATGGGGCTGAATTCACCCTCTAAAATATGTATGAGTTTATTTAGAAGGAAAAATAATTCAATAGATAATACATAGTTCTATGTATGTTACACGATGATAAAATATCAAAGGCAATAGTGAGTCATGTCCTCCTACAATAACTCAATACAATTTAAATAAAGAAATGTGGGTACCTATTGTGAAGATATCATGTTTATAAGAAAGAAAATATTAGGATTTCCAAAAGAATTCAAATTTTAAAATCAATTAAAGTTCCACAACCACCATCAAATATGGCAGGGAAATATCTGGGATGAGTTTCCATAGGTGAAAATTTAAAAAAATAAAATTATTCAACCAAATTTGATCTATTTTAATGTAACACAAGACAAATTAATGTTTCAAAATATTTTTTAAGGATGAACGATACGTTAAGTGTACTTAATATAACATGTCTGCCACAAACATCCTATCAATTAAATAGGAGAAAAACATAAGTTTTGTACTTAATATTTCGATTGGAATTTTATTTCCGGCTATAATGTGGATATTTAACAATATAACAATGATTTTTGTATGGCTTATAGGTCAAAATCCTTAAAAACTCTCACCATTTAATGTAAATAATTTATTATTCAACTCTCTCCTAATAGCTTACTTGATTTCTATAAAGCTATTCTTATTGCAGTTAACAGTTTATAAGTTTTTAGGCTTGCTCGTCACACCATACTTTAATATCAATAATGCACACAACCCACTGGCTGAAATGCGTGTACAGTTACTACTCTTACCACCATGGTATGTAGCTAACAAGGCATTCCAAAAAGAGTTATAGGCCAATATTTGGCTTTAAATGGAAACATTAGATATAAAATAGTTCAGTTGTCATGCGGAGTACACTTATCTTGGTCTCATCAAAAATTATGCTAAAAAGAGGTCATTGGGTGAATTAACATCATAACACAGGTTTTTTTTCTTAAAACAAATGGTCAGGAAATCAAACATCCTGGAGCCACACATCAAGTATTCTATTGTGCAAGGCTCATGCCCTAGATGAAAGGCGCGGTCAATTCAGGGATCCTTGGGACGGATGGGGGACTTGGACACCACACACCATTGGTACCATTTTTTACATCATTAGATTCTGCTACCAATGCCCCTCCAACAGATTTTCTTTAGTGCCCATGAGGAGTGTATAACCCAAAACTGCCCACACATTGGGTTGCACAAGTACCTGAAAATCTTAAGTGAAACACTAGAGGTGTGGACAGGAAATATATCACTATACTTTGATAACATAGTGCCAGGTGACCATTAACTTGATTAATATTCCCTTCACCAAATGCCAACTTCTTTAATTATGTCATATCTTCCGTCTGGCTCTACAAAACACCACACTTTTAAACAACCAATCACTCAAATGTCCTCATTAATCACCATTTTATATGGAATCTTTTAGTATCAAACCATATTGTGAGCATTAAATATACTGGCCACAAATTGTATAGACGTGGAAGATGCATAAGAGGATACAACATTTGTCTGTGATTGAAATATGAAAGAAATTCTCTCCTAGGCTAACTAAGAAAAAATATAGCTTTTCATCATCTCCCCATGTGAAGCACCACAAAATATAGCACCTCTTGGAGTGAATGCAACAATATGTTCCTCCCACAACACCAATAGGTGTCCTTGACTACCAGGGAAAGACAAACCCTCCACAAGGCTTTGTAGAGGATCAGTTCACAGACACGTATAGGGGGTGCAAGGGATGAGGCACTGGAATCGTAGCAAAAGCCTTTTCTTCTCACTCTTGGAGGCAACTGGAAAGGCAAAGTTCGATGCCTAAATGATCCCTCTACAGGGCCCTGAGGTATACCGATCCTATCCATTGGGCTGATGGAAGACACCGTCGTTACTGAGACGACTTCCTAGAGGACTACAATACACCCAATTCTCTCCAGCTTCTTGAAAGACCTGGATAAAAATAACACAGAATGGTAATTTAGAAAACCTGTAAAAATTGTCAAAGTTTTGGTTACATTTATGTCTAGAGCTTGTGAATAAAAATTCTTAATAGATCTTATTTCAACTGTTAATGAGTTACTCAAAAACAATATACTGCATTTCATTCATCGGATAGAAAACATGAAAAAAAAAACAAATTTGCCATGAAAGTCACCAAAAAATGTTCCCATTATGAATGATAATTTTGAATACAAACACCGATAACACAGTGGTACTGACTTAGTTCAATTATATTTCCATGCTGAATAATCAGCTCCCATAATCCTCAAAGTAATCCGTTTATGTATGGATACACATATGAATACCTATCAGGGTTTATTTTACATAATATACATTATGCACTTACTTTAGTATCCCATTTTGAACCACTCTCTTTCCTCTCCTTCGCCTCTTCTCTTTGCCTCTGCTCCAAAGCACATTTTGCATTTGTTGCTCTCTCAATGTCATTCAGCCTGTACAAATGAAATTAGTTTGGTTTAAATATGATAAAGAATTTAAGGCATATCCAAAATAATATTCTTGCAATCATAAGTGAGAAGAATAACATTATAATTTCATTTGAGGTTAGAAAATAAGTTTTTAAAATGTAAACCACAATCATCACATATATTATTATGTACTGCTAAATGGTTGCCATAAGATAATGAAATATAACATAATTATTGGACAGTTTGAGCACAATACACTGCCATTAAGTTATAATAAACACACTCTACAGAATAACATATGAAGTACTTTCTCACTGATACTAGACCAGAAGTTGAGTGCATATAAGGTAAAACTATTCTTTCCTTATTTAAATGTTTATTCCATCTAGTCCTATATTAAGTCCTTATAATTCATGATCATTTCTACTTTCTAAAATTGAGTATTTATATAAATCTACAGTGAGTGCAGGAGATAATTGTGAAGTTCATAAAATGAACACATTCACTGTATTCTATTAGGTGTATAAAAGCTGATAGGAATGAAGTCTCTAAAAAGAAAATGGAAGATCTTTGAGTTTAAATGGAAACATTAAAATCATCATCTAATATTGCTACCAAACAATTCTGGCAAAATTTAAAGCATCAGCTTGACACTTAATCATATGCCTATGTCCAGTACTCTAGCTGAAGGGAGGCAGACCATCTGAGCTGACCCTTTTGCACTACTTCAATGAAAAGAGATCTTTTCCATTGCAAGAAAAGAAGAGGATGGGACATTTTCATTGATAAAAAGTTCTCTTTCATAGAAAAATTGTTCACTTATTTTCACAGGGAGTAACATAAACCATAAACACAGTAATCAATCCTAAGGTCGGTTTGGTAGGTGATGATAGAGTTCACCCAGTACTAAGCCCGACAGCATGTGAAATTCACATAACAGGGTAAAGGGGCCAGTTCCTTTCCCTGTGGGAGTAACAATGAAAGCAAATTATGAGGCATCTAAGAGAAATTGGTCACAATATCACGAATAGATATAAACTTATTCCTCATTAATATGAAGAAATCTCAGAAGTCACCCTTGTGGATATCGAGGGTAAAACCTTTGTGATCATTCAGCCTTCTTTGTCTTATTGAGCAAAGCATTGTTCCATAAATTTTCATATGCATTTCTGAAGCCATGTATCCGTTTCCATTTCTGTGTTTTAAAAAGGCTATTCAGTAGTCCTAATAATTGAGTACGTGGAGATGACCTCTTAGTATCATAGTTTTTAATTGGTAGGATGTATTTCTCCACTAACTAATGTTTATGTGCAAGAGATTTAACATTAGATACATCAACTTATTTATTTTTTCACAGTAATAACATATATTTTTATTCCATCAGGGGATTGAACACAAGGGAGTGACACAGCCTCCAGAGAAAAGAAAAATGCTGTAAGAGGGGCGGGAGCATCTATTAAAGCAGAGTGAAGAGGCAATACAGCAAAACTAAGTTGTAAATAAACAGCTAGTTCTGAAATTGACGAGTTTACTAAATCAAACCAACACCAAATGATCCATTCAATCAAGAAATTAAGATCTCTTGAAAGAATAAAGCTTCATTATAGCTGGCCCCAGTGGCAGTGGGGTAACATTCTTGGCTGCCAATCCAGAGGTTGTGGGTTCAATTCCCTCCTAGGTGTGTTTTTCTCTATCTAGGGCTAGGGTGCTTGTAATTGTCGAAAAGTATATTACTGTTAAAAATCTGATCTACAGGCCAAAGTGCTAGTTTCAGAATAACGTGAAATAAATTAAATTTAGGCTTACAAGAAGCATTCTACCCAAAATAATTTACTTTCCTATTTTTTCCTGAATGACTCTCATATCTTTACTAGTTCTGGGATAAGTATGTTTTCCAGGTTGCAATTGAGTTTTCAAGACACCCTTAAAAATGCATTAACCAATTTCTACTCCCAAGAGTGGTTCTGATAACTGATAATTCCCTGAGTCACCAAGAAACCCTAATGAGTTGCTTTATGTGATTTTGGTGCATTAGAAGGAAACTTGACTTTGACCAGAATATGATTGCTAATTACAAGCTTCCTTACCACAGGGAAATTGTTGATGTTGGTTAAAAAGGGTTAAACATTGTGAAAATGTCATCAGTACTGCATATCTATATGAATGGATGGCGCATGGATCTAATATACTGATTAATAAAATTGTCTGTTGATGACCAAAAACATTGTAAAATTTTCTTTTTACATAATAATAACTCCTTTCTACTTGTCCTTTTATTATGCATTTCTATGTTCTATTTGAGTTCCATCACACAGTTAATGATAAGATCTCGAGATATTCTTATATTTTCAACATGTAAAACCTTCTCAATATACCAATTATACAATTGAGACATCTGAGGTTTGCCAGTGTAATATTAGTGGAGATTGTTCACATTCAATTGGTTGCATTCATCATAAAAATAACTACTTCCATAACGTGACAAATAACTTGCCTCAATCCTGCAGTTACTTCTTTCCATAGTCTTCGAGACTCATTTGCCTCCTGCTCTGCAATTGGACGAACGTTCTTCTTCACAATTTTTAAAGCATTCACATCAACAAATGTCTCTGCACGCTAAAAAGAAGAATCATTGAAAGTTAGGACTTTCCTATGATAATTGAAGAAAATACTACGACAATGATTTAATGTGGACTGGAAATCATGCAGCTAGGGTATGTGCAATAATCATTTGAGTGAAACAACAACAGCTGCACCTATCATTTCTACAATTCTTGATGAACTTTAGTTTAAATTATCTCAGAACCGGTACCTTATAAGTAACAGTGTAATATAAGTTTTAAACTTGCTTCTGGCATTACTTTGTTACATCATTTTATAGACAATGCTGCAACAATGTATTAATACATGCTCTGAAAAATACCACGGCTATAGTTTAGTGACCAAACAAAGTATTTAAATGTAACTAACCCCATCAGCCCATTTGGCCTCCATCAAACCATTCCACTCTCCCGTAACTGTCAGGAAGGACTTCCCTGGAGTAGGTGGAGGGAGTGGGGTTCCTCCTGGAAATGCTGGATCTGGTGGTGCATAAAAACATTCGGCCGTGATACGGTGCCGTTTCCCACCATAAAATGGCTTAGTATGGAACTCAATGGTGGCATAGTAACCAGTGCGGGCACAGGTGATGTTCACCGTACCACCTAGCTCAATCCATGGAACCCTTAAGATGGATCTGAAATACAAAAACTGCTGTAATTAACAGACTCACATATGGATAAATGACACAATTATTTTGTCAATATTGCTACATTGACATGTTGACAAATTGAATGCATCAAAAAACCTATCTTAAAATCATACAAACAAAAATGCACAATTATAAATGCGACAGCATATACTAATATAATGTGGATGCAATGAAATCTTGAAAATCATACTGTGTTACATATCACATGGTAAAACCAACCTTCCATAGCCATTGGGGAAAGTTAGAATGTACTCTTCCCCATAGTCGAGCACTGACACACATCCTTGGCCTATGTTGTGAACTCCAATGGAGAGGCCAAGGAATTTTGATTTAGTCCATACATGTGCACAGAAACTGATGCGCTTTGCATAATGCTCAGCATAAAAGGCAGATACTGAAAATTCAAATAATCACAATTACAGAGAGTTTTTTTTACCTTACTACCAAACCAAAAATTATCCTCTTTTACTTAAATAAAATAAGAGTAAATTAAAATTAATCTCATTACAGTGGATACATAAAAGTTACATGATGTATTTTAATGCAGTAAGGAAGCAATTATATACATGTGCCAAAACAATCACATTAATCAACTTACTGGGAGGGTGATGAGAGACTTGCTCAGCCACAAAAGTTAACTGACTTTGGGAACACCAAGGAACAGGCCCATCACTAACCAATGTTTTGGATTCTGCAGTCTTTGGCTGTTCAGCAGCGTTGGATATCTGGGGGTTTGTAGGCGGGGGAATATCCCAATAGCACTGGAAGACCTCCCCTAGAACGGGGTTATAGGGCTTGCGTGCCACGGCACTTTTCCTTCCCGCATGGTATGATGATAAATACCACTTAAGTACTTGAACCATACGATCACGAGGGTCAGTGTAGTCAGCAATACTAGAATGACAGAAACAAATTTTGACTAAGTCACGGAAGTACAGTTCAGATGGCATGATAAGTATATGCTCAATTGCACTCAATAACAGAATTTAAATAAATATATTTCCAGCACATATACAAAAGTACATTGTTTATATATGTCTCCCATGTTGCCATCTGAAAGTGGACCAAAAGAGAAATGACCAAAATCTGAAACAAATACATATTTGGTTTTAAGATTGATGGGTAGACATGTGCAATAATTCAATACTCAAATAAAATCCTTCATTATGTGATAAACACAGTAATCAATCTGAAGGTCGGCTTAGTAGGTGATGGCAGAGTACTAGTACTAAGCCTGATGGTATGTGAAATTCACACATCAGGGTAGGGGGGCCAGTTCCTTTCCCTGTGCCGGCTATGGTTTCCCAGGAAGATCTGGTACCCGAAAAATCACATAGCTTGGGTGGAGCTGTAGGTGCCCAGAGTGCCTTGCCCAGGAATCGAACCCAGGACCCTCCGGTCAGTAGTCCAATGCTCTACCCCCTGAACTACCACGACCCACAGGGGTGTTTACCATAAAAAAATTGATCAACTATAAAACACTGATAAAAAATAGGAGCCTGCATACATTTTTATGATCTGAACAGATGTGACTTTTTATGCGAGCATTCGTATAGCATTTTTTGTAAAAAGATTATTTGCCAAATTAAAATTTACTTTAGATTTTTTCACTGTCTTTTGGGAATTTCTCTGCAAAAATATTATATTACAATAATATCAAATTTAATATACTAACACACATTTATGCTCAAATAATCTCTTTAGTAGTTAAAACAAGGTTCCTGCTATCAAATGAGAAAAATTGTAAATTCTCCAGGAGCATATTATGCACAGAGAGCTAATGCTTCTGATGACATAAATTAGGTATCTCATTAATATGATGAGGTTTACTATCACAAATTGTATCCCAGAAATGGAGTAATCAATACTGACTAATGGGTACGGGATGAGAATCAATGCAAACAGAACAAAGGTTATGAGATTTTTTTAGAAGGAGAACAGCTAAGTAAATGTTAAAACAGGAATTCATAAACTCGAGTAGATGGAACAGTTTACCTATCTGGGAAGTGTTTTGGAGAAAAATGGTCCAAGCGATAGGGTCAAAAGGAGATTGAATTGGGCGAAGAAACTGTCACAAGGAGGAAATTGATGACAGGAACATTCAGAAGGGGTTGTAAGAAAAGATTGCTGAAAATTTTAATACTGAGTGAGGTTTTATAAAGCAGAAAACATAGTCATTGAATCAATATTATAGGTGGAGATTGAAGACTTTTGAAATGTGAGAGGAGAGAGGGATGGAAAAGGTTAGGCAGAATGGAGGGAGGTACAAGGGTAGGCTGAAAAGTAATGCACACATGCTTGTAGAGCACGAACAAAAATAAATAGCAAGATCATGCAAAAAATGCATTAAAGTACAATTCTTAAGTTTCAAAATCATATATTTATTTTTCAACATAGTCACCATAAAGGCTAACACATTTCTCCCAACATTTAATAAGTTTTTCATTCCATCCCTGAAAAACTCTTTTGACTTTTCTCAAATCCAGGACTTGACAGCTGCCTTCATCTCGTCGTCCAAGGTGTAATGATTACCGTTGAGGTGTCTCTTGAGTTGAGGAAAACAATAAGGCACAAGATCTGGGGAATAAGGAGGGTGCGCAATCGGTTTAAATTTCATGTTTCGCAGAGCCTCTCCAGATGCCTGCGAGGTGTGTGGACGGATGTAGTCATGTTACAAGATTATTGGTGCCAGGCTGTCTTTAACACAACAAACTTGACGTTGGAGATATTTTACAGTTTATATACGTATTATTATTATTATTAGGTAATCTACTGGTTAAGGTAGGTTTTTGGATGGACACAACTATCAAATAACATTTTGTGACTCCAAACTCCAAACAAAACCTAATTTCTATCAGGTCCCTCTTCATCTCTGTGTACTTCTTTCCTCCCTTCATCCTGTCCAACATCCCTATCCTGTTCCTGCCCTTACCTCGCTTGCCCAACATTCTCCCCTCTATTACCTTCTTCAACATTCCACTACTGCTCAATACACCCTTCATCCATTTTTCTTGCCTCCATAGGATTTCTCTCAACAAACCCCTCTCCTCCCCCACCATTTCCAGTACTTCCTCATTTGTTTTCCTTTCGGTCCATTTCACCTTCTCCATTCTTCTCCACACCCACATTTCAAAAGCCTCCAATCTACGTCTATCCTCCTGCTTCAGTGACCACGTTTCCGCACCATACATAGCTACGCTCCATATCAGAGTTTTTACGAGTCTTGTATTAACATCCCTACTCAACGTCCCCGTCATCAACTCCCTCCTCCTTGAGAAAGCCTCCTTGCCTAGCGCAATTATTCTCCTTACGTCCCTACCACTTTGACCGTATTGGTCCAAAACACTTCCGAGATATGTAAACTGTTCTACCTGCTCTATTTTTTCCCCGCCAATTTTAATATTTAGCTTAGCCTGTTTTTTTCTGGAAAATCACATAACCTTTGTTTTATTAATATTGATTCTCATCCCACATTTATCGCACTGAACCTCCAATTCACTCAGCAATGCTTGCAACCCCTTGGCTGACTGAGCAACTAATGCTTGGTCATCAGCAAACCTAACCGATTTTACGAATTCCTCTCCAAGTTTCATTCCTACCTCCAGTTCGTCCCATGCCTCTTTAATCATTTCCTCTACATATACGTTGAACAGCACCGGTGGCTATGGGCAACCCTGCCTTACACCTCTTCCTAACACTGCCCATCCGGACTCTCTGTTCCCCACTCGCACCTGAGCAGTCTGAGACATGTACAGGTTGCGGATCAGTCTCCAGTCCCAATCCATTCCTATTTTCTGCAATACACGCATTAATTTTTCCCAATTCACTCTATCAAACGCTTTTTCGAAATCTACAAAACAGGCAAAAACGTCCTGATTGTATTCTATATTCCTCTTGATTAGTGATCTCATTACTGCAATGGCATCACGCCTACCTCTTCCTTTCTTAAACCCAAACTGATCATATATATATGTACAGGGTTCGTCCGGAAAATAAGTTTATGATGCTCATTGTCTTTGTTGACAAAAGGGGAGTCGTCCACTACGAATTTGTACCTGAACGACAAACTGTAAATGCTGCATTTTACATCCAAGTGCTCGGCAGGCTTCGAAAACGAGTCGCCCGCGTCCGGCCAGTGATCAAAAACATCTGGCGGCTGCGTCACGACAATGCGCCATCTCACACCGTGCTTGTCCTGTCGGACTACTTGGCGTGGCAACGCTGCCGCACCCGCCCTACAGCCCAGACTTGGCACCACCGGACTTCTTTCTGTTCCCGAAGATAAAGAGGAGTTTGAAAGGAACGCGATACGGGACTTTGGACGCCGTCAAAGAGGCCGTGACGACGTGTCTTCGAGAGGTTCTCGATGATGCCTTCGCGGAAGCGTTCCAGGAATGGGAACGCCGCTGGAACAAGTGTATCGACTCACAAGGGTCCTATTTTGAGGAATATTAGCTTAAGATATGTAAAAGTGTAATAAATTTTTTTTCCTGAGCTCAGTACACTTATTTTCCGGACGAACCCTGTATACTGAAAGGAATTTCCTGTTGCTCCTCATTCCAGAAAATTGGTCACATAAACTTGATGAGCATCCCAAAACACAGTCAAAAGAAGTTTCATCAATAATTATGGCTTTTCCAGGCTTGCAACCACGAAATTTTACCACCCATTGATTTATAGTTGACCTATCAACAGCATCGTCACCATAAACAACCCCTAAATGACGAAGAATTTCAGTAACTTTTTCAGCAGAAAAAAGTCACTTTTTCAGGAGTTAAAATTCGACAACAGTACACTGTTTAACTCGCGTTAACAACGCACTAGAACATGTTTCCATAACTCCGCTTCTCAAAATATACTGGATGAATGTAATGACCTCAAATCTGCGCATGCACATTGAGAGGGAATGTTACTTCCATGAGCCACCTGGCACTCTCCTGGAGGTAATTTTGTTTGCCTTCTACAAGCAT
This sequence comes from Hetaerina titia, assembly GCA_037158775.1. Taxonomy (NCBI): domain Eukaryota; kingdom Metazoa; phylum Arthropoda; class Insecta; order Odonata; family Calopterygidae; genus Hetaerina; species Hetaerina titia. The sequence continues at coordinate 23,855,011 of CM073773.1, forward strand.
GTGTGGATTACTTTTCAGCCTATCCTCATACGCAAAATTGAAGAACAGTTTAATGTAGTGTGGGCATTATTAGACAAAGCTAAGAAATTCAAAAATGATCATGTCTGTGTCCTACCCTGATTGTCACACTGACGATAATAATATCAAAATTTAGAAATAAAAAGATCTCGTCCGTGAAATTGATTGTAAAATTAGATTGAAAGATGACTCAATGAATACAGAAGATATGATATAGATAAAAAGTAGTCATTTGGTACTTCCAAAAATATCAAGAATTAGAAAGATGTCAACAAATTATACACAAAACAAAATGTGGTACAAACAACAAATTTTAAATTCCAAAAAAATTTAAATTGTTCATTTTTCCTCTGAAAAAGTAATAAATGAGGGACCACAATCAGTTCATGGTCTGTGACATGGGTCACCAACAGCCTTGTCGAATGTGTTCATTCAACCTTAATTAATATTTATCACACACATTTAATCCCAGATACAAACAAATGTGGCCGTTTGTTGAGGGAATCCTAACTTAAACAGTTAACTACCAAATAATAATACCTGTAATCTTACATGAGTGATCTACATTAAACGCTGTCTCAAGGTATCAAATTCACAGAATTCTTACCTTACAAAAAGGTCAGGATGGGCAAAATAATCGGCATACATTTCCAGCAATGACCTCCTCTCCAAGATGAAAGTGGGAAGGGCAACTTTGGTGAGATCCATTCCAATCTTCATTTGAGAGAGCAAGTGCGTGACCACATTCCCATCCATGGTGCCCACTACATCATGTGGAAACAGTTATTAGAAAATGCTATCTTAAATGGCCTAAAAATAGTCATGAAAGAGCAAACACAGTTGTCCACCTTTGGTAGCATATATGTGGTCAGTGGCAAATCAAGGCGCCTAGTATGTCAATCACGATACATATTTTCTATGCTGAGAAAATTTACAAACTTAAATTTGAATTATGTCTATCCAAAATACATATTAGATGATCAATATTTGTGATTAAGAGAGCATATCAATATGAAATAGAGAAATAATACAGAGACATCAAATAACAATTATAATTGGAATTTTGAAAGCTATTATTTTTTCAATTAAAAAAATTATGCATGGCACTTTGGGGCACGCCAATCATGTAAGACATTGCTGATTAATAATTGTGAATGTGATTGATTAATAATAAATGTTAATGGTAATTAATTTTGATTGTATCCATGATGATCTCAATATTAAATGAACGTATATGTCTAATGTTTGTACACTACTTTTAGAGTACTTAACTTTTTTATAATGTAAACAGATGCTAAAACAACATATTTCACAAAATTAATACAAAGTGGCTCTGCAATTGTGAGCACACTTAAAACTATAGTGTGTTACATCAACATGGTTCGCTGTCCTCGGTTGTAGGGGGGTAATGTCCTGGCCTGCTAATCCAGAGGCCACATGCTCAGTTCTCACATAGGTGGGTTATCCTCTACCTAGGGTTTTGGTACTTGTGAATGCCCTTGTGCATAATTAGTTATATTTGCAGAAATAATCCAACGTAAAAGTTAATATGGCTATTTTTTCATTTCTGGCAAAAAATCCTATATTGAAGCCATATCTTAAAATAATAATAAACATTTAAGCACAAAATTATTTCGTATATATCAATTAAACTTTGTATCTGTGTTTAAAATAATTATGAAAACAAAGTCATCTATGCATTAGGAACTTATCAAAGTTACTTTCTCCAATTGGTCAAAATAAAAAGTCAACTGATACATAGGAAACAGTTAAAACTGCATGTATGCTTTAATGAGGAACAACTTCTTCACTAGTAGTAACAAAAAAATATTACAAAGCATAATGACCAAGAGCACTTCTGATTTCTCTAATCTTGCACACTTCAGGGGATTTTTTCATAAGCTACAATCAAGAATTAAAAATATTGAAGTATTATTTACTGTACAAGATCTGTTAAAAAATATGAGACTGTTTGAATAAATACTTGATTTTATTAGTTACCCTTTAATCATGCTTATCACCTTCAAAATACAGCCCTTGGCTGCCAGTACAATGCTCCCAATGTTTTTTCCAGCTTTTGAATGCCACCTGGAATGCTTCTTTTGGGATAGCCTTAAGTCTGTGGTACAATTTCGATGGATGTCTTCAATAGTTTCAAATCAGCATCCTTTCAAGATGAATTCCAACTTAGGAAATAGGATAAAAGTTCGTTGGAGCAAGATCCATAGAGTAGGGTGGCTGATTGAACACTGGTGATCTGTTTTTGGCCAAAAACTTGGTGACAATCAATGATGTGTGCACCAGTACATTGTTGTGATAAAAGTACCACGCCTTGTTTTTCCACATGTGTGGCCCCTTCTGCAATATGGTGTGTCTCAACTTTATCATAACCTCTTGATGGAAGAAGAAACTATAAAGTCTCAATCTCACCTCAATGAAAGTCATTAAATAAATAAATATAGTGCTGCCTATTCACTGTTTCACCTTTGGGGACATATTCATAATAAATAATTCCTTCCCAATCAAAGAAAGCAATCAACATCACCTTCACATTCGATCGTGACATTTGAGATTTTATGGATCGTGGCGAAGAAGGCCCCTTGCACAGTGAAAACTGAGCTTTGGTGTATATATCATAGCGATATACCCAGGTTTCATCACCTGCGATGATTGTTTTTAAGAAGTTTCAGTCGTCATTTGAATGATCGAGCAGTTCCTGGCTGATGTCAAGATGTTTTTGCCTCTGTTCATGTGTTAACACTCGTTAACACTTACATTTGAATGTGATGCGTCCACATGGTGAAACCTACAGTTTGCACACACTAAATCATTCACAATGTTGATGTGGAAATTGTTTGATGATTTCGATGGTTGTCCACTTCTTGGTTTTTCATTAGTCAAGGTTTGTCTGGAAATGGTTGTACCACTGAAAATACTGTACCCGACTCATAGATTCATTGCCGAATGCCTCTTGAATCATAGCATAAGTTTCAATTACACTTTTCCTGAGGTTAAAACAAAATTCAATGCACACGTGTTGCTAGTCTAACATCTTCATTCTCCACATCCAACAAAAGAATTTGTACAGCAAGCTTGTACAAGCTCAGACAAGTGGCAATGGCCCATGAGCAAGGCAGTGTTTTACTTCTCACAGATGTTGCTAGAAGGCAACACCAAACTGTTTGTGATCCATCATCCATGTAGAAAGACCAGTCTCACCTTTTTTGTACAGATCTTGTACTTTGGATAAACAAAGTAGAATGTTTTCAAGGTTTCCATCAAGAAATTACTGAATGGGATGACCATCAATGTTAGCAAATGCAAATTAATTACTTTTTAGTAACAAGTCAAATATAAACAACAGGAGCAACAAATTCTCTAGAAATGTAATCCCTAAAGGTGATAGCTGCATACATTTAGGTGTTCATTTAAACAAGGACTAAAGGTGAGGGCTAATTGAGGAATAAACTGCTGTGATAGCTTTTCAATTATTGAATTGGGTGATGAAAAACCTCAGCAAGCAGGAAAAAGCATTTAAGACACTGGTAAAACTTTTTTAGAGTAATAGTCACTAGGATAGGACCAGCATGAAGAAGGAAATATGAAAAAACCAGAGAAGATAGAAAGGAAGGGGGCCAAATATGTATCAAGAAAGTGACCAGATTTACAATATATGTAAAATCTTCCTACATTTTGTATAAGAGTGAATCCAACATATTGTAATTTATGATGCATGAGAAAGTAACAGAACAATGTAATTTATCAAGAACTTTTCCAATGAAAATAAATGACATTCACTAATAAAAAACAAACAGAAATAAAAATAGCAGAGACTTACAATCACGTTCTGAGTCATCTTCATAGAGAGCTGTAAAAAAGTTAATATATGCATTAATTCAAGAGGACACTGTAATTTACCCCAAATATTCATGATTTCATGATTCAAATGTATCATGGAAATTATTTCAATTTATAATAAATTATTGGGCATGACTTAAAATTCTGATAAATTGTTGAGACATGAACAATATACATGAAGAACATATCATAACTCGCATAACTAACTAAACCCAAATATACCAGTAAAAACTCAAAAGCCATCAAAGTTGCATTGTTACCTAAGATTACCCAGGGTTTATACAAAGATGGTAAATGATGTCAAGAAGGATAAAAGGCAAAGCAAAAATACTCAAATTCACAAAAGATGGAACGGGTGACAGAAGGCAGAGACAACTTAAGGTTAAGGTAACAATGAAAAATTCAGTCAAGTTAACTTTGAAATATTTGAATTATTAATTCAAGATTTTTCTGGTCAATTTGACATTAATAATGTGCAAGTGACCACTGGCAAAGGAAGTAAATTTGCATGATTTAAGGGATAAATGATGATGGTTTACGGCCTATGCTGACTATTAACATTGGCAGAAAAGAAAAAAAATTGTATTAAAATCTTCATAGTCACAAGAAAAAATAATGGGATTACTTTTCAATTTCATCATCAAAACATTGAAACATGATTATTATATAAATTAGTTCATATCGTTGCTTAAATCAAGTAGAATTTCAGGTTGATGGCAGTTGTGACATGATTTTTCTAGGTTAAGCATGCAACCCAATTAAGTATACTCTTTTGAAGCAAAGGCATTGAACAGGCACAGATTAAAGAGTCCGGAGAGCAAAGAAATAAATTATGCAACTTATCAAAAAAATTTGCACATGATATAATCATAGATTTAAGATGACATCATATCTTATGAACCACAATATAAGTGTGCAGTATATTATGTATAAGCTGGAAACTAGCTGCTTATTATTGGAGCAATGAATAAAATAGGGCAAAATTTTGAAGACAGGAAAGAGCAAATGGCAACAAGGCCTATGAATGACAAATATCTATTGTGGTTTCTAATACTGCTTTCTTGCTGAATGTGAATAGTGAAAAAATTAACAAATATCTAACTTAACACCATAAGAATCTATTGTTATTATTTCACAGTGATCTCATTTTCCTATATTCTAAACCATCTCCAAAATTGCTTAGTTAGAATTAGAAGTAAGCCTCCACTTGCATTTGCAGGTTCAACCATATAGTCGTTTGGCAACTAATTGCAACTTTAATCTTTGTCCCAATCAGTATGGAGACTTCAATGAGTTCTGTTAAGAAACCTACAGAGCAAAAAATACACTTTTTAAAAAATACACATTTAACTGAAATTTTCCTCAAAGCTGCTCAACTAAATCAAACACCAAGAGTTCAGTGAATTGATACAATTGTATACCAAGAGTGAGAAAGATAGTTTGATAAATTTATTCCTCGTATAAATTTACTTATGTACATACTCAAACTCTTCACATGGCCCACAATTTTTGTGCTGGCATGGAGAAGAAAAAATAATTTGAACTCTCATTAACCATTCTTTAAGTATTCCCCCAATTTAAGCAATGCTGTTAAATGTAGAACCAGTTAATACGCACTAATCAGACGACTATTCCATTCCTCATCTGCAGGATAACACAAAGTCTGATGTCATTGGTGACTCACTTTTAAACATATTTTATTGGGATTCATAAGTTAAATCTCTCTATGAATTAAATAAACTTACATATAAGCTTTGCAAAATGCATTTTTAATATACGAACACTAAAATCAATGCATTAATTCCATGTATGTCCATCATCATCTTGCAATCAAACTTTTTCCTTTCATACATTGACTAGAAAGACATTTTTGTTTAATTCTGTGAGCAACACTAAAATTTATTCCAATGCCCTGCCAGGTAGTTTTGCCAGATCAGGTGACAATGGTCGGTAATTAAATTCATCACTGCATCAAATATAATTAAATGCTTACCAAAACAAAATGGTATAAAATAAATATTTTGTAATATTCTTCATGAAAACCCCTTAAAAAAGATTTGATGTTTTCAGCAAGGGTGACAAACCTCCCCTTCCAAATATATGCAAAAGTTTTCCCAAAGTTCCTTTCATCCCAAGTTTTTTCCTGGGAATCAAAGTTCAAATATCATAGGACATTCTGATCAATTTATGTATTTCCTGAGACACTATATTCATGAAACACATGGCACCATAACCTCTAGCTGCCTCTCATATTAGAAACCAGCAAATGGTTTACCTGACACGTTTATCACATTCTTTTGAGTTATTTATCTATCGATTCCAAGTAGGTATGCACACAATCCCTATTGGATATTTCAAAGCACAGTGGATGATGAGTATGAGATGAGAAATGTGATGTGGTGTGATGATATTAGACTATTCCCTATTTGCACTTCTAAGATATCAGCTTAGACTGGATCAGACCCTCTTGTTTCGTATACACAAGACTTATGATAACTTTGGGTGAATAGTTAAGTCAGGATTAGGAAGTCAGGATAGTCACCTAAATGCGTGGTGCAGCCATGTTGATGGTTGGAAAATACAGAGATAACAGGAAAAACTACCTGAACACTATGAAAATGTTCTGTTCATGGATGCTATGCATTAATGCATGTAATTTATGCCTTACATTCAAGACACTCATTGTATCAGCCATCTCATGGAAATGTGCCATTAGTACTCTCTCTGATTCTCACCTCATGTTTACTAAAAGTTTAATCAGGTTTCAAACACTATCTATATGTACTACCAGTCTGAGCATGAAGGCTGTGTTATTCAAAGATTTCTCAGTCTGAAAGAGGGAATTTGATCTCTAAGTCACACTATAACACTAACTAAGGCATATATTCATAACCACCCCTCAGCTTTTGGATTACTTTTAAGTGAACAATTCAATTCAAATTATTAATATACCAAATATTTATTTACAATCACTGACGTAGCAGATGTGATCCATGATGTAGCACCTCGGGGACTTTTAGAGGTGGAAGGTGGCTGAGCGATAATTATAAATATGGGTATAAATGACCAACCCAAGACACTAAAACTTGGGGGCCACTAATTTCTCAAAACCCAATTCTAATGGTGAATAAAAGCCTATAAAGTCATTTATATTAAATGCACTCTTACTTTTTTGATAAGGATTTTGGATAATGTTGATATTGGCAGTGAAATTAGTACCACACTCCCTCATTTTCCTACTAAGGAAAATTTCACTTGAGTGAAAATGTTTTCAGTCAAATTGACTCACCATCATAGTCAAGGGCACCATCCTTGTAAAAGGCCTTTTCTTCAGGTTCCTCGTTCACAGGGGGAGGCTCAGGCTCTTCGTTTTCACTTGCCTTGGTTGTACTGCCAATCACAGGGGCTGCTGATGAACTGGCTCCACTAGCCCCAAGATCTTCTACAGCATCTTGGAAAGGTCTTGATCCACTGCGAAAGCACAAATATCAACTGTACTCATAATGTCAAAAACATAATGTATTGGTTGAAGACTGTTATGATCAAAAAGAAGCCTGTTAATGCAAGCACATACTTAAAACCATAATTAAATAAATAGGGAGGTAACACTACAAACGATTCACAGGTATTTTTAAACCTGCGCAAATAATTAACAAATCATAGGGTATACATTTCTTTTCGGTGAAAATTTATGAGTCATTTATAATCATGATGTCTAAATAAAACAGTTTCTGGCGTAACTTGATGGAAAATCTTCATACTGACGTTTTTATAAATCAAACCACTTTGCTTTTCCACATAAGCTTTTTATTTTCACAACCCAGGTTTCGTTATAGCATAACATCAATAAAAGTCAAGCACAGTATATCTACATATCTCTGGGCGGAGGGGAAGAGGAGGTAGGAAAGAAAGGATTGGTTGAGCTAGGAAGAGGGGGGCTAAAAGTCTATGGTTTGAGGCTGAGAAGGAGGATTGGTAATATTGACAAATTAGCAATAATTGGATAATTAGATTAGATAAAAACCAATTAGATAATTAGCAGGCTGGAAGGATAGGGTCAATACAATGTTGTAAAAAGCCCACCTGACATCGGAGTTTATCTGGAAAAGCAAAGTGGTTTGATTTATAAAAAATAAATCATGATGTCATTGTGTTCAAACTAAGTACCCCAGACAAAGAGTTTATATGTTTTTTATCATCATGTCAGTGACATCCCATGTAGGGTGGATGTAGGGTCAACAGGTGTGTGAGACCTGTCCACATCCGTGACCTATGGACGTGGTTCATCCTGACCACAATGTTGAGCTGGAAATGCGTTTTGTCAAAATGAAATTTATTAATTTTTTTGGTGCTGAGTAATTTAAAAAAAAATTAACGAAATCAAATAAAAGAAATATCATATCATAGAAGACATCTGGAGGGAGAGGGGTTAGAAAGGTAGGGAGCATGCCAATACTACCCTTCATTCATATTACTCCTCAATGCCACAACTACCCCGCATCCATATTATCTAAATTAATTAGAGAAAATACATTTGCTCTTTTCCAGAGTTTAAACCTGTGGAAAAGTGCAAATTTTGCTATTTTTTTATCATAATGATGAACTTCTGCTACATCTTGCCTGAATTGTAAATTATGATGCTACTGAGTTGGTGTAAACCAAGATTATGCTCAATGGTGTTAGGGAAATTTAGAAATAGGATTTTGTTTCCAAGAGGAGAATATGATGATACGTGAAGCAACCTTAAATCAAAGCTTTTAATCTCGCAAAGAGTGAGGCTGAGTAATGTAATCATCGCATTTCCTGGAACATAAGATGCATCATTTTTACTCCAAAATGTGCCCTAAAATTAGCCTGCATCTTATGGGTCTGGGGTCAACTGGTATAACATCAATCTTAAAACACAAGCTGATTTGCTGAAAAAATACTAGAAAGTATTTTTGCCCACATCAGGCATAGGAACTGGTTACCTTTAATACAAATTTCGATAATATGACTGTTTTGAGCCAGTAGTAAGTAGCAGAGTTTTACTATTTTGCTGAAATCACTTCCTAAAAAAATTCCCAAATAAATCATATAGGTATACAAAGTAGCACATTTAGTTTCGTCTCACATGTGGTGCTGTTGCAAAACAATATTTGCTGGGTTGATGGGGATGTCACCTCTCTGCTAATACATACATACATTGCATCTCTCCAATCAAACTCAAGAGTCTAACAGGCACTTATGCAGTATACGTACATCATGAATACAATGAAAATGGTTGCTTTTTAACACAAATTTTGATAATATCAGATCAATAACTGAAAATAAGCATCACATAAAAAATTTAAAATGATAATAACCTCACGTGATCTTAAGGGAGAAGACAATGGTGAAAAAAAGAATACAGCGCAGCATTTAAACTTGGATTTGTGAATTACACTTCAGAACATGGAAACAAGGCAGCTGAAAGGCATCTGGACCCAGTGATGACAAATTTCTGGGATTCTAAAATGAATAAACGGTGATATATCTGTTGCTACTAATTTTTAACATCAAATTATTTTGATTTTTCTGACTGATGGAATTATTTCCCATAAATTCCAACAAGAAAAATCAGGGTGGATATATGGTGCATTTACAATGAAGCTTTTGCCTACTGACTTGGAGGTCAGGAGATCCCTTCTTGCCTTGGTGAGCTTCCCTCCATCTATGGCCGGGGTATATGTAATTTCCTAGTTGTTACTTAATTTTTAAAATGTTATCAAAATGTAAATACCATAAACATAATTGGATTTGAACATATATAATAATATTATCGCTATAATTTTCATTCACCGAGATCAGAAAAATTAAAGATTTTCTCAGTAAAAGCCACTTTTAAGTCTTAATATCACTAACCAATACTTTTAAAAAGGTTTTAAGTGGCCCTAACACAAAGGTTTGGGCATCATTAGCCAAGGGCACAAGAGTCACGCATACTTTGGAGATTTAGGCCCAGGTTTCAAAGGAAGACTACTGGATTCTAAGGGTAAATGAACTCAATATGCAAAACAAATATTTGAATACCAATATTTAAAAAAAATACAGCCTTTACATCCATGCTTATTTATAGCAATCTCACCGACCCTTTTGCACCAAGAGCTGAGGCTACACTATTTGCAAGCAACTTTCCATTTCAACCTTCTTATTTGGTGAGTGTTGAAATTTTTGTTTTATTCATCATGAATTTCTCACCAATAGCACTTTTCATAAATGTAACCCAATATTGGAAATATATTAGCAAACCAACTGTACTTTTTCTTTTTCATTTTCATGCACATTACACTTTGAAATTATTGGGAGGAGAGGGATGTTTTTATCTTCTCCCATTTTATCAACTTTCCAAGTTCATAAAGTGGAAAAAGGGTAACTGGGGGGTGCAAATTCCTTCATGAATAAGGGATCCCTTGTGGTCAACATGAAAGGGATACCTGGCCTCATATGAGCTCCCAAAATTGACAATCGGGAATATAAGGTGGGTCTAGGATGCCAACCGTGAAAAGCAAATTGATTAATACAAGATTTGTATAAAAAGTAGCGGAAACAATTTTTTCCTTACGAGTGCATGAAGTGCTGAATTGAGACCATGGGTTAAGTGAGCACATGATTGCAGGTTGTATTGGCATTGATAAGATGACAGTGGGCACCATTATCCCTGAAATTTTGGCGATGCAAAAGATCTGCGTTAAACTCGTCCCAAACCTCTTGACACATAGCCAAAAGCAGAGTAGTGTCTACTTGCAAAGAAGTTCAACAGCACCACAACAATTCCCCAACCCTCTTAAAGTCCCAACTTGGCACCAGCAGACTATTTTCTATTCCCAAATTGAAATCTTTCCTCAAAGGAAACCACGATGGGTCCCTAAGTGCTGCCAAAGAAACTTGCCTGTATATCTTTAAGGATCTTCCGAAATCCCCCTAGCATTGAGCCTTCAAGTTGTGGAAAAGCCACTGGAAAAAGTGTGTTGATGCTCAAGGGATATATAGTAATTTGAAGAATTTTGAGGCATCATAGCAATGTCTGAAATAAATCTATTTTTCCGAAAATATTCCCGAAACTTTTTATACAAATCATGTAGATGGCTAAGGGCTGCTCTAGTTGGCACCTTTGCCGGTCACTTTTCCCCACGCCATGTTCTTAATCCCCTTCTTAACCTACCCTCCACAACAAATAACCCATTATTTTTCCATTTCCTTGTTAATCTCACTGCTGAATGTTTTGGCTTAATCTACAAATGCAGTAGGATAAATACATCTTGATAAATTATATCCTCCTTTCCCCTTGACCTTGCAAATGTCTACCTTCTGTCCCAATTATGTGTAAGTATAGAGCATAACAACTTCCTCGTGACCCGAAGAAGACAGGATGAGTTGGCAATTGAGGACACATGCTGGTGAAGTGTGGAAAATATTTTTAAAAAAATTAAATATGCTGGCCCCAGTGGTGGCGGGGTAACATCCTCGTCTGCCAATCCAAGGGTTGTGCTGAGATTCTTGCAAAGGTCGCAGGTTCGATTTTTGCCTGGATGGGTTTTCCTCCACTTAGGGCTGGGGTGCTCGCAATCGTGTTCATTGTTATCACTATTAATAGTCTGATGTAAAAGGCCAAAAGTGTTGTTTTCGGAATAAGAATAAATGAATAAAAATTCATCACACGAAACAGAACAATAGTCCAATTCCAAGGTAAATTTAATGGTATGCTTCAACATTTTACAGCATTATCAGGTAAAAAGGTTGAAAATTGAGTTTCATTAGATAAAAAAATATGAGGTAGAAGGGATGATACAAGCTTGAGTACAATTTGTCCTAACGAAATTGTCTTACACACATGCAAACCTGTAAGTGCACAGTGCAAGGTTGTTGGGTCAAGCTATTGGAGGGAATGATTCATGGGAAAGGGGGAGGGTGTATGGCAATGTAATCCTACGAGGAAGTATATGGTAAAAGGTAGGACAAATATGCATTTCTCATGGTAGGGCAATGGTTGGGAATGTTCAGAGTGTAGTGGGCATCAAAACTGTGACAGACATTGCATCACCAAATTGTCTTTAGAAAGTACAATCGTTCTTTTACACAACTTTCATGATCCTTTCTGTCTGAAGTAGCACAGTTTTTCTGTAAAAATTTAAGCTAAAAATTAAATGGGCCTTCCCCAAAATCAAATGGCTAAATGCCACATTTGGTGATTTGGATCTCTTGTAAAATATTATGAGACACATGATATGTCATAGTATTTGGTAACTTTGATAGAAAACGTTTACTACAAAGTTATAGCGGTCAATCAATAATGCCTTACTCACTTTCCACTTAACTGCCAGCATGAAACACATGATGGTCTCGATCATGGGTGTGCAGTTGTTAGAGAAGAACATAAAGAGTGGAAATACTATGAATGTTTTTCTCATTTCTTATTTAGATTCATCAAATTTTCTCACAGACACCACATATTTAATAATTTGTTTCTACCCTAAATAAGAAGCTCTTCCAGAGATATACAGGATGAGAGAATTGGAATGGTGTGACAGATTTACTGAATTTTCATTTTCAATAGACAGTCTTGATTCTCTAAGAGGATTCCAAAAGAGGATAAACTTATTTTTTTACATTTCAAGTACTTACTTGGTTTTCAAGAGGACATTTCAAACTCAGAAAAATGTTTATGCATAAAAATTAGTTATTTAATGCTCAGCTACCTTATTCTGCTTTCTTAAAGGATTTCTTACACACAGTTCACCCTTTTCCTAACTTTATCTTCAATAAATAAAACAGTTTCTGGCGTAACTTGGTGGAAAATCTTCATACTGACTTTTAATAATCAAACCACTTTACTTTTCCACATAAACTTTTTAATTTTTACAACCTGATGACCAGATGACCAGACCTGATGATGTTATGCTATAACGAAACCTGGGTTGTAAAAATTAAAAAGTTTATGTGGAAAAGTAAAGTGGTTTGATTATTAAAAGTCAGTTTAACTTCAATGTAAATTAACCTGTCTAACCATAAAAATAATATAAATTACAGATTCAGGTGTGATGTGGTGGAACATAATAACAGTGACAAAAACTCTAGCAATTAATAAAGATTTATTTTCCTCTTTATTAAGTGAAAATAATATTGTAATGTTTATAATGTGATTATAATCTTTATTAAGAGGAAAATTGCCTGAGTTTTTGTCTCTGTCATCATAAACATGATGTCATTTACCTCAATAGCTGCAAATCTTCATAAAAAACTACATTGTCGCACTCATTTCTGACAAACAAATGGTCCATGTTGGTTTCTAATCAATGTACTATCATTATAAATAAAATGATAATATTACAAGACTTTCACATATAGTCAAAATATTTCAAACTTAAGAACAAATTGGTACTCACTGGAATTATGAGTTTTCACAGTGAAAATTATGAAATCTTTTCCATAACAATACTTGAAGATGATACCTGTACAGCTAATGGTTTCATGTAGTGGAATTGAAGATTTGTCAAACATGTTAGAAAATTGTCCACTCTGTACGCTTTAACTGGGAGAGATTCCATAGGCATAACATTTCCTTTAACATTCAGCAAAGTTCTCAGATATTAAAATAAAAGTATTTGGAAATATTATGAAAAATGTTGCTAAGTAATAACAAGAGCTATATTTTAAAACATACAAAAAAATTTTTTTTATTAATCTTTCATGAAACTTGTATCGATATGCCTTTGAAAAACCAAAAATATTTGTATGCTGTGAATAAACAAAGGTTATTTTTCCGTTTTTATTCATAAAATTGCACTATCAAAGGGGGAGAATAAAGCTAAGGGGAGTGTGATTGATGTCTTTGGCTGGATTGATGGCTGAGAAAAGGGTACTTTGCAAAAAAATCTATCCAAACGCAGTTTCACCAGAAACAACAAATCATCACAGCTTTGATTTGCAATGCAAAAGCTCATGTCAAGGATCGCAGAGAAATGTCATATGAGAAAACTCGGGACTACCGCCATGCGCTATCGCAGCTCTTAAAGAGACTGAGTCGGCTCGATATCAAACGTGCTCTCGTAATGGCTTTCGTCACCTCCGCGAAGCAGGCCAACGCTCGCTGGCGTGAATATAAAAAGAACGTTCAGTTCACATCAACGCCTCTGCCGCGTTGATTACCGAGGGACGGAAGAGAAATGCCTGTTTACCTGAGGCTTCCTCTTCGGAATGGCCAGCGGGCCGAGATGTTTCGAAGGTTGAACATGCTCGCTTCTTCGGAGTAAATACGTAGTAAAAGAGATCACAGCACGAGGGTGGTGTTATAAATGTATTAGGGTTTTGTGCACACGTGATTCATGTGGAAGTTTGGTTATCCCTTGCATAAAATCACATATTGTCGAGTTCACGCAGGCACGAGCTCACGATCGCACATCGCGACAAACCTCTTCCGCTCCTATTTTCCTTTTAGCGGGGAGAACTCGTGACTTCTCCTTCCTTCCGACCGCCAGACACCTCACAGCCGCGAATCCATCCACTCGCGTGCACCACAAACACACGGACACACACAAGCACGTTACACACGACTCCCTTCTCCCTCCTCACATCCGGCCGCGACGCCTCCGAAACATAACACCCATCCACACTCCACCGTGCCTCTTGGAACGAGCGGAATCCGACGGTGATCTTCCGCGTGTCGACCGAGAGGGATAACGTCGGTCCGCGGGAATCCACTCCTCCTCGTCCTTCGGAAGGCTCAAAGGCGCCAAAATCTTGGCGCCCACGTGGTGGGAAGGCAGCCCTTGCGGGTGCGTGGAGAACGCGGCGCGTTCGGCTGGGGTGCGAGGATCAACGGAACGAAGTCGCGCAACGCCCCCTCTCCCGGTGTCCCGATGCCCATCTGTTTCTTTTTCAGAGAAGTCAGGTCTGGGGATGGGCGCAGAGTGGGGAGTCGGCGTGATAGGGATAAGGACGATAAGGGTGCGCGCCGTGGGCAATTCCGCTCGAGGGACAGGGGTGAGAGGCGGGAAGGAAGAAAGGTCGAGGGAGAATCGGCGACGAGAGAGGGAGCTTTCGGAAACGACGGGATGCGCCTTCTCGTTTTCGCTGGGGCCGGGGTTCGAGTCCGCGCGCCCTTCCCCCCCTCCCGCGAGGGGGGATGCGAAGTGAGAGCCGTTTCGGGGGTCTCAAGGAAGCAGCAGTGTGGAGGTGTCGACGACGCGAGGCGCCGACCAGGAAGACGCTGGCGTCGAGAACTCGGCGGAAAGGACATAGCCTCCCCGTGCGACTGCGAGGGGGAAGAGGACGGCGCGTGTTCGAGGGAGGGGTGGGGGAGCGGGTTGGGGTTTTGGGGGCGGAGAGGAAACTGCAGCCGGGAGGAGGCGAGGGGGTGGAAAGGCGGAGAGAGGGCAGGAGGACACAGGGGGGAGAGAGAGAGGATGCGCGGGGTGGAAAAAGGGGGCACTGCAGGGCAGAGGGGAGCGAGGGGGTCCAAGAGCGGGAGGATGGGAGACAATTGGAAGACGGGGAATATAATAATGGGAAGATGGGTGAAGTCACTCCCGCCCGTCCTGTCGCTTCGGGGGAATTCTCCCAGAAAAAATAAAAAGATGGCCACTTCACACACTTCTTTCCCTCCCACCCGCCACCAAGCTCTCGCGGGGGGATGAGAGAGGAGCGCCTGCGCAGAGAGAAGACGGAGTTCGAGGGGCTATTGACGCGAGGCCCCGTGTACGAGCGGGCAGGGCGAGAGGGCAGAGGAGAGAGTACGGTTTGCGGGGTCTGGCGGCGGCAACCGGCGGCAGGGGGTTTTGATCGAGGGTTTTGGGTGTGGGTTGGCGCGAGGGTGGTGGTGGCGGGTGGTTCCATGGCCCGAGGGAAGTCGCGGGGAGGACCGGGGGAGGGGGTGGAGTGACCGGAAGGGCTGCAAAGAGAAGACGGGAGAAGGGGGTGAGACGAGAGGACTCCGACAGTAGGGCAGCAGAGGGGAACGGATTGCGGGGAGGGGGAGGTTGAGCCGCGGAGGGTGGAATTGGTAGGGAAGGGATGCTGGCGGTGGGGGAGGGGGAGGTTGCGGGCATTCATGTACGCTCTATCCCTGTATGTGAGACCTAATCACATGTAAGGCCCGCCATCATGTTTTCAAACGCAAAGTACACACACAGTAATTTTTTCTTGTGTATTTGAATGTATTTGCCTCGCAACAGGCTTACAGAAAATCAAGCTAAAATTGGCGAATATGACGCGCAGTTATGCTACGAGGAAAATGCACACACTCCAATAGTTTTACATTATTTTATTTCGATATTAGCAGTGGTTCCTGTGAAGGCCAATTTCATGTGATTCCTCGCTCTCCATATTAAATCCCAATAGAGATCCACCCACTGCCAACGTTTTAAGTATTGGAAAACGAGGGTCTCACTTGCAGGAAAATACGGTATCTACACACACACACAAACCAGACAAGAATATAGGAGACGGAGGATCGGAGGGAGGAGAGCTGGGAGTATTGAAAAAGGGGGTTGGATATTCAAGGGCTGAAAAGGAGGAAGGAGAGAGAGAGGGAGGGGGTGGCATAAGGGTGCAGAAGTGTCCTGGCTCGTGAACTCGATGGGGAGTGCAGGGGGGGACACGCGACTGGGGGACGGAGGTACAGCTTGATCCCGGGCGGAATCGCATCTGTGTAAACTAGGTCTATTATGAAAAGGAATGCGGGCGGTACGGGAGTTATTGGTGGACCAACGTGAGGGGTGGGCTAACGTTGCCGTAGAGCAGAGAGGAATCATTCACCACTTGAGGGTCGTTCTTCCACGACTTGCAGGGGACACTGAAGCTACATTTATCGATAAACTTCCTTGCTTCCCAATGGATCCTCAAGGGTTTATAAAATAGCTATCAAAAGCAGTCAAAGAAGATGGAGATGAGACCAAGGGCAAACTAAGATTAACTGGAAAAGAGACACTGAAAGGCAAAATGAATCTAAGAGAAAAATAAGAACCTCCTCCCGAATGCAAACACGATGGAATCTACGGTTGATTTCAACATTATAAATTCACTGTAGACTTAAACAATGTTATCGATTAAGGAAAGACGCTGTGTAAAAAAACGCTGCAGGGGAGGGCAGCGAGGAGAAGCGAAGGAACTTGTAGATCGGAATCCAGGAGCCAAGGGATGGTTTTTATCTGAGATGGCGTTAGAAGTGGATTTGAGGGGGGTGACGTGGTGTGGAGGACTGGGTTACGAGTGGTTAAGCTTTGAGTGGGCGAGATTCAAGCACCGGCACCAGTGCTGGGGTCGTATTTGCAAGTTCGGCAGTGAGGGCATGGGGTGTTTAAGGATACGAAATTGGGTGATCTGTAGGTGGTTCGGGATGGACGATACGGATGAATTTACCCATGCAGTACGGCATCATTTCGATACAATATATTCAGCATACTTAAACTCGAATGACGAAAACCACACCGGGTCCATAACACTTCACTTACAGCGTTGAAGAGGGCAGGAAAGGAATTTCAGACTCGGTTCTACTACGTGGAGATGATATGCCTCCAGAAAAACAGGATACGAATTTGATTTAAGTCGCCAGTGTCGAAAAATTAACATGAAATAATATTGATTACTTCACTAACGATATCGCCCTTATTGTCAAAAACAAGTCTGTATGCACAAAAGAATGCAGCCGTAACGCTCCTGGAACAGTCTATCGATTTAAAGTGAAACGAACATTTTGTGTGTCCGATTAATTTCTTAAGAGTGGAGGATACAAACGATCGACACATACTTTGAAATTACACAAAATGTTATATATATATAGAGAGGGAAATTCTCACGGATAATATAATATTTTTAATGGAGATGCAAGATAGTACTAGCGCAAACACAAAGAAACAAATGGAACTCACGCGTATTCCGAATTTTCGGCGGCCAAACCACCTTCCTCCAGGGAAAGAAGGAATTTTCTTTCCCAAGAGGAAGGTAGTTCGGTCAAGGAAAATTTAGAACACGTGTGAGTTTCTTTTGGATTTGTTTCTTTGTTATTTTTGTCCGCTAGCGCTTTCTCGCTTCTCCATATAAATTTATATAAATTATTATTATTAGGTAATCTACCGTTTAAGGTAGGTTTTTGGATGGACAGAACTATCAAATAAACATTTTGTGACTCCCCACCTAGCAAACTAATCTACATCAGGTCCCTCTTCATCTCTGTGTACTTCTTTCCTCCCTTCATCCCGTCCAACATCCCTACCCTGTTCCTGCCCTTACCTCGCTTGCCCAACATTCTCCCCTCTATTACCCTCTTCAACATTCCACTACCGCTCAATACGCCTTTCATCCATTTTTCCTGCCTCCATAGGATTTCTCTCAACAAACCCCTCTCCTCACCCACCATTTCCAGTACTTCCTCATTTGTTTTCCTTTCGGTCCATTTCACCTTCTCCATTCTTCTCCACATCCACATTTCAAAAGCCTCCAATCTACGCCTATCCTCCTGCTTCAGTGACCACGTTTCCGCGCCGTACATAGCTACGCTCCATATCAGAGTTTTTACGAGTCTTGTCTTAACATCCCTACTCAACGTCCCCGTCATCAACTCCCTCCTCCTTGAGAAAGCCTCCTTGCCTAGCGCAATTATTCTCCTTACGTCCCTCCCACTTTGACCGTATTGGTCCAAAACACTTCCGAGATATGTAAACTGCTCTACCTGCTCTATTTTTACCCCGCCTATTTTAATATTTAGCTTAGCCTTTTTCTTTCTGGAAAATCGCATAACCTTTGTTTTATTAATATTGATTCTCATCCCATATTTATCGCACTGAACCTCCAATTCACTCAGCAATGCTTGCAACCCCTTGGCTGACTGAGCAACTAATGCTTGGTCATCAGCAAACCTAACCGATTTTACGAATTCCCCTCCGACTTTCATTCCTACCTCCAGTTCTTCCCATGCCTCTTTAATCATTTCCTCTACATATACGTTGAACAGCACCGGTGACAATGGGCAACCCTGCCTTACCCCTCTTCCTAACACTGCCCATCCGAACTCTCCGTTCCCCACTCGCACCTGAGCAGTCTGAGACATGTACAGGTAGCGGATCAGTCTCCTGTCCCTCCAATCCATTCCAATTTTCTGCAATACACGCATTAGTTTATACATGCATATGTATATATACAAAAACTCGGATAACAAATATTCCACACACAGAAACATAAATGAAGGACACTTACAGTAGATATTGACGTTTCGACGGTTTGTGTGTAGCCGGAGAGCGTCAATTTCAAGGATATATAAATAAATACATACATACACACACACACACACATATATATATATATATATATAATATGTGTGTGTGTGTATGTGTGAGTGTATATATGCATATATATCCACACACATACACACATTGAAACACGAAAACCCGCCATACATGAACAAGTATTCATTCATATAAGGACGAACAAAGGAGAGGTAGGGAAGACGGAATCGATCATATCACAAGCGAAAATATACATATATAAATAAATATAATATACATATATATATATATATATATATATATATATATATATATATATATATACACTTTTTTGGAAAACCCACAAACGTGTAATGTAAATTCACTGATAGTCATAACAAACACAGAAACCAAAACACACAAAAGAGGGAAAACTCACTGGTTCTCGAATTTTCGGTGGTCCAACCACCTTTCTCAAGAGGAATTAGGAACAGAACTCTTCTGTTCCTAATTCCACTTGAGAAAGGTGGTTGGACCACCGAAAATTCGAGAACCAGTGAGTTTTCCCTCTTTTGTGTGTTTTGGTTTCTGTGTTTGTTATGACTATCAGTGAATTTATATATATATATATATATATATATATATATATATATATATATATATACACACACATATACACCACTCGCTTATGTGTGTGTGTAGAAATATACACATACACGCAGACACAAACAAGCGCATTAGATCTTAAATAGGCTTCACGAAGAAATCATAGCCAGAAACGATCAAAGATTCCATTGCATCGATATTCAGCCCACTTTGAATGGTTAGGGTCGCGAGTGGCATGAAGGGGCGGAGGAGATGGGAGAGTGAGGAAGGCTGAGTTGGGGGTGCGTTTCCCCGAGGTGGAGTCGAAGGAATGAGGGGGCGGAGGGGGGAAGGGGGAAGTAGGGGGATGGTGAGTGGTGGGGCGGAGGAGAGGAGGGGGTGAGGAATTTTGGGGTATTCGAAGGGGAGAGGAGAAGGGGTTGTCGTTGGGCGGGGAGGAAACCGAAAGAGAGAGACTGCGGGACAAAGAACATAAGCTCGTTACCGTCTCAATTGATACGGATTGGGTGGACGGCGATTACATGTTTTCAGATTACGGGCTTTATCCCAGGATTTTCAAGGGTGAAAAGCAAGTTTTAATATCTAAATTGAATAATATTTGAAAACTTCTTATCTTATTCGTTCGCGGCGTTTGGCGAGAAGAAAATACGCATGTAAACATGGACGAATGTCGGAGATTTCGAAGCATACAGACTTTCTAGAATAAAAAGAAGCAACATAGATCATTTTTCTATTCTTCTGCGCACCATTTTTTTTCGAGAATAAAGATTGAATCTCCGTGATTCCATGTTACTCTGCCCACCCGAAGGTTCCTCCCCGGAGTTTTCAAGGGTTTTCCCATTCCCGATATTTTTATCCAGATAAGAGAAGGTGCTCAAATATTTTCACCCGAGGAGCGAGAAAGAACGCCGAGCTATTTATCACACTTCAAACACATGTGGCATAAATAACTAGCGTCAATTTTTCACCGATCCCATCGGCCCCTTTTCCATACTCATCCACTACTTAGGAGCGTAGCGAGGATCGGAAAAGGGTGGTCCGCAATTCCATCCGAATTGATACTGTTATGTGTGCGCTCACACCCAACCACTTATATAAATATATTTGAAGAACGAATGGTGGGGGAAAATATTAAAATTGACAGCTTTCTTAAACCTCTCCCAACCATCTGCTCTACAAACGAATTAACCCAGTCTTATTGGCGAAGTTTGATTATGTACGTAAGCTGGTGCAATTATACAGATATACATACATATATATATATATATATATATATATATATATATATATATATATATATATATATATATATATATATATATATAAATTCACTGATAGTCATAACAAACACAGAAACCAAAACACCCAAAAGAGGGAAAACTCACTGGTTCTCGAATTTTCGGTGGTCCAACCACCTTTCTCAAGAGGAATTAGGAACAGAACTGAGGCAGAGGAGGGCCCGAAAGCAGTGGTAGGAAGGAGAAGCTTCTTTCGGGCCCTCCTCTGCCTCAGTTCTGTTCCTAATTCCTCTTGAGAAAGGTGGTTGGACCACCGAAAATTCGAGAACCAGTGAGTTTTCCCTCTTTTGGGTGTTTTGGTTTCTGTGTTTGTTATGACTATCAGTGAATTTACATTACACGTTTGTGGGTTTTCCAAAAAAGTGTATATATATATATATATATATATATATATATATATATATATATATATATATATATATATGCGGGTCGCGGTGGTCTAGTGGGTAGAGCATTGGACTACTGACCGGAGGGTCCCGGGTTCGATTCCCGGGCAAGGCACTCTGGGCACCTGCAGCTCCACCCAAGCTAGTTGATTTTTCGGGTACCAGATCTTCCTGGGAAACCATAACCAGCACAGGGAAAGGAACTGGCCCCCCTACCCTGATGTGTGAATATTCACACGCCGTCGGGCTTGGTACATGCGTGAGCTCTACCATCACCTATTAACCGACCTTCGGGTTGATTACTGTTTATATATATATGGAGGGAGTTGATGACATTCTGTTCTGTTCCTAATTCCTCTTGAGAAAGGTGGTTGCACCACCGAAAATTCGAGAACCAGTGAGTCCCTCTTTTATATGTTTTAGTTTCTATGTTTGTGTCGACTAGTTAGTGAATTTACATTATATATATATATATATATATATATATATATATATATATATATATATATATATATTTCAAGTTTGAATATGTGTTTGGCCAATGTGGCTCGACTCTTCTTCTGGCTATGCGTGCCATGAAACGCACCGTTCCTATCCTTTATAATATATCGTATGAATGCTTTTCTACTATCCTTTCCCCTTCTTGTGTGCCGTCTATTTCTCCTTTGGTGGGTGAAACAGCTCCATAACGCCATCTCTCGGGCAACATCTATCGGAGCACTTTAGCGTTTTATAAGATCGCAGATCTCAATGTAAATCAGGTTTCCTTATTAGCTCAACTAGTAGAGCATCCGCCCGGAAAGTGGAAGGTCCGTTGTTCAAATCCCGGATAAGGAAATATTTTTATACTTGTGATCTGCTCAAAACTGCCTTCCCCACCTTTCCTGTGTTGGTCTTATATGTGTTTTCCTATCCCCTTTCCTTATATGTCTATTTCTATGTGCGAAAATAATATATATACATAATAATATATATATATAATATATATATATATATATTCATTCACATAGAAATAGAGATAAGGAAATGGGAAAGGAAACATAAATAAGGACACTCATGCGTATTTCCATATTTTCGATGGCCACGACCACCTTCCCCGGCGAAAAGAAGTTCCTTCTGTCCGCAGAGGAAAGTGGTCCAAGTGAGTGTCTTTCTATATTCGACGGTCAACGCCGTCTCGCTTCTTCGTTTGAATAAGTTTCTTCTTCAAATGTTTTGTGTTTGTCACGCCTGTGCCACCCAATTTTTGTATACGGTCGCTTCGTGAGCCTTTCCATAAACATACACATACCTTTTTATGGCTTCCCTCCGCAAACTTGCGCAGAGCTACGTAGTCAATGCGTAAGTTCGCGCGGGACGCCCATTGTCGACCTGATGAGAGCAAGAAGGGGGGTGGGGGGACCGGCCGCGTGTTCATTACATCCGAGTACGGCATGCTAACGTGCTCCTTGGCGCGCACGCAACTTTGAAAAAAGAGGTTTGGTCAACTGAGTCTAGATGGAGAAAAAAGTCGAAAAGAGAGCAGTAGAAGAAAGGATTCATTGCGCAGACACCCCATAACATGGGTAATCTGTGCCTAAGTAATGGCACTACTGTTGTTCTTCATTGGCAGTGGAGCTTGGAACGAAATAAACTGAAGAATTTTATCGATATTTAAGTCGTAATATGTTCCATTCGGATAATGAAGTACTCACTTTGTATATCCATAATAAATGAACGTCGGCAGTATTTTCAAGGTATTAAAAAATCAATCGCTCCCTATGATTTGACAATCACACAATGAACTATCTATCCTAATGATTAATACATGGGCTGCGTATATAAGTAGAATCAAATAAGGCACATGAATAATAAGTAGAGTCCATTTTTAATTAGGGGAAATGGATAATACTTTGAAATAAATTCAAATTACAAACTCGTACGTGAATCAAAATTCAGTTGACATCATCGAGGCATTTTTGTCTCCCACGAATTTAATCCAAGAATGGCCCAGTTGCTCACAAAGTTACAGCATCACGTAAATGTGGGTCATGCTCCACACAGTTTGCTTTCGCAAAGGAACGAGCAATTTGGGGAAAATGTTGGGAATAGGGCCTTCATTAAAATTACCCGAGTACGAAAATGCAACGGATAATCTATTTTATAATTTTATGACCTGGAACCACAATGTCATCCACGGTAGTCCGACGTTGCATAAAAAACAAGAGCAATAAGAATAGCTGGCTAGCACTCTGGGTTCTCAACAACAGAAAATCCACATGAGCCAGGACTAAAAAGATCAATCCCGCGCTTGTATGCTTCGTTATCTGCGGCAATTGAAAGTTCTCTCCCGTGCCAAAGGGAAAAGATTTATATTAATACTAAAGGGGGATTCGTGACCTACATGGGGACGCGACAGAATGAAGTGCGAACATTGTCGCATCCATACAATGCGAAGACGAGATAAATGGCGACGCGCCTTAAACAACGGAAGAGATGACTGAGTAACCCTTAAGCGCAGTGCAGAAGAGCATTCGTCTCCCCGAGGGCTGCACATCGCCCCTCGACTCCTGGAGCACCCAATTAGGGGTTTTCACTCGAACTGCCTCGGCGCTCACTGCCTTCATACACGAATTCCAGCGAAAACAGCCAAAGCTTAAAGGGTCGACGATGGCTATCTAATATTACTTGGATGAAAACATTTTCAAGGGGGTAACATTTAAACAATATATATATATAGGGCTTTCAGAAAAACGGGCTGCTTAAGTGCACACACAATGATATCTTATTCCGTCGCATAGCTAACATAGGTAAATGATTAAATGGCTAAATTTATCAGTTCCCAAGCGTGAAGGTCATCAGGATTTTTTTCCATGGGGCAAAACTCTGGGTGAGTGGATGGTTTTTCTCAAAGTTGCAACGTAATTATTTAAGAGCATGCTAAACGGTCGGTCTCGTGGAAAAGGGTAACACAATAATCTATTTCTAACAATGAAGAGGGTTAAACTCCTCGAGCATCCCACCCCCTCCTCCTGCTGACGCCCATTTTTTCCAAGGGTATGACTCAAAATCGTGCTTAGGTCGCAGTATCCCTCTGATTCATCAATCGATAAGTCTCCCACCACGCGGCGTTGATTGCCGCCTTATTGTCCTTCCTCTCGTACTCGACCCGTTCCGCTCGCATTGCTTAATGATTACGTCGCTCGTTCGTTGGCGCACCGTTAATCACCGCAAAATCCCCAAATGCGGAGGGCCGACGAGAGCTTTTCGATTTTTAAGCCGTCTAAATATCCGGAGGGGGAAATAGGAAGTGTCGTTCTCAGAGGAAGCCAGTTAATGGGTCGGCCAACTGGAAAATGTTTGACACCGTTGTAAATTTTGTCTTTCCAACGGCGAATATTTACACGAGCAAAATTACAGTAATGCACACGATCGCAGGTGAAAAACCAGAATATACAAAGAGTAGCAACAGAACACTGGGTACGCAAGAATGGTGGAGTAAGAATAAAGGCGTTTAGGCCAGAATGGAGACGATTATAAATTAAAGAGTAGCCGAAGAAGATAATGTAAAGCTATATGCTGTTTTCCCTGTTCAGAAGTGTTCCAAAAGGCTTGGAAAATGTGCAGAGTCTCCGGAAAGAACAAATGCATTTGTTTCTCCTTCTTCGTGTTGCTTGGAAGGGGTGAAAAATGAATTATGAGATCAAATTGCGAGACTTGGAACATTCTCAATCCCGCAAATGAAATCGTGCGATGGATAACTTAGTATGAAGTTCAATCCGATTTCAAGTGACGTTGGAATAACGATAACAATGATTTAACGTGGAGGCAACAACAATATTCGCAGCGAGAAATCGTGACGAGGGGCGGCAAACGATTTTGAGATACTCTTAAATTATTAAAGGACTTTCTTTTCACATGCTATACAATTACGCTAACCAGACCATTCAAGTAGATTTATAACATCCCCAAACCGTTTTCGTATTTATTCCGATGAATCATTTACACACACTAAATTTGAAGCGACCGAAATATTCTACTTTGTGCCAAGGGCTCGATAACTGATGGAAACTGCAGCCCGCCTCCGCGGAAAACAAAATTAGCTTCCCGTTGGAATGTGTACATATCTCTCAAGGGTCTACGCGACTCCGATTTTCGATTTTTGCCCATCGGCAGTCGAACGTCAAGGTTCATCCCCATAAACCGTCGCGGGGAATGCAAAAGGTCAAAGGTTATTCAACGTCGAGACGTGAGGGATATGAAACGGCGACCACCCTTTGAAAAGAGTCCAATCCATTCGGGTGGCTCCTGTGACTGGCTATGCCATTTGCGGCTGTGGCGAGAACCTAATGTGTGCTCCATCAGGGAGGCCACTACCTTCAGTTGCGAAAATTGTTCGCTACTATCAGATATCCAGACCGACATTAAGGATTCTCTGAGATACCAACTTGTTGACTCAAACTGAAATAAATGCTGAATAGTATTATTTAGTTTTGAACACTTAGTGCAATCAATAGAATTAGATTGTTTGATCACAAGGGTTTGAGTGAAATCTATCCAGTTGTTAGACCAAAAATTATTACAAAGATGCTCAACCGAGGACAAGATAAAGCCCCGAACTGCTTCATGATACAGCTTAAGTGGAAAAAAAATATTATATCAGCCAGGTTCAAAAGGTCTTGTCTTCGGGATACAGTATCCCCTGGATCCATGGTACTTATACGAGATATCCTCTTTTCGATGACATGTCAGGAATTTCTCCGGAGCACCGACCACCACTGACTTGGATCTACTCCGAGCACTAGATCACAGGCAACATCAGTTGTTTCGACAAATTTCACACATCTAATTCCAATTAGAAGTATCTTCTCCGTCTTGGATTTTCATTTACGAATAAGGTCATTAGGCTCTTATTATGATTATGATGTCGCGCCTCTTAATACTTAGTAAAATTATAATCCACGACTTTGATTTTCTTCAAAGAATACAAGAAAATATAGGTTTTCGTTAATTGAATTTTCTAAATTAGTTCAGAGAATCAGTATTCACATACTTTGCATACGCTGACATTTATTTTCGATTACATTACTTACGCCTATGTCGCTTAAGCTTTTCATCAACATCCTTTGAACCATGTTAAGGTCGTGTTGCAATGATATTAGAACATCATCAATTAAAATACTAATGATGAAAAGTGTCACGGGCGGATTCGTAAGAAATTGGCAGTATATCATTCCCTACGTAACCGGTGAAACGCACGACAGGAAAGAGAAAACATTGATACCTCTCCGACAGTCTTTCATTGCGCAACCGTTGTCTGAACGGCCTATGTGGCTTGGGACTTATATCATAAGTTCTCGCAATACTATGCAAAATCATTTTGAGTGATAAGTAACCCTATAATAAGCTCAATTCGGTATTGATTCTTCCGGATTACGAGTCTTGCGTGGAGAAAGAGAAGCATACGGGGCGAGCCTTCGGCAACACCGCGGTCTTTTTACACCCAAAAGGCTGAATTGATTTTGATGAACGTGGTATCTTAAAATTCTTACAACCTTATCCCTTGTAAATATGCTATACATAGACTATGTGACATCACACAAAAATCAAAATAGCATCTATATGAAAATACACCTTTATTACAGAGAGCAACTCGAAGGTTGGTTTGATAGGCGAGGGAAGAGCCCATCATCTCCAGCTAAGCCCTATATGACGTAAAGTAATCATATCATATTTCTATATATGGGTCAATATGGATGTTTTAGTAGATATATATGTGTGTGTGTGTGAATATATATACATATACACACACACATATATACACTCAAACATGAAAACCCACCATATGGCGAACACATACTCATTCACATGGAAATAGACATAAGGCTAAGGGATAGGAAAACATATAAAAGACGAACACAGGAGAGGTCGGAAAATCTATTATGTGCTACTATCCCTTTTCCTTATATCTATTTCCTATATTTTATATACGAGGGTTGCTATTTATATTATAAGCCTCGACAACACTAAGTTCTTTAGGCGCCCTCTGACGTTTCCATATGAAAGTTTGACCCCTATAACGCTAACTTTCTTCAGATAAGTTTTGTCGTTTGATCATAACTTGTGTTGTTTACAGCGACTCGAAAATTTCGTCTCAGCGAAAAAATGGTGTTAAATCGTGAGCACTTTTGTGCGATGATTTTTTTACGACTTTCAACGTAGATTATCAAGACAGAAGTGCATCGATCAACTTACTACCACTTTTGGCAATGAAGCCCCATCCTTTGCCACTGTGAAACGCAGGTGTAATGAGATCCATCATGACCACCGTTCGCTCAGCGACGAAAGCTGTGAAGGTCGTCCTAAATAGCAGTTGTCGTCCCAGAAAACATTGATGCTGCGCAAGAACTAGTAAAGGAGGATCGTCGTGTGAATTATCGTGAGATTGAGGCATCATTGGGGATTAGTATGACCCCAATGATATTGATGCTCGTCAACAATAAGCATATTAATCAATCAATAAGATATTGCATGAACATTTAGATGTGAAAAAAATTTGTTCACGTTGGATCCCACATAATTTGACAAAAGTTCA
The DNA here is from genome assembly GCA_037158775.1 of Hetaerina titia. Classification (NCBI taxonomy): domain Eukaryota; kingdom Metazoa; phylum Arthropoda; class Insecta; order Odonata; family Calopterygidae; genus Hetaerina; species Hetaerina titia. The sequence goes on from CM073773.1 coordinate 23,882,969, forward strand.
AAAAGATGCTCATGTCAATTGGTGCAAAGAAATGCTCAACAAATACAATAGCAGTGCATCAAAAGCTGTGTATAACATCTACACAGGTAACGAATCTTGGATCTATGCATATGAGCCAGAAACAAAACAGCAGTCCACCTCATGGGTCTTCCAAGACGAGCCAAATCCGACAAAAGTGATTCGTGAACGAAGCACATCGAAGCAAATGATAACCTGTTTCTTCAGAATAACTGGACATTTGGGAACCGTACCGTTAGAGCAACGTAGAACCGTGGATTCTGAATGGTACACGAGCATTTGTTTGCCAGAAGAGCTTGGTGAAATACGGAAAAAGAAGCGGTAACGAAGGATCACTCTTCGTCATGACAATGCAAGCTCTCACATATCGGCTGAAACAACTACCTATTTGACTGGCCAAAACGTAGAATTGATGGCTCATCCTCCGTACAGCCCTGATTTAGCACCAAATTACTTCCTTTTACTCCCGTTTATCAAGAAAAAAATGCATGGCCAACGTTTTTCGGCGCCTAAAGAAGCCGTTGATGCAGTCAAAAACCATGTTTTGGAGGTATCTCAATCGGAGTGGAAAAAGTGTTAAGGAAATTGGTTCGAGCGCATGCAAAAGTGTATTGATTGTCATGAAGAATACTTCGAAAAACAATAAAGCCATTTTCAACAATAAATTACTATCTTCTCATTATTAGGCTGAAAATATAAACAGCAACCCTCGCATATGGAGCGCGGTAATCCCAGGATAGAGCGTTGGATTACTGACCCTGGACTAGACCCCTCGGGTTCGATTCCCGGGCACTCCTCTCTGGGCGCCCTCAGCTCCACCCAAGCTGTGTGATTTTTCGGATACTGGATCTTCCTGGGAAACCATAACCGGCACAGGGAAAGGAAGTGGCCCCCATACCCTGAAGTGTCAATTTCACACGCCATCCGGGCTTATAAATAGATACATACATTTAGGTAATATAATAAAGTTTATGCCTTTTTAGTTCGATTTTTTCACTATTTCTCCTTGTATTTGCTGCGACAGATGACTGCTTGTCTCCCCCCAAGCATTAATACGCGCTTTTATAAGCCCCCTCCCTTCAAACCCTTCCTCCTCAATAACCTCGAGGCGTCGTCTGCGCTTTAAGCCTTATTCTGGTAAACTCAAGTTCCCTGACTTTTCCCAATCGAGTGAAAAACGCTGACGGAAATAGAAAGAGTGATGTCGTGTGAGTAGGTTTGTAGGTGGCGAGGGGGAAAGCGTTGCTCGAGTGGAAGAAGGGATGGGGAGAGTTTGTGGAGAGAAAGGGATTAGAGGGAATTGGGGGAAGTTCCCCTCTCGCCCGATCACTCTCCTTACGTGAGAGATATGTGGAGATCCGCACAAGAGACGCAGCGGCGGCGTTTGGGGTGGGGGCTGGTGTCGAAGTGGGTGGGGGAGAGGAGGAGGGGACGTCTACGGGAGTTATGGGAGGAGGGGGTGGAGGAAATAAGGGGCTGGCGCCAGCATTTCTCCGCCTCGTCCCCCCGAAAAGGAAAAAAAAAAGAGTTTTCGTGCGTGGGACAGGACAACCCCGGCGAAGCCCGCCCGCCTCGCACGATTTCAGACCCCTGGCCGAGCCACCGAGTGCGGGGAAAAAAGAACACGCCCGAAGTGCACCGTTCTCACTTCTCAGAATTAAAGAGCGTGCGAGGCGATGACAATTGGCCCCCAGAGGCGACCGACAAAGAGGACACTTTATGACGACACTGAAGTTTACAAAGGGTGGAGGCGGCTGCAGATATCGCCGTTAGTTGCTCCGCGAAGTCGAAGTCGTCGCGGAAAACGTCTCGACGCCTTGAGACGTGGGGATTACGAGAAAAAAGATTTAGAACGTGAACGTTGAAAATACTTTGCCAAACTTTACGCCATAAAAATACTCCAAAAACTTACGTCCTTGTTCGTTAAGATTTCTCGGAATGAAAACTTTTCACATTTGTAAGCTCTAACCTGCAGGGAAGGGACTCAAAAGACTTTCGGAAGAAACTTATAGAGGTAGAGTTTCCATGCATTAAGACGTTACGACAAATGACCGCTTCCATTAGGGACCCGTTTATCAAGGCTACAAGTTAATTTGCGAATAGTTGCACGTTGCTCGCGTTGACTCTTGACAATTACAATGCGTGGGGGTGCTTTTAAACTTATCACATTTATACTTCACGGAGTATAATTTAATATGCTTCATATAACACTTACTATTTTTTCATATGGATTTTTTTATGAAATGGGTACGTTTAATTCCTTTGAAAAAAAGGAGTTATAAAAAGAGGAAAGCTATCAGAGGTGAAAATAGTGACCGTGATTAAGGATGATATAATGGAAAGACACAGAGGAATTATTGAGAATGCTTATACAATGGTAAGCAGCCGGAAAACTAATACGAATTTCATACGAAGTCAATGTAGATTCCCTAGGAAACAATCTTAAAACAGAATTTTAAATGCCATTGTAAAAGCATTTACAGAAAATCCCTATATTACAGAAAGGCAATGAAAAAACAGAAAATCAGTTGGGATTGATTCTACAACAGCAGATATGAATCCAGTACGTGGAAAGTGAGCAAAAAACGCAGTTTGAAATGTTTTGTGCACATCTATAAAAGGGGTGTGGTACCAAATGACTTTGAAAGAATTTTTTCACGACAAAAAGGGTCACTGATATAATAATCAATCGATTTCAAGGTAAGACAAATTAGGAACTAAGAGATACAATTCCAACCCTTACAGTGCTGAATGAGAAGATAATGGCTAATACCCTTAATTCATATATGGCGCCTGTAAATGTTCAGAAAGATTTTTATGCTAAATGGGAACAGTTCAGACCCTTTTTCAAGAAACTGTAATAGTAACTTTAACGGAGTCACCCGCTATGTGTGCATTATAATGCAACCATTTCAGAGAGTAAAAATCATTCGCCTTGACCGGGATTCGAACCCGGATCCCAGTAGTACAAGGAATGCAATGTAGAAGTGTTCAAAAGGCATAGGAAAAGTGGGCGGGATTAGAGGCCTGAGAGGACTGAGCCCTGTCACCTCTGTCATTTCAAGTATGATCAAGATGCAATTCAAAACGCATGCCAAAGGATAAGTGCAGGTGTAATTAAACCGGGGACTTAAGTAGGCAAGATCTGCGAGACATATAGTTATCATGGCAGAATTTGAGGAAGAGTCTCAACGTATGACGGAAAGCATGAATGAAATCACGGGAGGAAAACATTAGAATTAACAATGAAAAATCAAAGGGAATGGTTTGCATTAAAGATGGATAGGTTAATCGTTAAGTAAGGAGAAAAGGGGAAAAACAATGAAGTGGTCAAGGAATTAAAACTCTTGGGGTCCATAATAACATATGATTCTAAAAACAAAAGAGAATAAGAAATAAAATATCAATGAAAAAAGAACCTTCAACATGAAAAAACAGTTCCTTAATTTTGAGTATTGACAAATAATTTAAGGGAGAAATTAAAACAAGTTTTGATAGCGAACAGCTCCTTGTAAGGCGCTGTAAAGCTGGGCCGTAGAAATGAGAGAAAGAAGAAAACCGGATGCCTTCAAAGTTTGGTGTCATCGACGAACGTTGCGAATACCATGAGTAGACAGAGAAACAAACAAGGAGGTGTTTCAAAATATGGGGGAGGAGGAGGGGACAGCAGGGAAGAGCACACCGAGAAGAAGAGCAGATCCAGAGGGGCACATAATGAGGCATGAAAATCTCGTAAAAATGTGTTAACGGAAATGGTGGAGGGGATAAGAAATAGGACGAGTGGAGGTCTGTATTCGAACCAACATGAAGTTTACAAACTACACGGGGAAGAAATAAACGAAGTTCTACCTATGAGAAACATGCACCAGACCATGAATCCAATAAGTTTTTACTCACTAAGCAATTTACAAAACTCAAACTCCGAAGAGTGATGAAAATGCAATGAATAGACAGAGCAACAAATGAAGAAGTACTTCGAAGAGTGGGTGAAGAGGGAAGAGCTTATGGAGGACACTCGCAAGAAGAAGAGGGAAACTAATTGGACACACCCCCTTGAGGCAGGAGAGCCTACTGAAGACCATAACTGGTAGGAGCATGGAGGGGGTAAACACAAGAGGCGGGCCCAAGGATGAACTACGAGAAGCAGCTGATGGAAAACGTCAATGCAGGGAGCAATGAGGGAATAAAGAGATCGGCAGCTATCACGCTAATTTGGCGAGAGGTTCGATTGAGGGTCCAAGATGATGATCCAGTCCGAGGAAAACATTTCCTAAAATATATTTCCTTTTGCTAGAGAGTGCAAGTATTATGCAGTGATGACGAAAGAGCGCAGGGTAGAAGAAAAATTTCCCGGAAAGTCACTCTCACTCGCTCTTTCGCATCTGGTGTACTTCAGAAGCGACAACGTTACGCCGCTTCAAAATACGTCCAAACACAATTTATGGACAATTTGACTTCCCAAAGCAATATACATTTTGAAAGTGATTACTCCAGAGTCGACCTGTGTTCTTCACAGGCAGTAAAAGATATTTCGTGGAAAAGAGTGTGACGAAAAACAATTCAGTATTCATGAGAAGACGAAAACCGATATTTTTCTGATTTTTTTCCTTCTCTTTCCCTCTTAAAGGACTGTGGAAAGTGAAAGGCGGGAATTCCCAAGCATCACCCACGACGCACATTCACCCATTCCGTACACGTGCGCCCCACGGCCCTCGTCGGGCGAAGCTTTAATGGCACGGGTCGCACGGAGTGGGAAGGGCCATGGCTTAATGAGACCCATAACGTTGTGGAATACGGTTTGTCGCCATCCTGAACATCCCACAAAACGACAGCTTTAGAGTTCATTTGATGGAGCATTATAAAAAAATCCACCACAAAGCGGATGAAGGAAAAATATTTTATTCCTTCAAACCACAGTTTCAGAGCTGTGGAAGGTCGTCATTGGAAGAATTGCCAAACTTAAGCATAACGTTACGTTCGAAAGTGGTCGCTTTAGGATAGTGCTGATGGCAAAGTAAATGGTTTGTTGCGGTTCGTAATCAGTTACGACAAGTCGGGAATGAGATACGAGAGATAAACAAGAGACATAAGTGTTCGAAGGCCATTAAAATAGGTCGTTTCACATCTTTTCTATTTGGGAGCCACACTGAGTTTGAGATCCGGGCTAAAGGGTCCCTAGGACCGGACCTGGGGGGCGATGTGCACACAAAATCATCCAAAGGCATGCAGCAGCAAATACTATAAGGTCATGGGATCCATTGAGTCTCGATCTCCACACTGATATTTTTCAATTTCTAATAACCACAATCCACGGAAGAGGTGCAATAAAGGTACTTCGGAAAGTCACGCAGTGCGTATAAACAATCCGTAATTATACTTTTAAAATCATAAGTTATAAAATTACGTGACATGCATACGACTTTATTAGAAGTTGACGTAAGCATACCCCATAATACAACAGGATCTCGAAAAATTATATTTTCATCATTATTAAATTATATTTGTCATTTATCTTTCCTTACCCGGATCATTTCGTTTACGAAATTCTCGCTTGTGATCCAATCATATTAAATTATAGCTTTATCATGCTCTCATAAAAGGGGGAACGAGAATATTTTTACTTCGTAATGTCATTAGTAATCGCAAGGTACTAAAAATCATTTATCATATCGTACTCGTATCGAACTATTATTATTATTAATTTAAAAAACAAGGAACGTAGGTCGTGAATCAATGCAAACAAAACAATGCCGGGATCGTAAACTTGAAAGTTTACGGTCCCACCATTTTTTTGTTTACATAATTATTATTAGTTGGTAGTTTACCGTTGAAGGTAGGTTTTAGATGGAAATAAAATTAACAACCCTACATTTCCAAGCATCACCTTAGAAGACGTAACTGATGCAATACTCAACAATAAACCCTTCTTAATTTCGCAAGCGCTCCACCTTTTTTCATTCTTTCCAACATGCCTATCCTTTTCCTCCCCTCTTTAGAATTCCATCACCAATCAAAATGCTCTGCAACCAGCACTGCCGACGGTGCTTCATTGCTGTAACCATAGCTGCTGACCCCAGATGCTGCCTCCTTTGGATTTATCCCAAAAATCCTCTCTCCTCCCCCACTATGCCAAGCACTTAATCGCTTGTATACAATTTATTCTTAAACTTTATGATAGAGAGCAAACTATATCGTGTCGTTTTTCTCTTCTAGATATGCACCTAAAAATAGAATACTACACATTTCGAGGGGAGCATTAATTTTATTACGCGGAATGCAATGTGAACACCGAGTTACTTTGTTAGGATTATTGATGTTCAAAGACTGAACAATCTCCAAATCATTCTTTCTGGGTGAGAGGGAGACAGCATCCCCCCCCCCCTAAAGCCCGACGACTGGGAAATTGTAACACCTTCGAGTAGGACGAGTAGGATCTAAGCTTCCTTGGCCCATTTCGACGTTGAGAAGGGGACTCAAAGAAATAAAGGGAGAATGAATTTCTACAAAACCAAAATCATAAGATGTACACAGATCTAAAGAGTACCAATATTATGGTAAGGGATGATTGGATTAATACTGATACTGATATGGATTAAATAAAGGAAACTACGACATAATGTACAACAATACTGCATTCTGGCAAATATTCCGCACCATAGCTTAGTACCGTACATCATTACCAAAGCCAAAAGTAGACCATTGAAATAAACATAAGATGATGATTCTTGGACTGGCTATACGAGATCACGGTCGTGCGCATCGTGTTTTTTAAGTAATGAAAAACGCGCACTAAGACTTCGCAAGGAAACCATATGCAAAAAGGTTTTTGTAACGTTTAAAAGTTAACCTGGAAGAAAATTTTCGTCTCATCATTGAAGCCAACTACTTGTGGCTCTCCAAAGTACACCAGGCGAAAGGGATACTTATTAGGGCACTCGGACGCTAGCATTAGACACTAGGTGTGCATTAACGTGCTGATTTTTTTTCTAGCGATGAAGATGGTTTACGGTGGTGTATTTTTTCATATGTACGTATTTATGTTGGCAACCAAACTAGCTGCTTCATTTACCACTCTCATTGTTCATATAACTTCCAGTGAGCATGGCTGAGTACAATGTTTCCACGCAATTTTCCCAAGCATTATGTTTAATCTGATAAAAGTGAGAAAATAAAGACTTCGAAAAAATAAGGATCAAGGGATGGAAAAGACTTTTCAAAGATTGAAAGGATCATTTTAAAATATTAATTCACAAAATTGCACAACCGTTCACAGACGCTATTACATGGTCTCCGTATTATGAAAGAAAGAGTGTCTCGTTTTTACGAACTAATTTGGATCGCTTTCATAAAAACCAACTGCTCGGGGTATGAAACTGGGCAATAAAAAAAGTAACAACATCAGGACATTTTATGGATTAATACTGAATTGGCTAAAAGTGACACATTTGGTCAGTCTGTCGCAGTACGACAAGGAGGAGCTAAGCGGGAATAACTAGGCTTTGGTCTAGGTATTAATGCTCCCCATTTCAGAACTAGATAAGCACTATCTAGCTGATAAAACTAGCTACGTAGATCAGAATAGATTAAAAAATGAAGACGAAATGCCTATTACTTATGAAATATTAACATTTACGCATTATAATAACAACATCTGATTTACTGAAACTTTCAAAGAGCAACCGAAATTAAGATAAAGTTTGACAACGAATATTTCAACTCCGAAAATGTCATATTTGACCTCTTGCAGTTATGATGTCACCGTACGTATCATGCAGCTAGCAGAAAATCTAAATAATGAATAATGCAGTATATATTCATGTAATATTAAAACTAATTAATTAATAAAAAAGTATACCTAAGGTCTAACAAGTTTCTTTAATTTAATCGCCGAGTTACTTCCCAGAAGTTACTCGCTGTTAGAGACACCAAGAATCCTGACTAGAACACTAACCCTAATATGTACAAATCCCTACCCAGTTGAAGAGAGGGCAGAACTTCCTCCAAGGACCACGCTTTCGGGAATGCATACGTGGTACAATGAACACATCCGACATAGCCCATGATAGGAACCTCAGAAAGGAGATATGCCACGAGCGTGCAATCGCCCTCTCACAGCGGGTATGCACGAAAAGCGAAAGCAGGTCTGGAGAGAAAGAAGAGCAAGAACATACGACACCTTCTAATTCGGAATGTTCCAATGTTCGGCCTGGCAATTCACAATTGATGCACTTTAAGGGAAATAGCGTCACTGATATGTTGAACGCACAGACTCACGCGAAAGAGTACACCAAATTCCGGCGAAATTTAATAGGACACTTCATTTCAATTCAATGCAACTGGAAGTGAGCATCATGCCTAAATTAAGTTTGTACTAATTTATTATATTAAGTGCAGAGTAGTTAACTTGTTAAATTTAAATTAATGAAGTTTTATCATTATTTACTTTCAGTGGACGTCGAGGGTAACCTTGTAATATTTTGTTTGCATCGGAGGAAGCACATACTGATGTAATCAAAACGGTGAAATGGTTCCTTTTGTTGATGTTTAAATTATTTCAGAGAGGGGCATGTGCAATAACTCATTAAAAAAAACAAGCACGTAGCCGGAAAATTTTTAGGACATTTAATAAGTTTGATTATGCCTGAAAATTGCTATGCATTATACGTACATACTTGTATAAGTCGTAAATACTGACAGAATGCGACCAAAGACTCAGAATGTGAAACTTATGCCACACACATTGAGTTGTATACGGATTACAGCTTTACGCACTACGCCAGATTATAAATAGCTTCTATATTAAAGGTAGATGGCGCCAGAACATCGACGTACGTATTCGACCGCATAGGGCGAATTTGACAAGCAGCGGGACTCGAGCTGAATGCACTCCCTGTCATTTTCTATCCGCCCAAAGTGGAGAGCGACGTCACAACAGATTTTTTCCCCTTGATGTCAATATTCTCTATCTCTCCCTTTAGTTCCCGTGGCACAGATCCTTCGGGCGCTCGAAACTAAAGGAAAGTTTGGACTGAATGCCTCACAGGAACTCTAAGAGCGAAGGAAGAGCCATCATAACAATTCGTGAAGTCATCCTCGACTTAAAGAGCATATAGAGCAATGGTCAGAGACGGCTCCGTTTCCGCAAGAGGCTCCTATACGGAATACGACCTTCATCCTATTCTCATGCAAATTACAAATAACGTCGAAAGACGTGCCTGATTATGTTTCCTTGCGTCCAGCGCGATGAGGCCGCAGGAGAAAGTTGAGAGGATTATACTGACAAAGGAAGAAAAATACGATGTTCTCATAATAAGTATAAATAACGAATGGAAGAGAAAAGGATGATTTTACTTCCAATGGAAATAAAGCGAAAATGCAAAGAAAGAGCTGGATTGTATTAAGTGTAGTTAGAAAGGAGAAAGAGACGTATATTAATTAACTTACTAGATATTTGAAGTTCCGTGGAATCGGAAATCATGAACGTAACGAAGTTCCATCCCATTCATTTCATGAATGTCGATATCCAGGCGATATAATTTATTTCGCAACTACTGACCTTCGTGCAACTAGCGCACGTGTCAGCTTAGCCCCAAAGCCATTAATGGATGCTTATAGAAATGGTTCGTTAGCTGGCTGGAATCCTCGTATATTTGGGAGAAAAACTTTAAGTCAGATTGTGTGCTTATACTTAAGCTAAATAGTATCTTATATTTATTCTTTTTGGAATGGAATCTATAACCTTCCACGGAAGCAGTGAAATATAGGATGAACACAGAGCGCCTAAGTTCTAAAGACATTAGGCGCAGAAGAATTCGAGCTAAATGTGTATTTAATGGTGAGGCAACTACTACGTACACTCCAAGAGGATATGGCTATTACTGAAGGAGCTGTGAACTCGATGCAATCACGGCGCGCGGTATTGCCGAGGTGAGAACCACGGGAAGAGGAGGAGCTTCAGAACCCAGGAGCACCCGACAAACAATACAACGAGCAAGGAGAAATGTAGGAATGAGATTGATTAAACGGATAGGGAACACCGTGAAGCTATGGAGTTTCTAAGAAAAGTAAAGAGGAGAAATAAAAAGGTATCTGGAAGAAAACCAAAGTGCAAATACGTATGTGGGCTAAATGAAGAAGGATGGGTGGAAAATTTGTCGTAAGAGAAGTAGCGTGGAATAGGGAGGAACTGGGGGTCGCAGTCAACCAATCTTCCGATTGAATGAGCCAGCTACGAAATTAACTTCCCGAGTTTTAATCAGATGAGAACAAAATTGAAAAGCGTAATAAAACTCCAATTTTTTTCTATTACCCTATGTAATTTACAACTACATCCTCCATGTTGTCAAAATTATATTACGCTATGAAATTAGCAATTATATATATATGCTATTAACAATTACATTACACTATGCAATTCAAAATCACTAGAAGTACATAACGCTTGAGGGCAGCACTTACTTAATTTGAATATCGAAGTGATATAGTTATTAGCGTGGGAGTGGGAGCGACCGATAACCTAACTGATTTGGGTCATTTGGGATAGAGAGGAAGTGATAAATTCTAGAGGGATTAGATGTTTGAGGGGAGATGAATAGAATAGAGCGACGGTATTGGTCAACAATGAACAAAAGGTGCCACGGGGTCCAGAGGACGTAAAGTGTCCGAAGTGCTATGGACGGAGCACTGAACTGAAAGTCCTTTGCACGCGGTTCCCAATGAATGGGATTTGAAACAAACGAAACATCCACCACAGTTAGAATTCGAATCTGGTCTCTCGCTAAGGGAATACACGACACTGCCAGTACAAATAATGGAATAGAAAAAAAATTAGCAACCGCTGCTCATTTGGATACATTAAGGTTTGCAAAATGACCAACATTCGGATGCAATTCCTTAAAGTCTTAGTCCCCGTAGCATCGAAACCTTTTTAATCATTTGCGAATACCGTGCGATTTTAGCTATTCTCGGAAGCTAAAACGTGCGCGTATCTAGACCACCAGCCTGGGGAGGGGGGAAGACGTGAGGAATCAAAGGAAAGAGATAGAAAAAGGACAAGCTTCTGAGCGAACACTCTTCGTGTCAGAGATTATGCAAAACGAGCCAACCGTCGCAAAGCGACCTCTGCGGGAATTTTTAAAAGCGCGACCGATTCATCACACATTTACATTTGGAGGAGGAGGCTTCCGTGCGGGTCGTAAACCCTCCTGTTCTCCATGCGCGCCTTCGAAAGTACAGGTTCGAATGGAGTTCGTCCATCACCTTCAATTTTTGGCGAAGAGGACATTCCTAAGGACGCTGGCAAATGTTCCGTCCGACTCGACCAAGGACCTGGGATGGAGGTAATTACGGTCACGAAAAGAGGGCTCTTGCTCTCGTTTACTTCACAAATTCGGCGGCAGGATGGTGACCTCTCTTCACGAAAGGAAAGCCACTCAACTTTTTGCCTTTTTGTTGACCCAACATTCTTCCATCCGCAACGAGCATGTTTCCGTTTCTCTGGCCATACATGCAAAATGGCCTTTCTCTTTTCTTCCTGAAACCCCACCCCACATTAGTGCGAATACTCTTGAGTGAATCTCGGTCCTGTACATTTGACACGAGGTCTTTCTCGTGATTTAACATTATTTGACTACTAATTGCTCTCTTAGCGTTTTGTGTCAGAGATTTAGTGCATTTGATCGTAGAGTGCTCCTGGCTTGATTGATACTGTCGTTTAGTGTCGGGCTATGAAATTCTACGAGAGGCATTTATCGTTACAAATGGTTTTTCTTAGTAGAAAAGCCGTTACCATATCTGGAAAGTCTATTCTAGAGATTTCTTTTCTTTGAAACTGTCTGTTATCAACTCACCTACATATTTAAACTCTTTTAAGCGCACGATTTTAGTGGTGCCGATGATAAGTTCATATAGTGCTCTTTTTTTTATTTATATTTGAATTTTGTTTTTTCCGAATGAAATTTGGAGCTAGATTTTCGTGGTTGGTTCTTTTTTGTCATTCAGGTTGATTTTGTGCATCTGGGATGTTTTCGCAATTAGTTCTATATAATTTATTATGGCTAGACAGTCTAGCTTTACATCTTTGAGATTTGTCCTATGCGCACCTGTTTCTCTCCATTCTCTCACGAATTTTTCAATGTCGCGGTAGGATATCATGTCCTATTCCATCGCTGCACTCTTAGTCTCTTTTGAATTATTTGCTCAGTTGCCCCATTAACTTCATTTTGGATTTTGTTCCAGTGCATATTTTCTTGATGGTGCCTGCTGTTTTTTTTTTAATCTAAACCGAATTCCGCTAGTATTTTGAAGAATAATTTCCGGTCTACGCTGTCGTACGCTTTTTCAAAATCGACAAATGTGATAAAATAACTTTTGATTGAAATATTTAATCGAAATTTCCAAGTTTGTTTCGTTTGTTCTGAGCATGATCATCCCGTTCTGATTCCGCCTTGATCTTCCGTCACGTTGAGGGTCTGGTTAGAGTTAAACGCGGTTGAAAAGGGATTTGGAGAGAATTTTGTAGGACACTGAAATGAATGAAGTTTCGCGACAGTTATTTGAGTGTTCTACATCATATTTTTATATTATGGGTGTATGATGGTAAAAGTTACTAAAAGGTATATTCCAAAATCGATTGCAAACGAGTCGATTCGAAATCAAAATCAATGCTAAAATAATCAAGATTTTCGAAGAACAATATGGCCCAGAGTGAAGACAGGGGTGCAAAACGACGAGGTTTTCCCGTTAAGGTTTAAGGATGCTACACGACCGTCCGATTAGTAAACGAGGTATATTGTGGTAAAATTAGTAAACACGCCGAATGGAACTGAATAGGGAGAGATCGGTTATGGGAAAGAACGTGTCGATAGAAATCATTGATAAAAAATCGACTGGTTTTCGCAGTTAAACGTTCCGGAGATGAACATCAGCCATTGTCGGCCCGGTATGGCAAAGAGCACTTTCTTATTATTATACTTTTATATTATTATACAAATTTCATATTTTCAAATTCCCATTCATTCAATGCACTCAGACTCTTCAGGACATGTTGTACACTATCAACAGGGAATGATAACAGAATACAAAAGATATAAATCGTCATGACAAAAAGTTCATAAAAAGCTAATCAGCAACTATGACCGTCAACGTAACAATACGAATCTGCGTAGATAACGCTGAGTTTAAATAATTTCTCTGAAAGATTTATAGCGCCGAAAATTTAATTTCAATTCTTCATTTACTTATATAGACGATTTATATCCCACCCATGGACTACAACCTTGATGAGGGTAAAAAATAAGAGAAACTTTACACTTCCACACCTCAATCATGAAGGAATTCTGATGCCTGAAACTGAAAACTTTACAACCTTGATGTTGTGGAAGGGCTTGTGAATTCCGATGACCCCCTAGAGCTCAACTGGCGGGAGTAATGATAATTGCTCCTGATAGGGTCATCCATGCCATCTTCGGCAGACGGGAGGAAGGGAGTACTTACACTGAGATGATGGAGGACTTGATGTAGAGTAAGAGTAGGTTGCTGGATTGTGTTCTGTTAGGAGTCACAAAATATTATTTGATAGTTGTGTCCATCCATAAACCTACCTTAGCCGGTAGGTTACTTAATCACAATAATATATATGCATAAATTATGTATACCAGTAATTTTAAAAATTCAAAGGTTAACAAAGGCCATAAGATAGAGCTATAGAAGTAGGACGGTCAACCAGATGAATTCTGAATGCACTACTGATTAAGGGCCGTCGCCCTATAAAGGTCGTCGTCCAGTTGGAAGTTGAAAGGCGAGGTTTGCGTGCGTTGGGTCACTTTGGGACATAAACGACGTCGAGACTTGGGTTGATGAGATTGGAAAAGTATTCCTTTTCATTATTGAGGAAAAGAAATACCTTATTTAGGTAATGCGTTTTTACCAAAATAATTCTTCTGATATGTTGTTTGTTGTGTTAGCTCAAAATATCTTTATCAAAATAGTATTATTCCCAAAAGCGTTTTAAGGAATTAGACACTTTTGACGGCTTTTAGCACAATTCCATGCTTTCAATCGTACACGTAACGAATTTCTTCAGTGTAAGAGAACTGAACGGAAGAAGTTTTTGATATGAGGAAGCGAATAAAGGGCGACAGTTTTTAAAAATGCCGGGAGAGGGAGGGAATAGAATCTCAAAAACTGGGTGACGTAAATCTGGCACGAATCCTTACAAAAAATTGCGCAAAGTTTCCAAAATCTTGGCAGATAGTATACCGCATTTCGCCAATTTCATTCGGTAAATTCTATATCGCCATATGCAAATTCGATTACAGCAGTAAGACCCGAGGTCAAATTTCCATTTATTTCACCCGTACATCACCGCGCCCTCTAAAGCCCCCTCCGCCGACGTGCCCTGGGTTGGTTTCCACGTCGAACTCTTGGGCGGAGCTAAGGTCGAATCCGTAAATATGTCGTTTGGATATTTTAGAGGAAATTCTTCGATTCCCCCCATCACTGAATCCCCAAGAAAATACTTGGATAAAAAAACACATACAAACCAGACGGTACCGAAACAGGGGCATTCGTATTCATTTTCGACACTGAATTATAATGTTCCAAAAATCAATAAAGTTCTTCGCATAGAATATGATGTTATTTTAAGCCCATCGGTTCGGCGCTGCCGGCTTGCTGTGGGAGACGAAAAAACGCTCTGAATCCTCTGAATAAACCGCGAGTATGGAAACGCGAACGAAGCGAATAGCTTGGAAATTGCGATAGATTTTGCGAGTTAAATTACGGATGAATGTCAAAATATTCTAAAATTCATACACGAACCTAAGCGTGTGGTACACAAAACAGCTCCTTCATCGAGCAAATCAATGAAATTCAGTTCTACTATGGCGCAGTCCCCAAAAAATGAGTACTGATGATCACTTGCCTCGGATAAAGGGAATTTATGAGTACCGCTCACAATAAGATGCAATAATTTCTGAGATATTCCAAAACATAGAATGAGCTTTCTTCCATTTTAATTGACGAATTCATAAGTGTCAATCTTTACCCTAAAAAACTTAAAATAGGAAACGAATTAACAATTAAAACTATAATAAAAAGTAAATAATGATAAGCAATGATAACATGAAGCATAGAAAGTATTGGCCGAACAAAAACATGTTTACTGCGTTGAAATCATTTCACAGGACACTACTTTACTTCCTATTATCCTACAAAATTAAGAATGTTATACTTTCTCATCACGATAAATTCAGCATGTATGGAATTTTAAGGAACTAAAATAATATTTTGTTCAAATAAGCTCGTGAAGGTTTGTTTTTGCCTTTGTTGAATTAGGTATGCGTCATTGTCCACTTATTATCATAAATAATTTTGTGTTACTAGATTATTTTTGCCGTAAATAGATGGATAGCTTTGAAAACCAGGACCACAGAACTTCTGGAAATGCTATTCCACATCGTATCATAGTACCATTATCGCATTATAAAAGACACGCAATTATAATCCTTAATCAAACGCTATTCATCTTAGATTTTGTACATAGCAAGTTGTAATAGGACAAGAGTGAGCACTATTTTCGTCTTGTGCTATATTCAGTCACTAATAATTTTTATTGGCGTTCCGGCTACTTCCAAAACATTCACGAATAGCCACTCCAATGCACTTAAATTGTTCACCATTTCCACTCAAAATTAAAATTTCATGAACGATTAAAATATCGCTTTTCAAACTTCTTGAAAAATGCGAAAAATCGATTTAAAAAATCATTACATTATCCTACGACCTGGGATCATTGTTCCAAGGCATTTTTATTTCATTAGGGACTTAGGTCTTCCTTTCACCTCTCCTTCATTCTAGGGCATTTCTTCAAAATTAATTACCTCATGCTGATACTATATACTAAGAGACCATGGAATACGAGGATTTCAAGTAGATTTTACAAAGTTTTTGATTGGCTTCGTCCGTCCATGAAAAATCTTCCTCTTTAGAACGTTTTGAAGAAATACAGACAGCTGATCAATGCGGCGTGCCCAGAGGACTCGGGCGCACGAGCAACGGCACGTGTACCAGAGATTCGCCAACCCTGGAATTATGCCACGCTGACGATGGGTCTCTCTCCAACATTCCCCTTCGTCCCTCTCTAATTAACAAACTCATGTTAACACGAGCATTTTTTTGTAACAACTACTCCCTTCAGCCGGAAACTCGCACTAATGCGAGTTTCGTGTTGAGCGAGTTTGCGTCAAGAGGGATTGTTTGTTCACGCCACTATACATGCACCAACTCGATGAGATTATTAAACCGCTCCTCCTCCGCTGGCCATAATGGTTCCATGATTCGCAACACGGACATCCAAGGAGCATCACCGCACCCTCCTTTCACCAGGCACAGCAATCAAAACGAAAGGTAGGTTTCGGAAGGAGGCAATTCCTTTCCCTGCGCCACCGGCGATTTCCCACATAGTTATAGTGTCCACAAAATCACAACGCTATAATCTTAGCTGGAGGTGCCAGTGGTAATATCCGGATTTAAAATGAAGGGACTTCGTCCCATTCAGGAGATGAATGCTCAACCCATTACGACACCACGTCGTCACAACCCATAAGAACGCGGAGATCTAACAAAAAAAACATAAACACGTCGAAACTTCTTTTGTCGTTGAACTGCATCGCGACCCTACTTTTTTACGCGATTCACGATAAAACGAAAATGCACCGCAATAAATGCAGCAGCAATTGGCAATCAGCACGATCCCATGGATCGAAGGCCAGGAGAACTTTAAAGGGGACGTTCATTGAGGGAAGACACAGGAGACACGTCCCATGGATCTGACAATGCGTATCGCTCAGACTGGATTCCACGAATACACAGTTGGCGCTCACTGCCATTCATCTGCGTTGACGATCACGTGCAAGCTAGCTTAAAAAAGGTACGGGAGATCACATTAAAGGAACTGAAAATGGTATTTTACAAATGCACGGCTTTTAAGGAGTTTAATGTAGGCGGGGGGTTAAAATTGCACTCGTAACAATGCTTAGCCCGTAAGACTGTAGAGTAGCTTTGCTCAGCCCACCAAAAAGCTCCCTAATCGGTACACTCATGGCCATGAAGGAAATAAAGATTGGAGGGCTCGAGACTTATTTGGGACGTGGGAATGTAAAGGGATGGAAATTTTCAATTATCCAGAGAGAAAACATGTGAATAAGTGTTATGAAAAGAAATGACAGATGAGATATGAAAACGCTGCTGTCCATTGAAATAGAAGACATGTTAGGTAAACGCATAAGTGGAAGAAAGGGAGAAATATTTTGAACAAAATGAAGAGAAACAAAGAGCAGTAATTATCACGAAATGAAGACTGTGAGAAACGAAACCCTTGAAATTCAGAAGTAATTAGTTAGGTTAATCATTAGTTATCGACTGTCCACGAGCACCCTTTGCATGGCAGACTAACTACGAGACTGCCTCCTACGGTTACATAAATCTATGCTTATATACATAATTACTCTCGTGCGATACACTTGATTTATCCTTAAGTTCATACAGTTTTAATTCGAGACAACTTGTCAGAAGAATTGTGCGGGCTTAAAACGGATTTGCACAAGGTAAGCAAAACCTTGAGAAGCATTCTACTGCAGCATTTCCCGAGCAACGGTTACTGAGCGAGGTTGGGCAGGGATGGAGAAGAATACCTCCGATTGCCAGCAACACACATTCCATTTCTGGATGATGATTTTGGGTGGAAACGCCGTGAGTGTGTCATTTGGTGGTCGTCGGGACGAACAGTGTTATTCGAATCATCAAAAACTCATTTGGAAAGTCAAGTGATCCTGTTCCCTATTCATTCGAATTGGAATAAAAATTTGAATGCCTACCTCAATGACTCACCCCCGTCCCCATGAAGCCCACAAACAAATCGGGTCACTCTTTTAAAACGTGTGGTATATTTATAGCAATATGCTACTTTAATAAAGAGGTGGGAAACAAATATGTGATAAAATAACGCAGAAAAAGACACTGCGAAAGGAAATGGGAGAATCTACGACGGAAGGGAGAAACGGGATCGCTGTAATGAAAGGTGAAAGGCCGTGACACTATTAAAGACACGGCAGGTACATTATTAATCAAACCAATAAAGATTTGACATAGAAAGAAAGAATAGATTTGACATAGAAGGAAAGAATACAGAGGATCAACCAGCTACCAGAAAGGTTTCTTTTAAAATCTCTTTATCTCAGCTCAAAATTCTCTTCAATAGGAAATACGAATTTTGTTGTAATACAATTTATACTTAATTTTAATAATACGAGTAGACGAGGTCGTCACCTTCAGAGAAAAATAAATTAAACGAATGAATGACTACGCATTCCTTTCCACAACTTTTTATTCTAACCAAGGGTTTTCAAAGTATATATTTTGTCTCTTCCGCTCGTGTCCTTCGAGTAAAAATAAATAATATGCGGCAAATTTTATGAAGTTATTTATTCCTGGATCTGTTTCGTGAAAATGCCCTGCTATATTGTGAAGAGGAGTTAAATTGTTATGAGCCATGGGGTCATATTGCACCGTAAATTTAAATATAATTAGGAGCCCGTGGTGGGGTTACTTAATCCAGCGGTTCCTGAACGTTTTTATTGGTCAACTCTTAACCTTGAACACTTTTCATTCGATTACCCTAAGTACGTTTGTGGGAAAAAACTAGAAAGAGTGATGAATTGTAAAAACTGATGGGTATTTGAGGTATTTTGGAGAATGTTACCGAGAGTAATTAAATGCTTGTAATTATATAATATAAAGAAATGATAGGAGTCGAATTTACCGATGGAGAAATAAAAACTTCACACAGGAAAGCGTCCATGCCGTACCAGTCAAAACATATTGTAGCTCTCGGAAATTTATGCAAAAATAAAATGTCTGTCTCCTTTGTTCCATTCAGTCTCTTTTCTAAATTTTATGATACCTCCTCGAATGTAAATCCGTGACTCACGGGGGAGTCGCGAGGTGTGAGGCAAACTTTGCCTGACCCAGGGGGGATTAACCGGGCCGGTGTGTGCAGTCAACTTTAATTTGGGAAAGCACGAGAATTTACATAATCTTAGTGACAAAGCAATTGATATCACAGATTCAGAGACATAATAAATTGCTAGTGAACATTCCCGTATATTTTGAGAGCATGACAAAGAACTGCGGAATTTTCGGTCGTAACCCTCGCTCGTAGAAAAGTTTAACTCACCAATATTCATCTGCCAATGTATTATTCTCATCTACCGAGGCTCCTCTAGGCTGATAAAAGTAATTATTCACGCGTCAGTGTATCCTGTAAGTTGCGCAATTTTAAGATACATTTCGGGAATATTGATGCGGGAGACAAATGAACAACCGTCAATTAAAGTGCTCCTCCGTATGCAATTTCCATTGATAACCCTTGCTTTTCCTCAGAGTTCGACGATTTCCCAGGGATCAGATGACACCATGCGAGTTAAAATGATAATACCTTCCGGTGTTCAGTGATAGCTGACGAAAGATAACAAGTCGCTGTGAGTGAAGTTGATATGAAAGCATGTCAAGGCAGGTGAATCCCGCGATTTAATAGGGCTGCTCCCTTTTATCTACACCAGTGTCATCCTGAAGTACTAACAAAAGAAGCAGATGAAAGAAGAAGAGTTGATTACTTATTCAATGGACAATTACGTGTGAACATACTTCTATTGAATTCTCGAGGGCGATAGGGTAAGTCAGAAAAGAGCGAAATGAAGAGAAGGAAAATATGAATATACCAAGCTACAGAAACATAGGAGACATCGGACATTAATCCATTCCTGAAACCTACTAGTTCCATGTGATTAACCCAATAAAATCTTTCCTACCGATATACACTACCTCCAGTAGTAATTAGATATTGTTTTGGAAATTGCTTCTACATGTTTCCAAGATTCTACTTTCAAAGAGCATTGTCCAAGAAAAAAGTGATAGCTTTTATATAATCTGCATATTACTGTCAAATTTTTAACAAGAGATAATTATTTTGAGTAAAGGGACTGTAAAAGAGAGCACTGCTGGGCAATGTAGGACAGTTCTGCTCTAGGCTCAACCTCAAGGACCTTGCCCCTTTACATACCTATCACAGACATGCCAACTTTCAAAAATAAAAATCGGGAGGACATGCCAACTTTCAAAAATGAAAAATCGGGAGATTTTTAGAAGTGTATCACGAAGTAATCACTTTTAATTACCACAATATTTGCATGGCACCTTTATGACACTTTGCCAATTTTTAATGAATGTCACACTTTATTAACATGTTAAGCTAAGTACACAATTTGAACAGTTCATCAAGAACGTAAGAAGGAAAAATCGGGAGTCTCCCGCTTAAATCGGGAGAGTTGGCATGTCTGCTATCATTAATTTTTGAGGATTTGTCATCTTCTTCCTTGTACGCTTCTCCATTAGGTTGAAAAAATCCAATTTAAATAGTTCTAATTTTTGACAGGCACATACATTTTCTCATCAACCAAAAAGAATATTATTTTCATTTGAGAAAATAAAAATTAAGTTTATGGACCTTAATCAATATTAGACTATAATGAAGAAATGAAGAGTAACTGTAGTTTTCCACTTCCATGCTCTTCCTCATTATGGGTCTCCACAACTTTCACAGGTCATGCTTCACTTCATTGGGGAGGTGACATTATCCCTTGAAAGTACTTTTCTCTAAAGATGACACTTCTTGTATAGTTTTAGTTTCCCCTTCTTATTCTTACTTGAATTTTCTCTACTGTTTCATGACCTATTAACACTCTAGGTTCAATTAAAATTAAAACATGGTAACTCCTCTATTACCAATCAGAGTCAAGAGGCTAATCTCCCTCTTTGAGCCCATGTTCTAATGATCCAAAGCAAACTGATTCTGAATGGTAACACAGGCTTAATGAAACAATGTTTCCATGTTAAAAACTTGATTAATTAAAAAACCGATTACCTCTCAGGGGTTTTCACCTCAACTAGACAAGGCTGAAATAAGATTTTTCCCAATTTACATACAATACGTAATTGCCATGGGACAAAAATTTGACAGCGATATGTATATTATGTAAAAGCTATCACTTTTTTCTGTAGACAATAGAACCCTTTGAAAGTAAAATCTGTGAGGCATTAATTAGCAATTTTCTAAAACACTACCTCATAAGGGAGTGTTGGAGGGAAGTGATGATGGGTGAGGGAAGGGAAGGGTGTTAGGGAAATATTAGTTTGTTGCACAGATCAGTATTTGCTGATCATCTTACAGCCTCCATCTGTTCAAGTGTGTCCATCTTTGAACCCTCGGGATTACTTGCAATATTTGGGTACAAAGTCACTGTTGTGATAATGTTCCTGTAAGTGCTTGGCCAAACGTGAAGTGAAAACTGAATATTTTTTCAAATCCGAGATGTTCCCAGGAGAATTTAATGATATTTATGCCGTTCTGCCCATATAACCTTCACTGCAATTATTATAGCTTGATTTGTACAAGGTCTGTACAAAAAAAGATGAGACTGGTCTTTCTACGAATGAACTGCTTGATAGATCACTATCAGTGGGGCTCAAATCCCAGTCAAGGCAAATGATTTTAACACTCTAAAATTGTTGCATTGTAATCCACATTTAGCAGATGACTCCATTAAAAGTTAAAGTGAATTTGTCAAAGGTAAAACACCATAGTGTTTAAAGTTGGCTTTAACAACGTGGACTCTATGCTCGATATATAGGTTAAGCTGGATGCAATTCCTTGACGCTATTTCAGCAGCCATACTCCAACATGCTCCAGCTCCTATGCTACCTAGTCACCAAAATTAATTATATCTGGTCAGTAATAGTTGTGCTATTGGGGTTTTTTGGTAACTATTATATTGGTACGCATCTTAAGAAATATCAGGGAGCAAACTACAGTATAGCACATCTATGCTCAGCCATAAAAGATCACACCTAGAAAGCACATATCAGATACACCAGGCTATTCAAATAGTTCTTTTAGGCTGCCAAAAAATTGTATTTTGTGAGATAGAAAGACCTAGTTCCATAATTTGATAGTTTACAATTAAATAAAAGATTGATTGGGTAAGTAACTTTAAAGAGAATAATGAAAGACTCATTTACTGAATTTCTATTTGCTTTCTTGGAAATTATCACACAGTTTTGATTTAAAGTAACATGCTTTTCAGGTACATAATTAGTTTTCAACATTTTTTTTCAAAAATAAAGGATATTTACTTACGTAGGACTCATAGCACTGGCATAGTCATCAGCATCATAGAAGTCATCATCTTCATCATCATCTCCCTCTGATGAAGAATATGATGTCTCAGGGATGCCAAAAGCTGCACCAGCTGCAACAGTAAGATGAGCTGAAAATATAAGACAAAAAGTAGTTGTAGGATTTTCAAATTTAATTATTCCTTAAATTGAATCGACAGTGAATGGAATTTATTTTTATTCAAATATTTTTTAGTTTATTCCTTTCTGCTAATAATCTAATTTTATAAAAAGGTAGGCAGTTGTCAGTGTAAGCAGCATTGTAGAAAATATGGGACAAATCACAGGTATTATAGGTAAGTCACAAGCATTAACTCTCATCTGATTCCTCCCTTGGATCACTTCCTAACATTTAAAATTATAGTAAAACATGTTTTGATACAAAATGGACTTCACTAGATATCTGTCTATTAATAAGTAAATCTCTTTTATTCAAGTTGTCATTTGGTGCCACTGTAGGGTTCCAGTATGACTTCTGCTTTACCAGAATGGTATACTAGTTAGGTGCTCTTTCAGTTATTTGGGTAAATTTGCTTTTTCTTCAAATGCTTCAGGTCATTTCTCCATCATTCATTCTATTTATGATCAGAAACTGAAAATTGTCTGTTCTCTAGCATTTAGAGACTAAACATTGTTTACAACTACTATAACAGGAAGTTTTCCTGTAAAATAGGGATTTCATGATGGAGCATTTTTGAGTATCACTATAAATGCCAATACAACACTGGTTCACTCATGACTTTTTTCCATGTTTAAAAGAACAAGTTTGGTGCAGTGATTGAATACATCTATTAAAAAGGCTTAACACTGAAAGATATCAAAGCCAATCAGGATGAAGTTCAGGGCACATCTGCTCCTATGTCTGTACTGTTTCCAATTATGTAATTAAAGTGAAATTATTACAACATCCACTGTGTTCACCAGATTTGGAACCCAATGCCTCGTTTTTATTCCCAAACTTCAAAAACTGGCTTGGGGGAAAATGATTCACGTTGAATGAGGAGGTCATCACCAACACAGATGCCTTCTATGAGGACTTCCTGAAATCCTACTTATTGAGATGACTTAGAAGAGTTGAAAAAAAACTGGGAAAAACATAATGAGCTAAAAGGAGATTATGTTGAAAAATAAAAAACAATCCACCCAAAATATTTTGTTTTCTATGTGTTCCTAAGTACTTATTGAACGAAGAAGATAGCATATAGTATTGATGCCAACTGGAAAGACCAGGAGTACAAAGATATTAATGATAAACTGAGGTAAGACCCTAATAGGACAAAAGAGGGATTGCAGGAAATGGAATGCCAGGGTGTGGAGAGTTTACAAAAGAAGGGTGAAACGGGTGCACTTTACAGAAAGGCAAAAGAAATATCAGGAAGAAAGAAGGGAAAAGCTTTACAGTATTTGAAACACTGCAATAAAATTATCAATAGAACTAAGAAAAAATTAAGAAAGATGGAAAGAATACACATAGGATTAATTTGGTGTGGATAATATGCTAGCAAGTTTAGACAAATAAAGAGAATATGACATATATAGGGACATCAGGCCCAGATATACTTGATTTTGAAAGAGAAAGGACATTTACAAAATTGAAATTCGATAAGCCCTTGAGGATAGAACAAGTCCCTGTGCAGCTCCACAAGGGTTTAGGAAAAAGCAGATGGAAGAGTGTAACGATGTTAATGTAGCAATGATCAGTCTGCATCCATCCAAAATTTATCTTAAACTGTAGACTACCAATCATAGTAGCATGAGATGTTACTCGTAAAATCAACTTATCCATGTACATCCATTTTTCTTACCACTACCAGTCCAGGAATTATCATCAAGGAGAGAGTTTGAGAATTTTGCATTTATGTATGTGTATGTTCTGTTCAATATAGCAGGCAAATCTCATTTAATTTCATTATTTGTAGTCTACCGTTTCCTCTCCCCATCTTCCACTTTATATTTTCCAACTGGTCCTCAACATCTTGCTAACATTCCTAGTCTCCATTCCAAATGGTTTAGTTCTCTTGTGAATCTTTTTATCTGTTGTCGCTGTCAATTTTGCAGTGCAAGGATTTCATGTGATGACAACTGGGAAGCCTTGCCTATCTCACTGCTGGCCATGACAAATGCCCTTGTTGATCAAGTCCTGCAGTTGCCAGGATTCATTTCTATACTTGTGTCCATCATAATTCATGGGAAAAATAATTGGGATGGTTTCCCATTACCGTCCTTAATAATATTTTAATGTGATACCATCACTCAATGGTATTCCTACTGGGGTCAGATGTCTTTGCAACCACAGTTTACCTTCCGTCTGGGTCCTTACCATCAACCTATCTGGCATGGATCATCCTACTAGGAGCAGTTATCATTGCTGCCACCAAAACAGCTCTTGGGGTCATCAGAATGCACAATCCCTTACATTAGGTCAATGTTTTAGTCCTTTAGGAGGGATGTATAATGTGTAGTATACATATTGGGATCATATTATTTTCTTTATTTAATACTTGTCTTCAGCATTGGTTCATTTAAAAGACATCTGATTATATTCCTAAAATTGTATGCATATTAACTGGTATCAAATAGTGGCTTGAATCCTCAGGGACATCAGTTTAGTACCAAGTATTGAGAATTAAATCAGTGTCCATCCAAAACCTACCTAAAATGATAGAATACCAATAATTAATTGAGAATAAGTGCTACTGAACCATCATTGGTAACTAAGTTTGCTGGTGTGCCATCCCAAACCAACATTATTTGCATGCCATTCTCATTTACATACTTTCAATCATGTGAAAAACTGAGAAAAAGAAGTTTATCACTGATCAGTCCGTACCCATGCAAAACCTACCTAGTGTTGTTGAATACTATTAATAATTAAATATTTACACTTTATTCCATATATACATATTGGCTGTTCCCATTATCCAATGGCAGTATTTAAACTGAAATATACAGTAATCAAAACCTATTTACCATATGAGAAGTTTGAGAG
This sequence comes from Hetaerina titia, assembly GCA_037158775.1. Classification (NCBI taxonomy): domain Eukaryota; kingdom Metazoa; phylum Arthropoda; class Insecta; order Odonata; family Calopterygidae; genus Hetaerina; species Hetaerina titia. The sequence goes on from CM073773.1 coordinate 23,908,266, forward strand.
GTAACTGAACAAAATGAATACTCATGAATACTCACATCTTGATCTTCTAATTTGAGGCACCGTTGCTGCTCCTTCCAGGCACTCCGCACCAACTTCTATCCCTGCTTGGACCCCAGAGGGAATGATTACAGGGGGTACACCTGAGTTAAGACTGTTTGATCTTGGTGTTGATTCACCACTGTCATTCATATCACCTGTGAATATATGAATATAGTGATATTAAATCATCATGCAATGTTCTAATTTGCTACTAACTACTCATATTGCAGAAAATCCCTAACAGAGGCTGAAAAAATATTCAAAGTTTTTAACAAAAACAGAAGACAAAATCCCTAGCATTCTGGGAGTTTTTTCTTGTGGTACTTTATGTTCTAAATGTTTTAAGGTATACTAGTTATGACTAAGTTTATATTGTCTTGTTAAATTCAATTGTTCAATTGTAAATTGAATCCCAAATTTTTCGCTTCACATAAAAGAATGCAGGACAGATTATGATTGTATTATGAGGTTCCATTGATTTATATTCATAGAATTGGAAAAACAAGTACAATAGTTTACTGGCACATTTAAAATATTGTAGCGTACTCTGAAAACCTTAGTAAGTTCCCCACATCAAATAAAAGTAAATATTCACAATAATATATTCATACGTAATAATGCATGGCTATCCTTGGGATTTTCCATTAGTCCTGGTGGTTGTTGCAGACGACCCAAATCTGTTATTCTGACTCCTGAAGCATCAGCTGGTGTATGGGAGTCTCTTGAGTGAGTGGTCAATGATATCGGGGAGAGTGAAGGGATGAACTCCTGCGATGAATGGCTGCCTGAGGTAATGCTGGATCCAGTGGCTTGATAAATACCATTCACTGGATGAGCTGTATTCTGTGAAAAACAAGGTTGAAATATTTTAACTACTTTGCAGCAAGAGAATCAAAATTAATTTTAACCCTAGAACAACCAAATACATCATTTTGAAGGGTGAGGCAAGAGATCAGCACATACCTTGCAGTGCTATTTTATGATTTTATATTTTTTTAATTTGCCAGACCTACTTTTTGATAATACTAATGATGTGAAAAATTTAAATTTGCTCACAATTAGAAAGGTAATACAATAAATAATCTTCCCAAGAATCACTTCCATCTATCAAAATTAGTGAGTTTTGTACATTTTGAATCCCAATTACCTTTTTGTAGAATGAAGATCTACCAGATTTTCACTCAATCATTTCCAAATTTCTAATGGGTAATTTTTAAATTGTATGTTTTCCTCTTAAATAATGATGAAAAGAAGATTGTTTAACATCTCTATTGAGTATAACAATGTCTGAAATTACTCTGACATAGCATTATTTGTTCTTCAAAATATTATATTGTTGAATTTATACCACTTGTAGTATTTCCTGGCTAACACATCAATGACACTTAAACCTTAGTGTATCATAATGCCAACCGTAAAATAACACATGGAGGACTTAATTTGTTTTATATTTCTATATCAATGATGTGCTTTCGTCTGAATGGTATTGTTTCACCCCCTCCAAAATGGCTGGTCATTATGCTGCAACAGATAATAAAATGAGGGTTACTGAAAAACAATGGACACATGCTTGTAGACCACAAACAAAATGACCTTCAGAAGCACTCCTGGTGGCATGTGGAAGTAACATTCATGTGCAGGTTTAAGGCCGTTTCATTCATCCAGTGTATTTTGAGAAGTGGAAGTATGGAGATGTGTTGAGTAGAGTAGAGTTGAGTAGAGGAAGTATGGAGTACTGCTATGTCAACGCGAGTTAAACAGTGTGCTGTTATCAACGGCTGCCTTCACCTCATCGTCTGAGGTGTAATGATTACGCTTGAGGTGTCTCTAGAGTTGAAAAAAATAAAAAGGCACAAAATTGGGGGAATAAGGAGGGTTGCTTGCAGCATTCCAACCGACGCTGTTTGTTCTCATCTGTGAGATGGTGTGGTACCCATTTTACACAGATTTTACGGTATCCCAATTGTTCAATAATTAAGCTGATACATTCCTTGAATATTCCAATATGGTTTGCTTTATGCTTTTGAGTGATTCGCAGGCCATTTTGAATCAAATCTTTGACCTTACGATTTTCATCGTCTGTGGGAGTGATCGTACGTCCACTGCGTGTTTCATCAACAATTATGGCTTTACCAGGCTTGCAACCATTAAAATTTACTACCCATCGACAGTAACAGTAGACCTATCAACAGCTTTGCCACCATAAACAGTCTTCAAACGATGATGAATCTCAGTAGGAGTCACCTTTTCAGCAGTTAAAAATTCGATGATAGCACGCTGTTTAACACGCTGTTTGATATATGAGTAGCACTAGTAGACCACATCTCCATACTCGCGCTTTTTAAAATACACCAGATAAATTTATGGACCTCAAACCTGCGCATGCGTTTTGAGGGGGAATGTTCCTTCCACATGTCACCAGGAGTGTATCTGAAGGTCATTTTTGTGGACTACAAGCATGTGTGAATTAGTTTTCAGCCTACCCTCCCTCGTTACTAAGAGGTCTTTTAAAAGATGATTTTGAATGAGAATCTCCAGTAATACATTTTATAATAAATTTTATTGGTCCCAAGACTTAACAAAGTAAAATATAGGACAAGTCAGAAAATATCAGCTGTTTCAGGGTTCAAAAGACTCCAGAAACTCTTCCAAACTATAATAGCATTTATTTATCAGAAAATGCTTGATGTATTTCTTACATGTACCCCTAGACGGAGCAGATTTAATATCTGGTGGTAGATAGTTGAAAATGTTGATGGCCACATGAAAGGAATTCTTATTATACATAACAGAAGAGCGGGTCGCAGTGGTCTAATGGGTAGAGCGTTGGACTACTGACCGGAGGGTCCCGGGTTCGATTCCCGGGCAAGGCACTTTGGGCACCTGCAGCTCCACCCAAGCTAGTTGATTTTTCGGGTACCAGGTCTTCCTGGGAAACCATATCCGGCACAGGGAAAGGAACTGGCCCCCCTACCCTGATGTGTGAATATTCACACGCCGTCGGGCTTGGTATATGGGTGAGCTCTACCATCACCTACTAAACCGACCTTCGGGTTGATTACTGTGTTTATGGTTTTATAGCAGAAGACTGGTAGAATAAATGTACCCAACACTATGTCTAGTATTATGCCCATGTACTTAAGCATTATGATTAGTTCTTTCATATTATCCTTAATATAAATACATAAGTAATAAATATACAGACAAGGTAAAATTAGAATTTTCAATTCTTTAAAATGAGGTTTGCAAGTTTGCCATGGGGGTATTTTTGCTACACAGCTAATACATCTTTATTGCATTTTAAAAATCCTGGTGTTGCTCCCCAGAAGATAATTGGCTCTTAGGTGACTATAAGTTGGCATGTAAATCATTTTTAGTATATTTAAATCTACAATATTTGTAAGATTTCATAGAATAAATCCACTTTTTGCCAAAATGGAACATAGACCATTGGTATGGATGGCCCCCAGTCATGAATTCATCAATAGACAAACCTAAAAGTTTGTCCTGTGCACCCTTTCTATGGTATTGCCTTTAAAGCAGAGGTCTAACTTCACTTTTTTTTTAAATTAAATATAATTTGTTTTTAGTTTATAATTTGGATGCTGCATTAGATTTGTTTTTCATTACATTTGCTTCTTACCTTTGCTATCTGAAGTAAAACAATCGAGTGCTTAATAGATTCCAGCATCTCCTGAAATGAAAAAAAAATATATAAATATATTTCATATTTATATGTTAACGAGAAATGATGTATAATTGGAGAAAATTGTCAATCAAAGTGCAGGGTTGCAAAGGAACTGTGCATAGTATGCAACGATGAGACCAGTCCGATAAGCAACTAAAATTGGCAGGAAAAAATTAACTCATAGAAATTCACTTGGTAGGATACATACCAAAGATAATAAAACTGAGTCATCATCTTATATGGTCAAACGTCCTTTGACATTTAGCTCTTTATTCAATCATACCATTAAAAAATCTTCATTTCATCATACTACTTCTTTGACATTTGCCATTACATATTTGATTCATGCACCTGGAGCAGTCATTGTAGTGTTTCCCTAACACTGTCCCTAATCAGTGCATACTTTCACCTTTATTGCCTCCATTAATGTACACTATATTGTCATCAACTTTTGTACTGAATTTCCTTTCATTATAAAATATTTTCTAAATTTCATTTATCCTCATATAAAGTTACTGTACCATTTTTATTGTCCTAAACTGTGTTGCATCTTATAGTGTGCTCCTTGAAGTAACTACTTCTAGTCTATAGACAACTTCAAACTTTACATGTACCAGGCATCTTCTTCTTCATAAGTCTCCTTGTTTACGATTACCTGGTGTTTCTTGCCTTCCAACCAAAAATGGACCCTTCAAACTCAATTCCCTTGGATGCTAATCTTTTCCAGCTGGTCCTGAATCAATCCACTACAACCAATATCTCACTTATGGTAATTCTATTCTATCCAATTTCTATGCATATAAGAAAACTTTCATCATTGCATTAATTAGGGCTGAAATTCTACTCACTTGATAGAATTACAGGATTCAAAAATGGAATTTGAATGAGGAAGGAAATATTGTAGAGGCCAAGACATTGAGAAATAGGAATCACATGTATTTATATTTTATGATACATGCTTAATTTCTCTTCCGCTTGTTGGTGCTGTAGAAAAAAAGCATTCCTAAGGGGACTTCCAACATTAACCAACATTTTATTCACTCTCTCAGCATAATGATTAAATAATGAGTCCAATGGGCTTCCAAGAAGATTTTTCTTTTTTTGTAAATGTAATTATATCTGGCAGGTTAGTATTTAAGTAACATTTTATATTGCATATATCAATCTATATTTTCTAAAAGGTAAAGCGAACATGCAAGCAATGAATTTAAACTGTTAAAAACTTGTTTGTGATTTCTATATTTCCTTTTCTTATTAAATAAAATCTCCATCTAAACAGGATCATATAGGTAAAATCTAAAGTGGTGAAACTTCCATGGGCAACATTTTAACTTTCGGATATAGAATTATGCATAACAGACATTGAAGCAGCCTGTTTCATTTCCTGGAAGGGAAACCATGCCTTTCTATACCAAATATTTGAAGAATATTGGAGGAAATTTCTTTACAGGATAGAGAATTTATGTGGCTACAATTTTATGTTTCACTTCTATTTTTGAATACCCACATAGGCCATGTGCCAGTCCACAAATGCTCATGCTTCAAACCGTTACATAATCTTAATAGTCAACAATAATTAAGGGTAATAATACTGTAAATAAGAGTAAGGGTCCAAATCATTATATTTATTTTTTTTAAATGGAGTGTACATTGACATATTGGTAAGGTGGCACATAGTAGGTTAAAGCATGTTACTGGAAAATATAATAAAATATTATGAATTAAGTGAGATTTAGAATACGTGAAGAGACAAATAATTACCAAATTCACATAAAACTTGAGAAGGTATGCAAGGGTCATAACACATGTAATAATAACCCAAAATTAGTGTTTCACGGTTGCATTATACCTATTCTTAAAATCATTTATCCCTGAATGCAAACAAATAAAATAGCTCTCTAGATAACTCACTCTAGTTCCCAATAAATCTGCGGGGATATGACAATATTTTTAAACGGGTTATTTGTTTTTGCAATTTTATTATACTAGAGTGGTCATTTTTTTTCTTCAATGTGGACGCTTCAAATCATTAGTGTAGGTTTCTCCTTCTTCATTATTCTGTACATTCCACATGACCTACTTCTTTTCATCCTACTTTGCGAGCTCTTGGTACTTAAAATACCCAACTTCTCACACTACCCATCCTCTTATGCCTACTCGTGATGCATCTCAACAACTTTCTCTGTACTTTTTCCAAATTTTTAATTGTGACCTTCCTCATGTAGACCCCATGGTATTTTATTCAAGCATTGGAGGCACTAATGCTATGCAAAGCTTTCCTGTTTGTGGGTGTGCTGAAAGTATTTGGGATTATGTCTTCTAAAAATTCACAGGGTTTATCACTTATACTTTTCTTACTCAAGAAGGTAATGTGTATGCTCTTGCTTAAATTAACGGTGATTTATTATTATTGAGCCTCTCAGAGAGACGGTCTTCATCATTTTGGAGGATGGTATGGTCACTGTCCTGCCACCTATAAATTATGCAGACATCAGAAAAAAGTCTTACTTTGGAATTCAAATTTTTAGGAAGGTTGTTCACATAAATTAAGAACAGTAAAGTCCCTAGAATAGTAATTAGGGGAATCTCCAATGTGATCTTTGCCTCCAGGGAATACCCTGACTTACCTTTGTCTATTGTGTCACCAATATCCTGGTATAAACCTAGGAGTTACGTTTCACAGGAATGACATGTCCTGAATACATGCTGATTTTTGTAAAACCAACTACTCGTGGTCTACTAATCTTGGATGTGATCTGCTATTACAAGGGTCATTCAGAAAGAAAAGAACATTTGTTTTTGTGTATCTTAACAGTGGAGATATTGAGACAAATTTTTTTAAGACTTTACAAGACTTTTGTTACTTTTCTATGTAATTGTTGTTCAAATTCAAACAGTTACCATAGTGTTGTACGCGTTTTTGTACCCTTGCTTTGTACTCCTCTCATGCCAAGTTTTTGAACCAGTTTGCAAAAGCCACTTTCAGTTCATCATCATTTTCAAGCCATGTTCCAGCTACAAAATCTTTCACATTTTAGAAAAAGTTAGTAATCACTATGTGCCAAGTATGGACTGTATTGTGGACACAATCTCCCCAATTTAACTGCTGAAATAAGTTGCATTATTTTGAAAGACACATTACCGGTGGACAGTAGGCCACACTGCTTATTTTTTTATAGCATAGTAGAGTCGGTGACATGTCTCAGAGCAGCTTGCTGCATTTATGGTCATACCTTTTGGCACGTAGTGCCTCAGTAGAACAACTCTTCTGATCTCAAAACACTGTAGCCAATACCTTTTTGGTGTTTAGGTCTTGTTTGGCTCCTTTTTTGGTGGGGAATGAGAATGATGTCACTCCAGTGACTGGCAGTTCATCTCAGGAGTCTCATCACCAGTAATATTTTGGTTTAAAAACTCCTCACCATAGTCATCATAGTGACTGGGAAGTGTCAATGAAGCTTTTGTTTGAGTTTCTCAGTCAACTTTTGCGGAACCCACCAGACAGACATTTTTTTATAGCCTATATCTCCAATAACAATTTCATAAACAACACAGTTCTTGATATTTCTGGAAAGACAAATGCATCGCATCAAGCACAAAATGTCCATCTTCTTGAATTTTTTTCCTCAGTCTTTGATTAGAGTTCGGCAATCACAACTGATGCTTGGCGTAAGCATTCTTCATTGTCAACATTTGTTCTTCCACAATGAAACATGGTGCACCATTTTTTTATCAGAACTTTCATTCATTAGCTACCTACAATAACCACCATTTAACTACCAAGAATCAACAAAGTACAAACCTTGTGTGTGACACATGAAATCTATACCCTTATTATTATATTGTCAATCCTGCTGTCCCACACATATTTACAGTGGTTATTCCACTGACTACAATATAAGCCCTTCTAAATTTCTCTTGGATAGCCACACATAAGCCCCACACCAAACTTTTTCATTTTTAACTGCTCTCAGAGTTTTAACAATGGTAAAACACTTTTGCTTGGAGTCAATTTTGGTAGAAATGTCTCTAGCCCTTGTACCAATGCTCTTGGTGATTCAAAGTATTGGGTAGACTGAAGCCTTCTCTCACTTCTCTTGCTTTCTGAAAAATTCACTCACATGTACTCCCCATCTTTGGCTTCAAGCTGGGTTCTCAGTTCCTTCGCTCAAGGTTCTTGTAACATTATTTGCCATTTTCAGTTTGATTTCAAGTTATTAATCGATGAGTCTTTCTCTGCTAACATTGCTTTTAGGCTCTCCCACTTTCACAATCTTCACACTTCAATTCATCCAGTACACAATCCTCTTCCTAGTAAATTTAAAAGGGTACCAGTACCTGCAACCTCAGTAACTGGTGTCGATCTTCAGATTTCACTTCCACACTTTATTTTAATGACAAATTTTCTCCCTTAAGTATCCTACCAGGCCATAATGCAAGCCGAACTTTCACTTTCTTTGAGTGCTGTCAGGACATGTCCACTCACCATATGCATACATAGAATTAGGGGATAATATATAAAAGCCAAACAGGGCTCCCTCTTTTGCCAAAAAAGAAACAAGTGTTTGCAAGTGCTATAGGATGGATGCAGAATGACACTGGATTTGCGAGTACAAGTGAAAGAAATGCAACAATTTTATCTTAAAAATAAAAATATCAATCGCCTTGATCTGGATTCAAACACGAATTCCTTGATTGTCCGGCTGAGTGCTTTGGTCAGTTAAGCTACCAGATCATCCAGTGGATTGTGGATGACTACATTAAAAATTACTGCCACTGCATCTCCTGCAGTTCTTTGTACAGGTGAATGATAATTTAACTTATTTTATTATGAAAACCTAGAGATACAGTTTCATGGTGATTTCAAGTTGCCATGTTTAATTTCCATAAGAAGAGATAACTTTACACAATCAAAGCATAGTAAAGTAGGTATATGATTGATCATGTTTAATAGCATATATTGTTTTTATCTAATTACCAGAAACCCTCTGGCTTCAGTTACACTCACTGAATTAGAGCAAGTAATTGTCATCCAACATATGAGCCACTTTCTTTGAATTCTTGGTCCCACTCAATTCAAACATCTCTAAGCATTATCTTATCTGAAGATAACATTTTCTTTCAATTACAGATACACCTTTGTAGAGAACTTTAGTCCACATTTCATTAGAAAAGAGATATGATATAATAGAAATGCATAAAGGTTGGTGATAGTATGGTTATTGGTTTCTTCCACAGCTTTGGCACAGTGACCATGGAGAAAATTATTAAAGAGAAAGAATGGTATGATCTAGAAAGAAATGTTGTGAGTTAACAAGTAGATGAAAAAGTAGTGTCTTGCATTTGTCAATTTATGGAGAGTAGCCCACAAAGAGAGCTAAATCATTTTTAACATTTTAGTAACATCTCCCAAGCCATTTATAAAATAATCTATTGAGGTAAATAACTTATGGTATCAATCAGTTTTGAGAAGATGTACGTGGAGAAAATGAAAGTTTTGTTTTCCCATGCAAGTTGAATGCAACTATGTGGCCAATTACATTTTGTGCAGTTTCTTCCACTAAGTATTGGGATGACATAGACACACTAAGAATCATAAAGATATTCTCTTTGTAATTTCATTTCTAAGCAGTTTTCTATGAAACGCTTCTCATAAACTGATTAATCTGTTGAAATGATGACATTCAGCACACTTTTTCATAGTTTATCCCCCTGTGCATACAAGCATATTAGAAAAACCCATAAAATAATTTTACCACAGTCTTGTAATATAAATACCATGAATATCATCTTCCTCAAACATCAAAGCTAGGTTTAAGAAAATCAACTAATTCATTGAGAAATAAGACTCAAACGTTCCCATTCTTGCCCTTAAAGTTCCAAGCAGATAATACGCATATTTTGCTATTGAATGACAAAACCTATCTTCTACCTTATACCAACTTTGAGGCAGCTAATTCTTTTCTACTTTATACTAACTATGAGGCAGTTTATGTTTTAAGAATGGCAAATGACAAGGAAACAATTGCATAAAGTTCTCACACCTTCATAATCAAGGGTAACTTCACCATACAAATATGTATGCAGCACTCATTTTGGCCTGATTTTATGCTAAGGAAGTACTTCTGTGCCTAGGAATATTATTTTGTTTGTTTTTACAGTAATTATAGGCAACAACTATTAATCAAAAACCCATGTCACAATTTTTAGCCTCTCTTAAGAAATTTCATATTGTACATCCCCACTGAACCAAAAGTGGCAGACCATTGTTTATCATGAGAATTCACGTAGATCTCTTTACAAGGGCATGCAATAATGAAAAAATACATGTTCTGAGGACATCACCAGAGGCATTTTAAATATCTTGAATCCAACTCTAAGCTATGAGGGTCTTCATCTCTTTTCTCACATTGAAGTGAAATTATGTGTCTCTATTGATGTTCAATGCTATTACATTTGATGCTAAGAAGAAAAAGAGTATATTTCATTCATGCTTTGCACAATTGCATATACCAATTTCTACACAAAACAGTACAGTTTCAATTGAAATCATTTATTCACATCTCATACTATTTGAATGCTCATTCATTACTATTCATCATAAAATGCATCCATTAACGTTTTCTGTTAGTCATAAAGCAATGCTAGATTTAGTCACAAAAAAAGAGTATGAAAATATGGAACAAACTTAATAAAAATTCAGTGTACATATGTATTCTTTAATGAAATAAAAGAGATACTCAATGCCTTAGTTGATGATAATACAGAATAGGAGCTAAGTTGAAAGGAAAGATTTGTAATAGTGAAGTGTTTTTAAAGAGTAGAAAGAATGGGATATGCTAACATTGCTATGCAATATCATTTTAAGAGGCTTACATGCCAATAATATCTAGCATTTTAATGTCCTGAATGATTCAGGGAATCATTTCAGCTTATCAGTTACAGTGAAGTCTTGATTTAAGGTTTTTGCAGGGACAAGGTAAACATATCTAAAGCAAGGTTAATATAAATTTGAGTTCAGGGGGAATAGTTTGAAAGTATATTTTCAAACTTTATAAATTACATATGCCAAAGGTTAGAAAATTAAAACAACACCTAGAGCAAAATTGTGTTTATACAATCAGGTGCAATGGACATAAATAAATATGGCCCTTTTTTTGAAGAACAGGTTTCGTGTTTATATGCATACATGTATAGCTATATATCTACAGAATTCTGCACAAGAAGAAGTACTCACTTCTGCTTGATTTTTCAAGTATTTATTTTTTTTTTGACCTCAACAAAGTAACATAAATAAATTTTAAAACAAAATAACACAACTAAAGTCCGTCAATAACTGTGGTGTTATTTTAAATAATTTTTAAAAATCTAATCCCAGTAGAAAATAAGCATAACATTCCATGTAGTTCAGATTATCACACTGTCACATAAATGGCCCAATGATCATTTTAAAAATTAATTAACATTCTCCATCAATACCATATTTGTTATCAAAAACTAATTTTAATGAATGTACTTAATACAAACATAAAAACTGAGTAAAGACTGAAATCTTTGATAAAATACAAGACATTGACCAGTCTGGTGGTGTTCTGAAGGTGAATTTTTGGTAAATTATGGATTAGAGGGTCATAAATTTGCAGATTTGATTGCCATGAATAATACTGTCAGCAGATGAGACTCTAAAAGAGATGTAACTTCGACATGCAAATAATATTTTGATTGGTGATGGAATGTTGAAGGAAACAAAGAAGACAAGAGGAGAAAATGGCAGGCAAATTAGTTTGGAGGAAGAATAGAATAGGCATGTAGAATGGAATGAAGGGAAATATACACAATAACACTAATAATAATGAAATTAAGTATAATGTAAGTTTGGGGTCCATAAATTCAAAGTTTTACAACCATTACATAATGTACAAACAATTAAGGACCATCAAATTGCATTGTCTCTTTACTTTAGTGTAACCAACAAACAAACCCTTACCTCTCCCATGCCAGAGAGCTACACATTATTCAGTGATTAAAAGTCAACTGTAAAGGTTTTTTAACCATGACACCAAAAATCTCATCTTCAACAGTGAATGTACATAGGAAATAAAAGGAAAAAAAACTCACATTGGCCAAATCGTAGATGGTAACAAGATTTTGCTTTTCTTCTTGATTTTCAACTTTTCCAATTCTGTCATCTAATGCCTGAAAAAAAGAATGGACCGTTATAAAACAGAAAAAATAATTTTTTATTAAATTCTTCCCATACCAAAAATTCGGAAGATAGATAGGTACTTAGTAAAAATGAACCCCAGTAATTAGGTACGCACAGGGGACTTCAAAAACCATGCAGGGAATACACCCAATGCCCTAACATTTGCTGCTGCAAGGGCAGACTAAATTTCTCCTTGGGAGATAGATACTAACTAATTACTCTATAGGATGTTTCACACATTATGAGCTTATCATAAATAACGAACTCATTCATATACTGAATAGGAAGCAACTGAATTATATTGAGACACTACTGGCAATCTGTGCACCATACAAAACTGACAAATGAGACTTGTAAATATTTCTTATGAGCAAAGTACAGCACGTAAAATTCATGATGGGGACACTCATAGCACATTCCACTACACAGGAAAAACTACTATTTTACAAATAATTTTTAAAAAGTGCCCTTACAATTTTCAAACTCCTGTCCAAATATCAATGAATGGTATCTGAAAGTAAAAGCAGGATCTAATTTGAGGACAACATTTTGCCCACAGCAGCAAAAAAAATACAGAAAATTGAAATGTTGTTATAGAATAATAAGAAAGGTTAACAACATTTATAAGCCACAAGTAGTGTTGTCAAAAGATTAGATTTTGCTAGGCAGCAAATTGTTTTGCAAGTGCCAGATGCAGTTCAATTTGATGAAAAACTATAGAATGGCTAAAATGAAAACAAGATGTCAAATGTGCGAATATGATAAGTTTTCGGATGAAACAGAACAAACCTAAAAGCAAGGATAAGAAGCAAGATGATAGACAGGTACAAAGATGAACAGCAGGATGAACAGGTGGATTACATTCATTTATGTGTAATCATCAATGTCTTACCTTAACTTGTTCTATGAGTATCTGAAGGAATGTATCGGCTTCTACCACCTTCTTGTCGAAGTCCTGAATGGTTGGTATTTCATACTCCATTACTTTTTTCTGGAAAAGAATATTTTAAATTACTCATTTTAATATTTTTTTCTTTATTAATCTTTACAACAAGAGTAAAAATAATAATAAATATAACAAACTGTAAAGTCAATGGAATACCATATGTTTCTCTAAGTACATGTGAAACTATTCCCTTGATTGTTATCCTCCAAGTATTGGCCACTGCTCTTCAAGGACTAATTCATGATTTCCTATGAAACTGCACCTATACATCTCACTGTTTTTGTAAAAGCTTGTGATAAAAATTTATAAGAGTGTCTCCTAGAAATTAATAATCCACTAGTAATATTCCAGCTCCTGCAAACATCAGTACGTTTACCCATACATGTATATCAACCGTTAACAATGCAGTGACTCCCACAAATTTTGCTGCTTTCCACTGAGTTCTTGGTGGTCAACCTACCACTATTAACCAGTGCCTACAATTTTTATTCACAAAAATGAGCCCTGTATACCTTTCCATCACTCTTACACCAATGGCCCCTCTACCCTCTAAGACATTTACCACCACTAATTTCTTTACCCCAAAGCGGGATAAGAAATATCCCGAGTCTACCCTTGGAAGCTTTAGTCTTCAACTGAGGTGGGGTCAATAAGGATTAAAATAGCTAACAGTACAAGTTTCAGTTGATTATGCCAGATACAACCCACTACTATCAATTGTTACCAGACTACATCCTAGATTCAGGTGGCATGAAACCACATTTAAAAATACTATTTTCCTGGATCACATTTTAAATCCTAGCTAGTTGTCAACTCACAGAATGCTGTTGAAATGGATGATGCAGAGATGGTGGAGGTGGAGAGTGGTGACGCTGGTGATGGTTTCTTGAATGAAAATATGGGGCATGCCTAAGAATGGTATCCTCCATGGCTCGAATCCACCTCTCCCGCTCCTCTGGGTTCCTTGCTTGAAAGTGGAATGTCTTCCCATCCACTGTCACTGTGAATGTGCTGGCATCTTCATCATCTATCCCAATGACTGCTCCCTTAAGGCGAACGCACCCTCTCCTCACACCTTTCATCATCTTCTCGCAGCTCTGTGAAAATAGCAAAAATATTGATAAATAAGAAAATATCATCATGTGCATGATATTAAAATAAATTTTTACTATGGTGAGGTAATCTGATTGGCAAAAGTGGTTGGCTACTGAGCATTGGAACTCAATTCAAGTCATGGTTATGTCTCAAAGTGCCTCTGCTTAAATTCAGGTTCTATTATTTTCTGGGTAACCAAAATTCTTGGAAAACCACAGCAGCGTAGGGAAAGAGAAATACTCCCACTACCCTGAATGCTTGAAGGTCAAAACTTGTCAGGATTAGTACCAAGTAAACCTTATCTTAACTCTTACCTTCAAGTTAAAGGACATTTTTCTGACCGAATCCTCTAATTTGGTTGAACTCTCTAATGAAAATAACCAAATGTTCAGTGCCAATTTAAATTGCCATCACTTGCAGAGTGATTTATTAATGCATGACCATGCTACCATGACAAGAATATACTGCAACCAACAACTCAAACGGGTTATCAGTTTGAAAATAGCCTTTTTGGAAATATGCAATTTTTAAATTGATATTGAGATGTATTATTGATAGAGTGACCTTAATAAGTACAGAAAAAAATAAAACACAAGACACCAAGAACTTTTTATGTAAAATTAATATCATTAAACTTCACCAAACTAATGATAAATAATTTTAAAATTGACCAAATTATCAAGTGACTAAATTTCTCTAAAGTTAATTTGAAATAGACCTTGTTTTTGTCTCCTGATCCAGATGAAGAGAGAATGCATTTCTCACAGCAGTGGTGCAATTTCATTGTTATAAGGGTGAGGTGGTAACACTGAGGAGGCAACAGTACAGTGCTCATTGGGGTTAATCAGCAATATTTAATGATGCTCAACAGTATCCCATCCTCATGGAAATAAGAACCTAACCACAATGAAGTTGATGAAATCCTCTTATCTCCACATATGAAAATGTAATTGCTTTAATTAACTCTATTCTTTAATGCACACAAGAAGCTTTGCATTTATCCTGAGACAGCTTAATAGAGTGCAAGATGATTTTAAACCTCTTTTCTTATATGCAATTATTACAGATGGATAACCTACATATCAAAAAGATGTGGAAAATGCCAAAATGAAAATTTCAATTTCAAAGGCCAAAACTACATTTCTGTTTGTAGCTCAAAAAGCACACTATATTCTGAAAGAAATAATACAATTTTTGGAGATAAACATCAATACTTCTAGGATGCATTCTTCTTAAATGATTATCTACAGTTTGCCCTTTCGTCTAACCAAAGGAAAATAATTATCAACAATTATCGATGTTGTTTTTGCTTTGGGAAACCTTAAAATGTCAAAACATTATGCGCAAAAGTGCTCAACATGAGATGCAATGCACACTATCACGCTGCACTGTGGACTGTGTTTAAATCGGATTAGAAAGAAATTTATGAATGTCGCGATATATTTTTCTACCTAGGTACCTACTCGAAGGATAATCCCTCGGCAGACGACTCGCTTTCATCGTAACCATTGCTAGACAAGTTGTAAATGTAACATTCGGAATCAACAAAACAAATATCCACATATTCCAAGGGGCCGTTTCTTAAATGTACGAGAAAATTTAAAACTCCTCCAAAAACAGTCGTAAACGGACAGTCGTAAACAATACAGGGCCCACTAACACATCACATGAAATGAAGATACGCGCTACGTGACGCGATAGAAATATTTCCATCGGAAGGTTATGTACGAGCAAATTGCAAGATGACTTAAGGCTCTCGGAACACAATCCTTGTTCAGCGGTCACGATATACGTATGCAGGGCGCAATTTCTTTTGCGCAGCAGGTGAAACGGAACCCACAGCATCCCCACTGCAGCATATCCGACTGGCAGGTGTCGGGAGTCATCGCCGCGACTACCCCTTCCCCGAGGAGAGGAACGAACGCGTAAGGATGCCAATTGGTGGTCAAGATTCATTAGAATTACGCCCCTCCATTGCCGGATTTGGAAACGCCCTACGCCGGAAGAATGGTGTAACAAAACGCGCAGCTGTTAGTCTCTCTCGTTCCTCATACTCACAGAAGCATTGAAACATAGCAGAATAAATGCCGAGCAATCGTAATTATATCATTAACGTAGGTGAGACATCTCCTAGCATGGTCAGCAAGTACGTTGAGGGCTATGCTCATCAAGCGGTTTCCCGACGGTACGCTCGCAGGGAGTTGTAAAAATCGCAATGCCGTTCCAGAAAGGGAAATGCCCGTGTCACAAGCGGGAGTAGAAGTTTCCCTGGAGAGTCATAATTTTAGTGACGAGGTGAATTTTGCTTACATGTTCGTCAACCTTCAGCAGTCATCCATTACCTAGTGTTCATAAACTAATAAGAACCTGTTGCAAACAGCAATGAAAGCAATAATTATAATTCTTCTCCCAAGAAACAGCGGGAGATGCCGCAACAGTAACTTTTAACGGAGCCATCCGCTAACACGCATTTCAATACCACAATTTCAGAGTGTAAAAATTATTCGCCTTGACCGAATGATTTTTAAACTCTGAAATTGTTGCATTATAATTATTCTATTTAGAAGGAAATCAGTTTTTCTACCAGCATCTTAATGAAAAAACATTCGTAACATGATTTCAGAATGCAATTCTCAAATTCTTTTCAAATATTATACCTCTATTTAGTATTGGTACGAATTTAAAGTGAATGGCAGGGAATTGGTAACCACAACATTATCGTTCGTCGATGACGAATCCACGACATTTCGAGACACGTATAAAAAATTATCAAAGAGGTATTCAAAGTACACGAGTTGGGGAATAAGTAACACTCTTTGCGATCGATGTAATTACGACATCTCGAGATATAATTTATACAGCACACCTGAATTCCCAATGATATAGCTTTGAGGTGTGACTGTTGATCGTTTTTAACTGATTAATTTATCAGAGATTTTTACTCAAAACAATTGAAACAAGAGTAATAAAACACACAAATCCCACATTTCAATTTACGGCTTACGTAAGTTTCGATTGAATGGACTGAAATGCTAAGTATGATTATCTTGGGCGAATATGATGTCGCGAGAAAAAATGCCTTTCGACATACACTTGATTGAAAAATTCTTCGGCAGTATCATTAAAAATTTAAATATTGCCGATTGAAGGCTTCATTTAGCTCTCCGAAGGTCATGGCCATTTTTTAGACAACACCCTCGGCACTGGAGGCGTGTTCAGGACGAAACTGAATTACAGTCAGTCGAAATTCGAAGTCCAATTAAATTACCCATTGTTTGATAATTTATCACAGCGAGCCTTGCGAGTTTTTACACAAAAAAGGTTTTACTTTCCATGAAAAACGAATGTACACGGTGTGAATAAATATGAAATAGTACTTTTTTAAACAATTTAAATGTTTTTCATCAAGGTTCTCCTTCGTGTCAATTATATTCGCTGGACAGAGATAATCTGATTTGCAGCGCGGAAGACAATTTTTCCAATTGAAATTTGCGAAGAAGCTCATCTCTCTTAGGGTTGCAATGTGAAATAGCCATTGACGCGAAACAAAATTATACCGCCTTCTAGTCCTCCAAGCAGGCGTCTCCTAATAGTTTGCCGCATGTATCCCTTGTTCAAAATATACTCCCCTGTCGAACGCTAGCAGGTCAACAACGGTGGAGCAGGTGAGGCGGTTTGGAAAACCCGCTAGAAATTTCGCTCGTGCACTGAGTAGTTCAATCATTCAATGCTGAGTAGTTCATTCATAAAATATAATAATATAATGTAATTATTAAATCCCCAGCAAATGTTTTCAATTTTTATGAAGTTAGGGGGGGGGGGAGTCGAACGATTCCCGAGACATCCTATGTTTTGGGGGACACGGATTCTACGTCACCCCACGCATGTCGGGCCATCAGAGCAGTATCAACGGATATAGAGGAACTACAGGACAAAGCAAGAGTTATACTTTCACAGATAGACACAACGGGAATTAGTATCTCACAATATGTAGGGTAACTTGAAACTCTGAACAAACACCAAAAATATTAAGATACTCTAGGAAAGGTGAAGAGACGCATTATGCGTACGGATAATGATTCTTATACTCCTCATTTAACTCATAGAAACTCAAAATGACTAGTTAATACAACTGAATTTAGACTACAGAAGATTTGGTAATTTAGAAGATGCAAGAACGAGAACAAATGGATATGATGAAAGTTGATTCCAACGAAAAAAACAAAAACACCACAACGATGATTTTGAAAATTGATTTGATAAGCAGGGACAAAGCTCACCTCGCTCTTAGCCACCATACATAAAGTGATATTCACAATAAGAACACCAATTATTTTCCCTACGACAACAGCGGTTTCCAGGAAAGAAGAAAAGATCATCCTAGCAGTACAGCGGTATCAGTAAGCTTTGAATCCAAGATTCTGGGGAGAAAGAGGCTCCACTCACCCTAATTTCGAATATGTGTTAGTAAATTGCACTAGAAGACAAAGCCAGGTAATTTAAGATGTAACAAATTCAACTGGTTTTCAACGAGAGCCGCATCTAAACAATGGAATACCCTGATTGCTTACGATCCCATGGTTTAATGCGTTATTACGAACCACCAAAGAGTACCAAATGCACGTATTCTAGCGTACTTTATACCGATCTCCCGCGTTCGGGGAATTGGGAGCGCACAAAACGTAACAAGGATTGAAATACGAAAATATGGACCAAGCAATTGGTAAGTACGGCATCAACAATGCATCGTTCAAAACACGTGCGGAAATCTAATCAAGAATTCCCACTCAAATCCACAGAGATATTGCAATGGCTAGAGAAACTAGATTTTCATGGAAAATACGCTTGACTTTCATTGCATTTACTCGGAACTGACGCGAACTGATTTCTATGAGCCGATAATCTCACCCTAAAGTTTTAACAAGCCACACACACACCAGTTGTTCATCCAGATTCGATCGACCACATTGATTTTTGTAAGAAAATCAATCTCGCCGATTTTCACAACCTATTTTTTCAGCGGGAAAAATATATTTATATCTCAAGAGATGCGAAAAAAGGCAATTCCAGAATAATGAATGGTTGCGCGATAATGTTTCGTGAAGTGTGACACATAGAAATATGGACAATTGAAAGGTTAGGAAGCAAAGGACGGGAATTATATAAGCCCGTTTCGCGATTATATAAGCTCTCCAGTCAGTAAGGTTGTAGGTTCAAAACCCGCCTCAGACAGGGTATTCCGCCCGTGGCACTGAGCAGCGGGGGGCAAGAGCAGATAATTCCACATGACCTCACTTCGTCATTGCATCACGAGGAACGAATAAGGAATGACCTTCGATGATGCTGCAGAACGTCTTGCAATGGCACTGGCAGCTAACCCGAGCAAAGCTTTCCCGTTTCTCCAATAACTATTCGCTCGTACGATATCTGCTGCCATATGACCTTGATCATAGGAGCGATTCCTACACCACGGAAGTTTGCTGAGGAGGAAATAATACCACCAGGGGCAAAGAGGGTCAAAACTATTACTACACACCCTATCTTATATCATGTGCAAATAGTTAGGAAACAAATGATCACTCCTTTTTCATGGTCCATATGCTTTAAGACCCAGTGGAGATACCAAAACGTTCTATGCATAACGCGTTACTTATTGGCGGTCGTTTTTAAGGTCCTACAGACTCTGAGGACATGTCGGACAGCACAATCGACCAATGAAATTCCATTTAACGTTCGAAAAAAAACGCACAGAGACATGGTTGGGTCCGATTCCGCGATAGAATTGTTTAGCGTCCTTCTCTTTCGATTATTTATGAGTTCTTCAGCGGCAGGCACTCAATCAGTATTTCATGAAGCATTAATTTTGAAGGAAGATTTTTTAAAATTTGAGATTTAAAAAATGGTTTAGCACACTAACAGGGACATTCGACAAAATAATTCGATCATGGGAAAAAGACGGCGAGAGAGGACATGCGAGAGAGATGGCTGCATAAATGTTAGCATTGATCGCTGTTATTTTTCCATAAAAGATATCACCAATCGCCAGTTTTCGTCCATCATTTAAATACCAGGCTGAAGGAACGGCGACATGAAATATCATTTTGTCAGTTAGCAACACAGGACGTAACCCATTTAACATGCATTTTTTCCAAAGAAAACCATATCTAGGGGGTAAAAGGCATTCGATTACTTCATCATCAATATTATTCGATCTCAAGCCCGGTTTCCCACAGCCTCCCATACGATTCTCCTTTATGATAAGGCGATGCTTATGACTGACGTCACGCTGTACATGGCCGTTGTCAACCTCCGTCCCTTCCTTGTCACGTGTCGCACCAGAGCGGAACCTCCGTTAATTATGCGTCTCTGTTTTCCATCTTCATTTTTTTTGATAGTTGGAAAAAATAAGAATTACCTTTCCCATCCAACTGCGTCTCGAGAGACCTTCCATATAAACGGTGGGAATTTTTCAGAACAAGTGCTTGCAAAGGATTATGACTGATGGCCACAGCACAATTTTCAAGAATATCAATATATTACATCAGGTGATTTTAAATATGAAATATGTTTGGCAACATAAAAAAATGTACGCTAAAAGAATTTAAAAATGAAACATTTTTTGCGGTAAGTTATCATCTGTGAGAATTTAGACAAAATATTGAATTCAGTCCTTTATTTGATCAGATGAAACTTGAATCTATCATCATCTCCTGGGCTCCTTTGCAACAGTGGTCGAAGTGAAGTTTCTACGTTTCAGGTAATATGAGTACACCGGCATTGACGACAGTATGCGTAAATTGAGCCAGGCCTGATGGATTTTCCCAAATTTAAACATTTACTTTGTAGTTTCTACTTTAAAATCAAAGGCAACCGCACACTGCATTTTGCTGCCCAGTAGCACTGCCATCCACAAAAGGGACGTCAAACACTAAACTTGGTGAGGAATGCCTGTTCGAAAAGCTTTCACCCTCAGTTGCCCCGCCCCCCCGTTCCATCCTCCATTACCCCCATCCTCGTTAACTCACCGCCATTCAAGAACATTGTGTCTCCACCCCCTTGTCCAACCATTCCTTGCTCCATCCTTAGGCACTCTGTTGTGATATGATTGAGCCAGGCTCGGCCCCGTTACCTTCCACAACCTCCCACCCTCTCACCCATGTCTGAAGTCTTCCACCTCCCTCCTTTCTCGTGGTTACATAGCCTACTGATTCCGTGCTATGTACCGCACGTAGTACAAGGCATCGAAACGCGTGGTACCAATAGCATGTATCAACCATTTCTTCAAGTATTAAACATGGGTGACCAATACCCTTAAACATTGAGAAGTTATTTAAACTGATTACTTATCAAATTTTCGTACACATAAATAAAATATACCCTTTACGCTTGCACTGCGAACAAATTTCGCAATTTATCATAGTGATTAATTTTGAAACAGGACAGAAAGGGCTCTTCCGCTCTGAAGATCATTTTCAAATAAACACAATGTAAGCTGATGGAAAGAATTTGAACAAAATTGCACTTTTATCATTATTGCAAAACTTTAACTAATCCAGGGATTAATTTATTATTACCTGATGATGCCGCAAGTCGGTGAAACGCGTTGAACCATATAATAAAAATATGTGGAATAGTACAAGTCTTTCTTTTTAGGATGGATATTAATTTATTGAGTGACTTTCAAATGATTAATTCCAATAACGTTTCTTTTATGAATAATATTCGTTTTGAACAATTACAGTTGTTTTTTTCCTTTTTTGTTGCCACCATCCATGTCACGCCTTAAGGGTTTTATTAATCCTTAAATATGTTACTTGATTAGTATCACAAAGTATTGTGGCTAACCGTTTGCTTCGTGAGTACATAATTCGGACCCTTAATTTGATAGTCCCTTTACTTTTAACCGCGGCTTCGATTTTTTCATCGCTGACGATTCCGCTCCCAAGTAGCAGTAGCCTTTCTGGTTTTCATTTACTCAGCTTCATATCCGTTGCCTTCTCCCTTTTCACTCAAATACATGATTTTTTCTTCAAACTTTTATTTGTCACTACCAATTTCCGCCAGCAATCGAGTCCTCTCCTAATCCCTTCTTTACCCGCTGCCACAGCAACGTCGTTAGCTCGAGGACACCACCGTCAAGGCCTTATCCCCATTAAACTCATGTCAAAGATTAGTATGCCTGCCTTAATGGTATTTTTTTCAGCGTTATTAACTAGGAAAAAAAACCATACATTATTGGTGGCTTTTTTTGAGATTTTAGCCGATGCAACGAATTTTTTCTCCATGGTAGAATTTAAACGTCATCGTTTGCCTAGTTTCTCTCTCGACGTGCGTATTTCTGTACTACGAGCCTATTTTCTAGCACAGAATTCTTCCAAGACAATTATATATCCTCACCAATACTGCCATATTCAGGACAACTTTTCACGATACACACCATAAGAAATGCCGCAGTTGTGATACTATTTGTTTGTACCTGACATTTATGACTATTTTATATGTTAATATTTACTTGCATAGATGAAACGCGACTTGTAACGTTAATTCACATTCATCACTCACGTCGTATTTCGAAGGTGTGGTTGCCTAATGGTAGGCCGATAACAGAGAGAAGAATGTCTGCCATCATCATCGGACGGCTCCGGGCTCAAAGCCGAGTGACAACTCCCCCCCCCCCCCCCAGAGTGCACACCCCCACCTTACCCATGGTACTTAATTTTCGGGTACCAGGTGTTCCTGGTAATATCAACGCCACAGGGTAAACAAAAGGCCTCGCTATCCTGAGATAAGGCATGTATAAAACTAGAATTTTTCCTAACTCGTTATCACGAGGGGATCACACCTATATCCTCCTTACCTATCAAATCAATCCTCGGGTTGATTATGTCGCCGACGGTATTTTCCAAAGTTGTGGGATATTTTATGAGACAACAGTAGCTTGTATAAGGATTTTTAGGAGCGAATTAACCAAATACACTAGTTCACAGTGAAACGAATTTCAAACGGCTAAGAATTCCCGATTGTTGGGTCCACCAGGTGTTCCAAATAAACTCGAAATTTATGTAACCTCTGTGGCAAGATGTTACATAAGCATGATGCTTTATCTAAGATTACTTGATCAATATCACTAATACTATCACAAAAAGTGAGGGTGGAATGAGGAATTCTCAATGAATAAGGGACGACTGGATTCTGGAATTCGCAGCGACTGGCATATTCACGGTCTATTTGGATGACCCAAGGGAATCACCGTTAACATCCTTCGATAACGGACCAGCTGGAGAAGATAAAAACAATGCAGATTCTGGAGTATTATCGTCTTCTCTACAGCAGTTTTCTCTTATAATCGACATCGGAACCACAATCACGACTTTGCTTTGAGTGATAAGGAGAACGATCAGAGAAAAAAATATATTTACATATGAGACCTCCCCAGGTGGTGACTAGGAGTCATTAAAAAATCGAACAATTGTAATTCCGGGGAAAACCGACAACGTATCACAACTTAAGATCTCCTTATGAGACGTTTATTTATGGAATACATATGCCTACCTATAACGATTGCTTTGAGACCACACCTGTAAACATGAGGGGATAATGGATACGAGTGGTGAGCATTTATCATCCGATGCAATCACAATGCAATGCAATGCAATCACAAACACGCCGAGTCAAGCACAATTTAGAAATTGACAATTGACCTTTTACTGACGGAGCGATATGTATGTGTGCGCACGTGACATAATTATACGCGATTTACTCACAGAGTATTACAGAGGTATTTATTTTAGAGCGATTTATTATAGTTTTTCACAGAATGCAATTTTATCAATGCAATATGGTAAATATCCATTCAAGTATTAATTTTTCAAGAACAAGTGATCCATTATGTATAAATTACGTTTCAACTGTCAGGAGTGAGAAAATATATTTTTTTAAACGCCTAATAAAGTTCAAAAGTGATACCCAATGAACCTTCGATAGGCCAGAAACATAGCTTATCATTGGATTGGTGCTGTAATAATGAATATGTAATATTTTTTACATTATTTCTCAAATAAATATTAGGTAATAATTTTCGCATTTCTGGTTTACAATTGTTCCCAGGGGTTTTATGTTGCTTTTCTTTACTAATGTTTACATGATTTGTTTCCGAAAAGGTTCAATAGAGTGTACTAATCCAAACCAGGAGGAGGGGAAATTCACATTAGTCGGAAACATTTGTTTCTAATACGACATTTATATTATTTCAGTAACATTGATATTACTGCCATTTCCTTTTCCACCAAGTTTCTACGAGAACACTTTTTTGTGAATCTGAAATTAAAAAATATTTGATGGAAAAATGATCATTAGTCGAAGGAATTTCGGTTTCTATCTCAAGATAATTTGGCGACACTGTGCATTTAATTGAAGATGTGTAACTCATTAATAGGTGAGACGATTATAACCTTTCATGTTGATAATATGGAAAAAAAATGAAGCACTCTCTTGCTACTAACAAATATTTTTACGATACCAAAACTCGTTAACTAAAGAGTTTTGGACATACATGTATATCTCCTTCAGAGAAAACTATTTAAAATTGTCAATGTACCGCGGCTCAAATCAAACCAAGGGCATTTAGTTTTCCGGAAAGTTGCACTGAACGCTGCGCCATCCAGAACCCACTATCTCCCAGACTCCATTATCTCTGCTTGAATCTGCGGGGGTTAATGGGTACAACTGCCGGAGTACAACCAACGTGCCTCATTTACTGGGCCAAAAGTTGGCGCTCGAGTTCTTACTCTCCCACTTGGATAGGAAACATGAAGGACGAGGAAAGGATAATAGGAAAAGGGAAATTACAACATGATAAAAAATAATCACAGTGCGTTTAATACCATTCATATCCAGAAGAGGAAAGTGAGCCATATTGACCAAATTCGCATCCACACGCGAAAATGACTCACTGGCGAAAATATATTCTCAATGACATTGATAAGGACAGAGATGAGGAACACTTAATAGGGCAAACACAAGGTTCATGGAATACGTGGAAGGAAAGATTTTCCAGACAGGACTAGAACTATGGACTTTCGGTTTGTCGGACTCAAGTGCTGACCATTGAACCTTCCGGAAACCGTATCTCTACTGGTCTCAGAGAGGGAACGTGACGCGCTTGAAGGTGAAATAAAGAACAAACAGACGCCGATGCAATCATTACATATTTAAAAATCTACCTGCAACTCTAATTTCAATATGGCTATCATTGAAATATAGAATTTTTTCAAGTTCATATCTTTCCTCCTAGAAATTATTCTGATTTTACCGTAGAACTGGGTAATACGAATTATTTATCATGCAATGGGTTATTTTATTGCTCGGGGACTCCTTGCAGGGTAGTTACGCCTCTATCTTTTATGCGGGGGACAAAGCACGGCTAACATCACGGCCAACTGAATGTTCAATCAGGCTAACTTACGGGCGACTTCCTTTTGCTTCTCAATGTGCACACAAACAAAGACGCCGACATCATGAGTGGGGTGGACGTGGGGTGAGGCGCGATGGGGGCGAGAGCCGTATCACAAAGTCACATCAGAGGATACGACGACTCCACTCCTGCGGTGGACGTCAAGGGCCGGGGGGGGGACCACCGATCGATTTGCCCCCCCCCCCCGTACCCAAAATGAGCGCTTTCGTTCACTACGGAACCGGTAAGAATTCTTTGGTTTTCGCTTTGTGGAAACAAATTTTGCAGAAAACAACGCAGAACAAATCTGTTGAACAGTAAGTGGCGTAAGTTATTGAAATTAAAAATAATAGCATTAATAATTTTGCGTATTTGATTTCTTGAAAGGTCAATTATTGACATTCTTAATTTCGAACCAATAGCTTAGAAACGAATTGCGTATGTATTTTTCAAAGGAGGCTTATCGCGAAAATTATTCATCTTAATGTGAATTAACCCAGTTTTTAAAAATTGGCTGTCTGGTGACTTACTACGTGAAACCTAAAGGTAATATCAAGAGTTAATGAGGCACATATTTTAATTTTTAATACCGGTATGAAGTGGCGTGAATTCTTCTCGGGTCCTCCACCGGGTTATATTGTCCATCTCGGCCGACGTTTCGATGACCGAGTCGGACATCGAAACGTCGGCCGAGATGGACGATATAACCCGGTGGAGGACCCGAGAAGAATTTACGCAGCTGATACGCCGGGAAAACACCAAATCTTTTACCGGTATGAAGTATTTGTATATTCAATTCTAAAGGAACTCAATAATCTCTTTTACAACGTGCATGCGACCGCAGGAGAGAATGACTTACGTGATATGAATCCGAAAATATGACGTTGCTCATTTCAAAGTTATGAAATAGGACTACGCATAACACAAAAACTACGCCTGTTTAATTGGGTTAAATAATAATAATATCACGAAACCGTCATTTTTCAAGGGTGCTCATTCAGACTTTAATAATATTCAGGATAATAATTAATTTCTTAACCATACCATAACTGTGAACACTTAATAGAAAATTCGAATTCTTCATGGGTAACTGTGGCATCTAACCCAAGAAAAAAAATTATTGACGGTCAGTGCCGATCTTAAGCAGACCGAATGCAAGACCAAGAGAACGAGTACACAGAGGTATGCGGCTACATCCTTCGCCCTCCGCGAACAGAAAGCAAGAAGCATACAAGATTAAAAGGACGGCGGCGGAGGGGGAATGGAAACAAAAATGAAAGGGGGAGGACGAAGGGGGGAGGGTGTGGGGGCGAGGGGCAGGGTGGTGGGGGTGAATGGGCCTTCACCCACGGATATCGAGCGATAGAGCCTCTTCCCTAGGGACTGCCGGTGGATGGGCGGGAACGGGAGGGATGGGGCGGCGAGCGAGGCGAAGGGAACCCCACCCCAAGAAGAAATAACCGCCTCGGAACCGCGGAGAAGGGGGCCGGGTGGAGACTGCATGCCACGTGTTTCTCGCCACCGTCTCCACCACCCTATCCCCATTACTTTGCCACAAATTTACTACTCACCCCCGTCGCCAAATGGTAAACCACTCGACTGCACCGAACAGAGGGTTGTGAGTTCAAATTTGGAAAGCCTAACTCTACCCGAGAATTACGATTTCCAGAGTAACAATACTTTTTGGTAAACCTCTAGGGGAAAATTGAAAGGAACTGATCCCAAATCCCGAATGAGTGAATTTAACAACCCTAGAACCTAGACTGACATGATAGCTCCACCTATATTCGTCGAACCGCCTTTCCGTCTGACGAGTGTTTAGTTTTCATTTTGGTGTTACGTCACACACGGGTTCCTTTTCCACCCCCACTGAAGTTTCCCCCACAGGTTAAAAGCACCCCGAGGGGAGGAGATCAATATTATCAACCGCACCGATGGATATTCGTCCTCACGCGCGGTGGCGCATGAAAGCAATTCATTTATTGGTGACTGTCGCGTTCATCGCTCAAAAGTTGGTCGTTTTTCAAGATTGCAGCG
The DNA here is from genome assembly GCA_037158775.1 of Hetaerina titia. NCBI lineage: Eukaryota > Metazoa > Arthropoda > Insecta > Odonata > Calopterygidae > Hetaerina > Hetaerina titia. The sequence goes on from CM073773.1 coordinate 23,935,729, forward strand.
ATTTACGCGTGTCTCCCTACCCACACCCTCCCCCCTTTCCGTGCCAGACCTTGGACAGATCGTCCCCCCACATCTGCGTGTGACCACACGCATGTGGACAGCCGTCGCGGGCAACTTCCGGAGCAGGGGCAGACGGTGTGGTGGTTTCTTCTCGCGGGTGACTCCGCGGCGGTTGCCGGCACACCGCACCCACGTGGTCCGGCCGAAGCGCACTGCGGCGGCGGCTAGTGGCGATATGGAACGCCGCCGCCTGCCACCGAGGGGGGATGAAATGGCTCCCCGCCCCCTCCGGCCCCGCGCTCCCGAGTCACCGGGGCCGTGGGGGGGGGGAATCGGAGGAGGATGTGCTAGGGAAAGGGGTTTGCGGCGGGGGGAGAGCGTGAGTTGGGAGAGGGAGAGTGGGGGCGGTGAGGGTGGGGCGCCGGAGGGGTGCGAAGGGGGAATAAAGTGGCGAGGCCGGTGCGGCGGCGGGGAGGGGAAACGTGTTGTATCTCCGGGCCGGAGTGCAAAGCGGCCGTCCCCGCCTCCTCTCCTTTCCAATCCCAGAGGGCACCGCGCACCCCCCCACCGGACCCCCACATCTTAACACCACCACAAACTCCCGCCCACAAACACATGCACAAGCGTCGACGGTGGAGGGACGGAGGCCGGCGCACACGACCCAAGACTGCGGACGGGTGCTCGCCGGGAGAAGAAAGGTCGAATGACATTGGCGAGGGGATAAATTCGCCGTGGACGTCGGGTGCGTGAGAGGGCGGCGGCGTGTGCGCGGTGCGGTCATCGCTCGGCCAGGAGGAAGCGGGAGCATCGGGCTTCATCACCGGAGGATTGCGTGAGGGAGGAGGATAAGGGGGGAGAGTTTGAGAGGAGCCGGAGACGCAGGAGAGAGGGGACCCAGCATAAAAGGGAAGCAGGGGACGCACTCATTTCAGTCCCCACCGACGCAGCGGGAGGCGGCGAAAAACGTATCATTCTCAGGGGAAAAGGTACGTGGAAATATGCCCGCAGTGCGAATAAACTACGTACTCCCACGCCGTGAGCGAGGGCGTGGGTGGCGAGGGCGGGCATCGAACGCCGTCGCCCGAGTATCGCCTCCCCCGTATACACCGACGACAAAATCACGACTGATTGCGCTCGAGGCTTTTCGACTGTCTCGCGTGCCCCCTCTGAATTCGCCGGCGTCTCTTATCGCACAAGTGTCCGAAACACCTTGTGAGTGCCATAATTTTGGCTCCATTTTGGTCTTTCTGGAATGGAGGGCATATTGCAGGGAAGCTTTCATTCTGAGGCACACTCTTTCCGATGTCGTTATTACGTCTTCCCTATGTTTAAATGAACCACCTACATTGTTTGCTATCGAAGTAATAATCACTTTCCGAGTACCCCAACCGGAGTGCGACGGAAGTTCCCACTGTTCGATCGCTATCGACGGCAACGCTCGCGGTGTTTCCAACAAAAAATTTTGGCTGACGCATTCGTGCGAAAAGGATGCGTCCATGGTCTTCTATTAGAGGAATTTTCCCCATTGGCACATCACAAAACGTCTCTCAGACAGGACGCAATTTCCTGGCTAAGTCTCTGGCGACTCGTGCAATAACGGGTAACAGGGGGGGGGGGGGTAACAGAAAATACAAAGTTCAATATGACGGCTATGCCCGAATAAAGTCGTTTATCTTGATTCCAAGGACGCGAACCGAATCGTTGGCACACCGCTGCACTTCATGGATGATTTCCGGTAGCATTCACAGAGAGTCGCCCATCCCAACTGGGTGGGGGAGGAGGCCGTGACGTCAACGACGATCAGCTGAGCGCTCTCCGTACGTTTTCGGCGGAGTCACGTGTTCGAATGGAACCGTGGGATGGTATTCCACGCCGCGGAAGCCGGCACGCTTGTTTAACTCCTTGCAGAGGCATGCGCGAGACAACCAGCAGACGTTTTCTTCAGTCTAGTGGTAATAACACTTCACACTACGCGGCACGAAACATTAGTATCTCTTCGCCCTAATAAGGGAATTTAAAACGAATGCATGCAATGCAATGAGGACGCCATGGTGATGAAATATCGATACCTTCATGGTAGTTTCTAATTCTTCTTTAGTGGATTTATAATATTTTGAAGCAATCCTGAACACTTAACTGACTGCAGGAATACTCTATTAAGAAAAAGAATCGCGCTCGTTTTTCACAATCCCATACGGCTCTCAAATTGGCAGGCGATGGTCAAATTCGCCTCCGGGACGCCAAGAACACACTTTAATCAGAAACTTGGGCATTTACATACAAGGTATAAGTGCGGACGAAGCGTTCAAGGGTTTAAAGGGCATGCTTACGCAATTGTTGCAACAAAATTTCATTTTCGCATATTTAGTACCGTATCAAGTAATTTCTTGGCCACTTGCACCCCCGAAAGCTTAAGATAATTTCACCGATAGCCATATGAAAAAGATGTCCGACAACAAACTTCACCAAAACACAATTTTACCATATTATTTCCAACGACTTGGTGAGTGGAATGATTACCAGACCACTAGGATCGAATTCACTCAGCATCTAATTACTTCATAATTTCTTATACTATTAATTACTTATGAATAGTTGACATATGCAAAAAAATTTGAACCCATACTCAATTTGAGATATACAGAAGGAGCCATTCGACTTTTCTAAAAAATGTGAGGATCTAAAATGTTTTATTTCTACAAAAATGTGCACATTGTATCGGCTGGATTAAGGCGCAGTAACACGTTCATGAATGCGCTTAAAACGATTCTCAAGGTTTACAATGAAAAAGGTCCATCAAATGATGATATATTAGGCTCCTGAAATAACAGCGAAAGAGAAACACGGGAATTTTTATGACCTAACAGAAGAACAACGATGCCGTTGACAATGCTGAAAGAAGGCCCCGAGTTCCATGCTGGCACGCCAATTCATGAAGACCAGAGGAATTTTGGATCTATTGCATTACGTCAAAACGTTTAAACAATCACTTTCAACTAACCGTTATACTGCCAAGACAAATTCAAGAAACCCATATGAATTTAGAACAAATTACGTTGATCGACAAGATCCTATATTAAAATTGTCTGTTACAGGCGAAAGGGACAGCATAACTTCTATGCAGTGCACCATCTCCTACCCACGCAAAGGGTAACTGCATTGAAAAATTTTGCGTCTAATTCAGCATTGCTGCGGAATTCTACCAAAGATGTTTTATACCGGCGCCTCGATCCCGCTCTGTTCCATTCTTCAGGCGCATGCGCGGCTCTCCATTTTTCCCTGGTCGGCGCGTGGCCGTGAGCAGTGGCGACAAGGGATGTGGAATTCGGAAGCTCTTCCACTGTGCCCGAGTCGAACCGTCTTCCCACGCGCCCCTTCCCTCAGCCAAACAGGAATGATTGTCAATGCCGCTTTGGGAAATATCAACTTTTATGAAAATGAGGCGCCGACTTCCTACGTCCCCAAAAACTTCTGATTCTTCCTTTGAATTACACATTCCCCTGCTTCCATTCCTATGGTAACCCGTGAGGAGCATACGAGTCATGATTGGGTCGAATTGCTTTCAGGTTGAAATCAACTTCATTATTTTTCCCCATTTCACTCTGAGTTGGTCGTTTTCGTGTTTCCTGTCCTTCTATTCCACATATTATTTAGTCCTTTTAATTTGTTTCTCCTAACTATAACATCCTTTGCTTGTTATACTTTGCGTTGCCACACTCCACGGTGCGATACTTCCGTGAGTTGCACGATACGTCTACAAGAAACTATGGTTTATTTTTGGGCATGATAACGGATCTTTATAACGCGCGCACGGGCAACCAATATTGCCCCATAATGTGATGGATGGGGGAAACTCGTTCACCGTTCGCGCGACGAAGCTCTCAAACTGTATTCGCGCAGATCACAAACGCGAACACAGTCCTTTGTTGCAAATATGTGATACCAGGTAACTTCGAGATAACGAGAGCGATAGGGAGCAGGACAAAACTGTGATCGTGACTCAAAGAGAAGATTGTCAAGGTTCTTTCAAAAACTGAAAGCAATTTTTTGTTAAATTAGAAAAGGGTAGATTTTGGTTTTAGGACCAACAATGGATAAGGTGATATTTCACTATGCAGCAACTAATTGGATAGGAACTCCAAGGCAACATACCCCAGCGGTGGCTTACAGGAGACCAAAAAAAGCGCAACATCCAAAGTTGGAAACGAAGTTAGACCCCGAGAACAATAGGTTACAGGGTCACCGCTACCAACTTCATTACCGAAGCCGTCTTCATGCGGTTCATATACCAAATGCGTGCATGTATTTTTTATACGAATCCTGATTTCGAAAAAAGCAACGAGATTCATGTTAGTTTTCAGTTGCAAAATTATTTATCTCGCTAAATTGTCAAAACTGTGGGCCTCGGAATAACAAGGTAGTCAACAAATGACATCGAACAGGTTGTAAAAATAAAATCACTACATAAATAAACGATAACATAAATAACCCACATTTATTCTAACCGGTCAGAAATATATTGGCATCTACATCTACATAATACCCCGAAAGCCGCCCGCAAGGGAGTGTGGTGAGGGGTGTTAGGTCATCACCCTTAAAGGGAACAAAACCAACATACATGCAAACCAATACCCACAGTGGCGGATACAAAAATACTTTCATTTTACACGCATGCAAATGCATATGCTATCATCTAACAAATTATTGCACCTTAGGGTGCAGCGTACTGTCATTCATACAATCATATGTTTATGGTAATTTCCACGTTTATAGCCGCAATGCGATCACTTATTATCCCCCGACTCAAACTGAAATGCAGTTATACACCTTTGCGCAGGGCTCGGGGAATAAAGAAACCAAAGCCTCGACAGACATTTGAGTTCGGAACTCTCGTTCTCGCGGTTCTGGTAAGAAGTGCAACTACCCACACTAACTATCCGCTCGATCGATTTATACTTCCGATTCTAGAGCCATACGTTCTCGTGGTGGACGTTCTGCTTCGGAAAAACGAGAGCATTTTGCCAACTCCCGCCGAACGACTTGATGCATTTAGAGAATCGAGGACCAGAACCACCTAGGAATAGAATTGCACGGAATTGCGAGGAAAAGGCGGCAGCTAAGGCGCGAAAGTAACGCCTCCACTAATTCCCATCATTAACGAAATGCGACAAAGAAACCATTTCGACGGCCCAACAAGGAATTCAACAAGCACCGCAACAAAACCGAATTAATCGCGAGTCCGCGGGCTAAAAAGAAACTAAAATAGCCTCCATTTAACAGTCAAGACACATTTATTGCCTAGGCGAAATTACGCATGGGACGCACCTAAATTACAAATAATTCACATACTTAAATAATTAAGCTAGGTAAAGAAATACGTACCCTTCGTCCTGTTCCTAATGTGAGTTTTTACAGACATATGCCAAAAAACCACCAGTGTTTAGGCTACGAAATTATACTCTCATTTACTATATACTTCTAAGTATAAACATGCATTTACTAGAAGGCCTCACATTCATTTTTAGAAAAATAGTTCATTTCAGGATGGTGCAGTGGCTAATAGGGTTTGAATCATCCACCCTGAGGGTTTGAATCCCGGAGGCGACAGGTTTTTCCAGTGGTATCCCAAATCCCAAGGGGTGCGTTGCCCGTCTGTCGGATGGAACGTTAAGCTCTGGACCCCTCGGCGTCTGTCGTGAGTAACTGATGCTGATGCCGGGTTTCACTCCACCACCTCTCCCTCCTCAACCCCCATCTCCATTCTGCATTCTACCCTGAACATCCTAACCCTACAAAATTGCCCACCTCTCCCTAATGGCATAAAAGATGTCATATAATGTGTCCGTCGCCCCCGAACAACTACTACTACGAGTACTTAGCCTGCATATTCACGAAGTTACCTCAGAATTATTAAACACTACGGACTCCAATATCCCATCGCGTCTAAAGAATCAAACGATAAGAACTCTCAACTGAGTTCTTCCGCCATTAAATACTAATTTAATGTAAATCACGTCTACATAACTATATATTATTATTAGGTAATCTACCGGTTAAGTTAGGTTTTTGGATGGACACAACTATCAAATAAACATTTTGTAACTCCCCACCTAGCCACCTAATCTATTTCAGGTCCCTCTTCATCTCTGTGTACTTCTTTCCTCCCTTCATCCCGTCCAACATCCCTATCCTGTTCCTGCCCTTACCTCGCTTGCCCAACATTCTCCCCTCTATTACCCTCTTCACCTCTTCAACATTCCACTACCACTCAATACGCTTTTCATCCATTTTTCCTGCCTCCATAGGATTTCTCTCAACAAACCCCTCTCGTCACCCACCATCTCCAGTACTTCCTCATTTGTTTTCTTTTCGGTCCATTTCACCTTCTCCATTCTTCTCCACACTCACATTTCAAAAGCCTCCAATGTGGGTGTGGAGAAGAATGGAGAAGGTGAAATGGACCGAAAGAAAACAAATGAGGAAGTACTAGGAATGGTGGGTGAGGAGAGGGGTTTGTTGAGAGAAATCCTATGGAGGCAGGAAAAATGGATGAAAGGCTTATTGAGCGGTAGTGGAATTTTGAAGTATATACTAACTATATAATAACTAAAAATATAAATTTCACCTAAAATTTTTAGAAATTATAAAAACAAAAAATGTACCATTAACCAAAAATAATCCTTTTCACCAAACGTATAACCGCGGTTTCCTTATTAAAGGAAATAAACAAAGGGGACCTTTAAAAATTTTCAATAATCCAAGTTCAACATAGCCCAAAAATCACGAAACAGTTCATTTATACTTGAGAATGTATCTGATATCAAGTACGGACTGCTTGCCTTATAATAGCACCTCACTATCTTCGAACCGCGGCGTTACCACACTTGAAGTTTTACGCCGTTAACGCAAACAACTTAGCTCCTAACATTAGGTAATAGATGCTAACACATATATCAAGGAAATGGATGAATGAATATATTAGGGATTGGATCTAAAATGCATATATGCATTTCATACAAAAAAGGAAACTCACTGTAACGACATACCCAAAGCAGGCCTCGAACACGCGCTCTTCCAACTGGGTAGCGATATGGATTTTATGAAAGACATGGAGGCCCCGGAAACTATAAAAACCTTTAAGCAAAGTAGAATATACCAGATGTCTAATGTTTTTATTTGTCTTTTTTATGGGACCAGGTAATATTTCGATAGCGTCAACATTAAAATTTCAAGGCCATGTCCGGTAATGGTCACCTGGAAGTAACTGAGAACCTTTCTTCGTTCATGATAAATACTGAGGCCCATTTTTGCGACGGTAAAGAATACCATTTCTTCTTACAAGATGAACACATGGGAGAGCATATTATTTTTTAAGTTTTAAAGTGTAATCATGCAAGACAAGGAAAAATCTTCAAAAAAATGCCCTTAATCTTAAGAGGATTTTATATTTTTCAAGCAGTCTTCAAGAAACGCATCACATACAAACGATTTAGAATCTAGACTAATTAGGAGCTACAGGTAGAATTTAAGATATGATCAGAGAAGCTTAGTAACCCGGCGAACGAGAGTATAACTATAAAAACAAGTCTAGTATACATACAATTGGAGATACTTCGCTCAGGAAGAAAGGAGGTGAGTCATTGAATCGATCAACTCTTCGATTCATTAAAATCTCTACTTTTGCTCCAAAATTTTAAAAGAACGCATTTGCAATGTTAGCACAAATATCCATTCCTTGCACCAATCCGATTATTTGTCTAAACTCATAGAGAATAACCCACAATCTGCTGGGGCCCTAAGTTCTCTGTATACCACCGAGTCATCTACCAATAATCTTAAGTTGCTACTAACGCGAGGGCATAAGTCATTATTGTATATCATAAATAGTAGCGGCCCTATTACACTCCCCTGAGGGACGCCCGAAGTTACATATACCTCTGTTGTGCAGAACCCATCGTTGACTACTTTTTGTTTTACGACGAGAAGTCTCTCATCTAATTGATCACTTCCTCATTGACACAATAGCGTTTAAGTTTGTATAAAAATTTATTGTGAGGGGCACATTTCTGAAATACAAAAATATTTCGTCCACTTGTTAATTGCTTTTGCCCCATTTAAAGAGATTGTGAATACAAAGACCCAACTTGGTTTCGTAAGATCCGTTATTTCTAATTCCTAGCTGGTTATTCCTTAGCATTTTCCTACTGTGGAGAAATCTTATAACGTAACTAACAGTAACGTATTCCGATAGTTTGCATTACATCGATGTTAAAGATAAGTGGCCAGTAATTGGTGGTAGTCTCACTATCTCCGCTTTTATACGAGGATGATCTGAAAAGTTTTCGGTCACACCCACAGATGGCATTACAACTCGTATAGTAATACAGCAACGCTACTTAACTTACGTTTTTGCCCAAAAATTAAAAGCTAACCTAAAATTCTAAGACTAAAACTCCCGGGAACAAAGAAAGAAAATGATACCTGCTGCTTTTCTACTCTATCGAATGTACGGATTTATGAGTGACCTTTCTAAACTAGTAAACTAGGTAAAACATAAAATTTAGTGTTTACTGCAAAAAAATCGATAAAAATATGTATGAACCACAAAACGAAACTTACACGATCAATAATACACTTAAGTCATGGCGCACAACTGAATACAGCTACAATTCAGCAGACAGACAACAACTGCAATACTGGGCCGGGGGTGAAAAGAAGGTAGATAGCAGATAGCAGGTGGGTAGGACAGGTTCCGCAGGAGCTCGCTGAGGCACGTCCTTTCACTTCAACAGTCGGGCAAAGAATCAACGTCGTACGATAGGGTACGAAATACGTCTTCATATATGCCACGACGTGTATACACGTCCTCATACATTCCTCCGTTTCAATAAATTTAAGATTAGGTGTGGATGGAAGATTCTAGTACTTTGGCTCAGCTCACTTTGGGTCCTTTGAATTTATCCCCATTTCTGGAGTGCATTGTTTTGAATTACAGTCTTTCAAAAATGTTGTCAAATTATTTTTCAGGGATTGGATATTGATTATTTTTATCGATTATTTATGCCGGACAATAAACACATTATTCCTATCGCCCTTTTTTTAATAACTCAATACTCAATTTTGAGCTTATCTCGTTTACCGAATGAATTCTGACAGAACTAATTAGAACAGAGGGATTCATTTAATGCTTAGATTATTAGCGTATTCCAGTGTACATGATAAATTAAATCATAGTTTATAATAAGTGTACCTTTATTTAATACACATTAAATACAAGTATAATTTGAATGAAACTTAATGTGGTGCTTAAAAACTTTGAGATGGTTTAGTTCCAGACCCAAAAAACTTTTTAAATGCTAACAGAATTTCCGATATTTCTGATAATGATAAGGAGCTACGTTTTCCAGGTGTTCATGTTGAATGCTTGCAATTGCAATGCATGCAATGCAATTGAATGCTTTTTAACTGATAGAAATTTCATTAAATTCCCAGGTCCATGCTATGAAATAGCTTCCTTCAAAAGTCTACATTCAACGAAAAATTGGCAAAATCAGTAAAGGGCTGCAATCCTTTACTTACACAGCTGTGAGATGAATGAATCAAGTGTAAAGGCGAAAGGGAAAAATAAGAACTGCTCCGAAACAATTTTAGTTCAAGTTCAAGAGCATTCAGAGTGATACCGGCGATCATTGCTTCAACCTAACGGACTTTTCGGTTAGACAGTCAGTTAGTCAATGTCAGCCTCCCTCAAGCATATCCGACAGCCGTAAAACGGAATCGATTTTAGGAGAGTCTGCACGTCATACGTCTTCAGACCATCAAACAGTTGGTAAAATTTATAACAAACCTTAATGACTCTTTTTCACATTAACATTTACCCTCACATACATGTACATACAATACGTAAGGAATTTTTCTGCTTGAAAATTTTCGCAAACGTTAATTAGCTCACTCTCAATCGCATTGCATTTAATTATTAAATTCAATCAGTAAAATAGCAATGTTCAATTTTGAATTGAACGTTATTCCAGAGAGTAAAGAGCATTTCTAGGTTCGTTTTCCGTCCAATTTCACCATTTTATTTCACGATATTTCAATGGTTTCTTGACAATGAGAGCAGGGGAGGCAAAACCCAGCTAAGTAGTTCGTTTTTCCAAGCTCGGTGTCGGCCATAAAACTCAAGGGAACAGCCTTCGAGGTGAGATCCTAAATTTCAATCTTCTTTCTTGAAGGAACTTTGTTCACAAGATCAGACTGAAATGTGACCAAGTTACTACTGTATCACGCATTCACAACTAATAAAGCGCTTTCTCAAAGCTCTTAAGTACGTGTTTTCGCAAATAAAATACATGCTCCCGGCTGGGTAAGTCAGTAAAAATAGCAGAACAATTACATAAATGCGCTTTCTTATTCAGCAGTTATCATAATTTTAAAATCAACTTGGACAAGGAGTTATAATTATCCCATCCGAGAAGGTAGGAAAATTAAGGCTGATAGGGAAGGCAATAACACTGATATACTAGTGCTCGAGGGAGCGAGGAAAGGGAGGAAGTTGGTGGGGTGTAAAGTAGACTATGGAAGAAATAAAAACAGCTGGAGGAGATATCGGGATGTATAAGGCTGCTAACGCTAGGGTGAACGTTAGGTGAAAAAGGAAACAAGTGTTTTGGTAAACAAATGAATCGAGCAGAAGCCCTGATCAGTTAAATGACATTGAATGGAAGGGGAAAGAGAGTTTACTTTGTGCTAAATGCAAGTAAATCAAAAGAGAATAGGCGATAGGTCACAGGGAATAACGACATCCTACTACTGAATGGCAGAATATCGTACGCAAATAGTAATGGATCTTTTTAATTCCTTGACAAATAAAAAAATAACAAATTTTATTTAGTAAACCTTCATACACTGGATAGGAGCACGGTCAAAATTTAGTGTTAATAGTTTCCGTAGTGTTATTTCACTGCAAAATGCAAAAATGTCATTTAGAGCCTTATAATAACAGCTACGCTAATCTTAATATGCTAACATGGTCAAAATTTTACGCTAAAAGATTGAGTGCCGCATTTTTGGCTAGGATTTATTTGACCTTCAGTTTTGAAGGGGGGTTGAGTAATTCTTTCCATTAAAAGATGGCTTCATGAAATCATTCTTGATTTCATACTCCACGGAGGAGGAGCAAACAACTCCTCGTCGTTACACTGATATTATGTACATACATTAAAGGTAATTCGCGTCTCCTTATTTACTTCTTGTTCTTCTTTTCGACCATCCTCATCCTTATGATCAATCGTATTTTCCTGTGTTGCCTGCTTGTTCCAATAGTCTAAAGCCTACATTTAATCTCTTTGTTCATTCCTAATTCGTAACTCACGTTTTAATCGCCCCTTATTGTAATTTAACGCATATGAGAGACTTTCATAACACTGCTTTGAAAAACTATAAATTAGAGTTTAAGAAATAAACGTTGATGAATTTAATTTTAAAGGGCTCATAAAGTGTAACAAAGCACTTGCAATATTATTTTGTTGATGTTTCTGTGGGTGGCCCACTAATCTTTTTGCTTTTGGAATGGAGTTCCAGATCAAAATTAAAGATGAAAATATTCTGGTCAAATATAAATTAGGCCAAAAAATGCAAGAAATTAATAAAATAATAATATTTCGTAATTTTCCACATTTCACTTTTATTATATCGTACAACCGGTTTCAATGGTTCCGCGTCATTATCTAAATGTTTAAAAGCTTACAGTAGGCGAATATCGTATTTTTATACACTGAAAAGAAGAGGGGGGGTGGGAAAATTATCCAATTGAGGAAGGGGAGGGGAGCAGAGAGATAACACAAAAGTCAGGGGGAATCATGGCCAGGGCATTGAAGAAATGGTTGGAGAGGGGCTCCCGAAATAAAGATATGACTAGAGCTATTGGTTCAACAAAATTTCGATGATACGATATAGAAATGGCTTAAATTTCAAAATCTTCCATCCAATTCAGCACCTTTGTCTCGAGTAAGTGAAACCGTAGAATTGAAATCATAAGATTGAATGTCATAAATCAAACGCTTGGCAAAGATTGACTAGATTGAGCCAAAAATTGCCTAGATTGCTCCAGGATTGTTAATATTCCGCCAGTCTTAAATTGAATTTTCTTCCCATTCGACTCTATGACTCAAAACATTCAGTCAAACGGGAATTCCTTTTTCGGAACCCGTCCAACCAACCAACCCACTTCCCGATGACCTCTCCAAGACGCCGCTCCCGGTTAAACCTGACATTGGTATCATTTACGGGAATGCTCCCCTGTCCTTCCTGATTTGGTAATTCTTCCTCCCCCCTCACTTTTTCTCCACGTGTCAATTTCAACGAACCATCCCTCCGCCCTCTCTCTTTTAGTGCATTAACACGATACGCGCCACTCAAGAACGTTTGTAGACCTCCTGATAATGACACGCAAGCGTCGAAACCGATTGAGATACATTAAAAGCGAGATCCATACTAGTGCATGTGAACTTGGGTAGTAGTGGGAAAGCACGCATATATATATATATATATAGGACGGAGCAGTACTTATCAAACGTCGGTCTAAAGAACAAAATATTACTGGAAATAGAGACACTCAACCATTGCGGAACACAGCAGTACAAGCCATAAGATTTCAAATCAAGAGGACAAAATTGTTAGCTTGAAAGCAAAATACTTCCTAAGCTAAGAAGAGAAGCCAAAAAACCAGTAAAATATCAAAAGAATTTCGATTGAGAGGGTGGTGATACGGTTAGCCCCACCTGGAAATGCGTATCGCTAGATCTCGAAAAAAGAGCAACTGCCAACAGTTTACGTGTTTGAGGACAACAACGACTAACGAACGATGGCCATTAAGCTATATATATATATATATATATATATATATATATATATATATATATATATATATATATATATATATATATATATATTCACTTTCTTGGAAAAGCCACGAACGTGCACAATAAAATTCACTAAATAGTCATAGCAAACACAGAAACTAAAACATATTAAAGAGGGACTCACTAGTTCTCGAATTTTCGGTGGTGCAACCACCTTTCTCTCAAGAGGAATTAGGAACAGAACTCTGTTCAAATAGGAACAGAGTTCTGTTCCTAATTCCTCTTGAGAAAGGTGGTTGCACCACCGAAAATTCGAGAACTAGTGAGTCCCTCTTTAATATGTTTTAGTTTCTGTGTTTGCTATGACTATTTAGTGAATTATATATATATATATAATATATATATATATATATATATATATATATATATATGAAAACGAAGATAATAACACACTCTCTGATAATTCCCCAGTAAAGGATGCGAATGTAATAGAACAAAATAAATTAACACATCGTTCAAAAACATACCCTGGTGAATAAATCCTGTGGAAATTAAAAAAAAACAATTTCGATTCTAAAATATGTAAATCTTGATCTTTTTGTTTGAGCGTTTTAATGGACAGTAATTGTGGCAACAATGAGAAGCGCACGGGCAGAGCTCGAAATAACCGACATATCCAAAAATCAACAGCATGACCACTCGTCATGTTGGAGTCGGAACACTTCGGCCATCGGTCCGGATCCGGCCCTCACCATAGGACGCCACCCTTGTAACTACGGTGCGAGTTATGTGCGAGTGCGGTGTAAGGGCGTCTGTCCACGAGGACTTGATGGTCCGGCACCGAGACATAATTAAAGTGGCCGATACTTGATCTAGGCCATACCCGATACGCCGTTGGGGCGGACGACTTGGGGAAGGAGAAATGGACACTTTGGTAAGGGATCAGTCAGCAAAAGATGTGGAATTTATGGCTTGGCTACATTCAAGGAACCCATGCATGCAGGATTTTATGGACACGTGGGAAAAGGCAATTCGGTTGCATAGTGAGACCGGAATTACCTCTTAGAAAAAATTTTGTAGACGTTTCCCTCACTGTGGCGTACTCAGAAAAAAAATACAGAGAGGTCACTGGGGATCCGAGAGGGTGGGCAGCGGGAGCGATTGTCCTCTTCCTCCTGTCTAACGTCTTGGTCAAGGACTTAAGTATAATTTTTGTCATAAAATATTTGAAAAGTTGAAGAGGTATTAGAAGGAGACCTGGACTTATAAAAATTTTTGGAATTGGTAAGAATTCATATACCTATGATACTCAGGTACCTTGAAGAAATATTAATACTTAAAAAACTTTATAGGTACATGTACCATATTTTTATCACAGAAATCTCTCTATAAACCTTTTCACTGAAATTAAATAATAATAGATACGAATATTAAATCTTGATTTGCGGAAATCTCCAATAGTAAGATGGAGAAACTGTAATGCATACACATCTACCAACTCAGAAGCATAATCATTTCCATTTCCGTGGTGGCCTAAATTAGGCAAACATGGAATAATAATAATATTTTCCAAGTCAAAATAAAACTGAAATACTCTTCCAAATGTTTACTCTGGAGTTTTGCGTTTAACTTCGGGGAGGAGGCTCGCATAATTTCAGTTATAATAACATAGGTCAGGACAAGGAATACCACCAATCAATACAATTGATCATAAGTAAATGTAAGAAAATATGACTTTTAATTGGAATGGAAGGGAGTGAACCTAAAGGGAAGACTTATAAGAGGGCCAGTAGATAAAGTTGGGTCTTGGATACGCGAGTTTCACTCTACTGAAATCTCAAGACTTGAAATGGAAAAAGATGTAACAATATGTCATACTCGTAACTTTATTCCAGTCCGTCTTTAGAACTTTGGCGCGGTGGTACGCTTGGAGTCACGGAAATGTTAACCGGGATGATATACATATTACCGAACACATTCTGAGAGACCATATTTTTGGAGAAAAAATTGTTTTCGAAGGGGATTAAGTAAAAATAACTTCTTCGACTTAACAGATATGTAGTATTTACGATCGTTTGGATTCGTAGTAATGTAATGCTAAAAGAGTGGTCCTTGTGATTATGACAAAAACCATATTAAGCGAGCCAAAAAACTGTATTACAATGGATGAATATTAAACTATCGTTCTTCATGTGGATTGATTCATACCATGATTCATCAATGATCAATAAACTTTCTCTTCTTTCAAACAACAAATAACAACTTAACCGTGCCATGCGGCTAACATATCGACATGTTTGCGCAACTGGCAAGGGCTATTTGGTTTCACATGATCCCCATCTCGCACATATGCCCTACTTGTAACGAGAAGTGCTATGAAAGTCATCTGAAAACTATGCAAAAAGATCGCAGTTTGCAAAATGCTGGAGGGAAACGTCAGCGCAAGAGAAACTACGGATGGAAATATGGATTACAGTCGGAGAGCGAAAACGCGGGGGCCGACTGTGATAAATTATGCATGAAGAGCCTCCTCTACAGCCAAAACCCAATCTCCCAAAACTTGACATTGACAACATTAGTGGAAATGGATAGGTCGTATTGAAGGATGGATTGACACACCAATACATAAATGACTTCCAAATGTGGTTGAGTAACTGATATCGAAAAGTAAAGACTGTATAAAAAGTAAAGTTACTTGAATTATTTCGTAAGGTGACGATCAGAATGATCAGCAGTCAGCAAAATGATGTCACACAATTACGTTAATAAACAGCGTCATTTGAACCATTGAAGTCCACACACACTTGAGTGTGTGTGTGTGGCATTATGAAGTTACTTATTTCAATATGTTGGGTAAATTCCATAAAGTTACGCCGGAGACGACAAATTTAATAATGCTGAACCTAATACTGACGTGTTAATCGAAATATTGCAAATTTAGTAAGGCAAATATATTGATCGCGGATGGGGGTGGAGGGTTTCCGGTTGACTCGAAAATGCCTCCTAACACCGACTGCGAGGGTCTCGACGAGAGCGCAGCCAGTCCGTCAGTCGCCGAGCGAGAACAGAGGAGGCATCGTGCCAGAAAGCGTCCGATGATGTCGGCAGAGCGGAAACGGTTTAGGGGCGAGGGAGCGAACGGAGAGGGAGGGCCGGCGAGAGTAAGAGAAAGGGGCTTGGGAGCGACGGAGAGTTGGAGGGGGCAATCGGAGTCGGGGGTGGAGCGAGAGGATGGAGTGGAGGTGGGAAGACACAAGCGACACACACAAGAGAGAACAATGCCATGACGTGGGATAAAGGCGAACGCCACAAAAGAGAAAGAGAGCAGCGCATGGAATGGTAATGGCTTCATGGAATTATGAGCGAAGAAAAGGCAACGGAGAGACAGACACACACACACACACACATACACGCAAGCGGACACCCACAAAGATGGCCACATGCGGACAAAAGAAGGCTAACCCGCCGTGCCCTGGAGACGCCGAGGCCCTCGAAATGTGGCCTCGCCGGGAGGGAGGGATTTCCGCAATTGGGCCACGTCTTACGAGACAATAAGCAGCTGCGCTTGGAGGCGGCGGGATCCTTCCTTCCAAGATTTGCGGGCGGGGAGATTAATCGCGAGCCTCCCGCCCGCGACGTCTCGCTCTTGATGTCGCTCGGGGGCGGCAAAGGGAGGGGCCGAATTTCGAGACGCGGCCCACACTCGAGCGCATCCCAAGGCCTCGAGTGCATGAGTGGGGAACGACTTCGGGCGGTCATCGGGAAGCTCTCTCGCTCCCTCCCACAGGGTCCCTTGGCCCGCCCGCCTACGGGTGAATGGCGCAGGGAAGACTTTGAGAATAGGACAGACACACACCCACACACTTAGACTAATTCAATCACATGAAGGGATGGCCAGGTACTTAAAGTGTGGCACGGAAAGAAAACAATTTGGAATGGGTAAAAATGACTTCAAAAACCGAGGCAGTTCATTTCCCTTAAGAGATTGCGGAAAGGTAGAGAACTGTTTCATTTCATTTATCTTTGGAACTAGGGGTACCTGCCATTACATCCGACATTACATTCGTCTGTGTGAATCAATTTAGCATAACGATGAATCACCAAGACACTAATATACTAATGCCCATCAAGAAAGTTCAATTTACACATTGTTAAAAAACGAGGTTTGCGTACTTACGGTATATTTGGTATGGATATTAATGATTTTCAATTAAAATGTGAATGCAGTCAATTTTGCTTAAATCTGGTGAACAATTATGTGCATAGAAAAGAAAAAAAAGGATCGGAATGGTGCGGTGGCCTCCCACTCTGAGGGCCCGGTTCGAATCCTGGAGAAGACAGCTTTTTTTCAATGGTATCCCTACTTGAGGTACTTTGTGGAGAGCACTTTGGGTGAGTACGACGTCCGTCGGATGGGACGTTTAACTGCGGACCCCTTGGACCGCTTTCGACAAGGGAAAGTTAAAGCCGACGCCGGGTTTCTCTCTCCACCCATCCTTTCCTATCCATCCCTAATGGCGCAAATGACCTTAGCTCTCGGTCGCCTCCCAAAAAACTGCTACTAGGACAAAGAAAATACTACATAGTCGATCGAGATATATTCCTTGCGTGTAAGAAACGTTCTTAGGTGCACAAAACATTATACTAACTGGAATTGTGTCAACCACCTCCAGTAAAACCGACGTACATCGACGCGTTGACCTCATTTCAATGACGGAAGAAAAGTTCACTATACCCGCTGCATGGTAATGACGAAATTAGTACCTACCATCTGGTCAAACGCATTTACCCAATAATTTTCAAAACACCAGACGAGGCTCAAACCTTTGATCTTTGGGAAGGCAGGCGCAGGCGTTTTATCCCAGGCTAGTGCAATTCTCCCAGCAAAATCGGTAAGCTTCCACCAAAGTATTCATCTCGAATATATGCTCTGAAAAGTGAGAGCCGAGTTCACTTCACACTAAGTAAACCATACGGCGAGTGAAAGTTACTCGACTCATAGGGGGGGGGGGGATAAGTGTGACGCCTGCGGGGTCCCGTAAAGTTCTCGTTGCTTAAGCAAGCTGCCCAGAGGAGTCGACCAGATTTGAACCCGGGAATATCTCGTAAGTTCCAGATAATAGTCTATCACCTGAAAGAATCGTACAGCGATGGCAGTCTATCAATTAAATTATTGGGGTCGGGAATCTTTCGCTGCCTTACTACGGTCGGTGTACTCTGATTTTTTAAAAACTACAACTTATTCACAGGCTACAAGAAATGTCGTGCTCCATTAAACCTTCCGTTTTGAAGGCAGTGAGTCACCCGAACATGAAAAATATGCACATATGCAGTGTTTCAAATAAAATTGATCACATAAAATACTGCTGCATACATTGAATTTTTCTACGGAATATAATTCCAATTATTAAATTCCTATAAAAATTGACAATAGCAAGTAAATATTCCATTCACGACATATTAGCTAGACTAAAACAATAACTACACTTTCCTAACGCTCTTTTCCAGGAATTGAGCATAACATAAAAAAGAATTACATTATTACCATGATAATTTTGAGAATCTCTAATAATTATGAAAAAGTCTCTTGTACGGACAAATACTATATAACCTCCCATAAATGGCGTAAAAGTTTCAAATTGTAATTACATGCACATGGCTGAAAAACAAAAAGCGAAGAAACTTACGATTGTAATTTCTGGCTCATTTTTTCACCATGATAGATTTGTTTCCCGTGCGAACTCACCTAAATACAACTTAACATACTTTTAATTTTTTTTACAGAGTATAGTCCCACGGAAAATCCGTCCACAGAATGGCTGCTCCAGTTAATAAAGAGACAGTGGGGGCAGTGATGGAAGAAGACATTCTTAAACGGATTGTCTCAGCGTATAATGAGGCAGTTTACGAAAAGCAAGGTAAGAAGCGGTGGCGAAGTAAAGCTACTTTCAATGATAATCGACAACTAAGACTTTTGTGGGGAAATTATAACGGGCGGACAGATATGAGTTGCTTGATTCTATTGTGTAGATCCTCATCTGTTAGTGAATGATGGGAGCACATAGAATTCATTCATAATATATACGAGTAAGTTACAAAAGCCCAGAAGAAAGTCTGAAGAACAGAGCTAAAGAATGAGCTATCGTAATATTTATTAAGGGGTCTAACAGGGGTTTTTGTCATGCTGGTTGGGGGGTAGGAGTAATTTATAGTCTCAGGGAACATCAAAAACCTAGCCTAAAAGCAGGTAGACTACTAATAATAATGAAAAAGAGGACAATGCGAAAAGAATCTGCGGGAATACAAATGAGGGGACTTTCGCAAAAATATTCAAGCCGAGATAAAAATAAAAAATGCCATACGTCCCAAACAAGTTTTTCAATCATAATATTACACAAGAAAAAGAAGGAAGATTTCTAGATGCTCACACGAGTAATCATCGCAAATAATGCAATATTTTTGTTAGGTAAAAAATAGCATCGGGCTATAGCTAATAGAAATGTTGGATTTGAACACCCTTTACTAAACATTAAAGAATTTGAGAGCTTAGCCTTAAAAGGCCAAATTCAGATATACATTTTTATTACAGGATTTACATTCACATGCCGAAGTAAATACAAATTTAAAAGAAATGGACGGTAGAAACGCTGAGATGAATCGTCAGAGCAAATGCAGCTTTAAATTAGTCGAAACACAACCCAGTAATCCCAGTTACCACAGGCTAAATTCTGAACTTTATTGATTTTATACAATTACTGAGGGATGCAGGACCATTTTAAAATATTCTTTTCACAAGAGAAATGTACTTCGAAATTAAATATCAATATCTGGGTCGGAGGAATAAAAACCTTCAATCAAACGCACTACTATGTGGCTATTCATGATAAACATAATTTGACCTGGTCGGGATTTAATCCCGATCTTCCCATTGGTGGCCAAGCAAGTTCACCAGTTAATCACCAATGTAATTTCCCCGACCGATTTGATAGAAAAACGAATTTCCACTCATTAATGAAGTAATTTGCACCCAGAACGGTGAAAGGTTTCGTTCATTCGACGTGTACATAGTTATGTATGGTATGTTCTGTTGACCCTTGGGATTATTACGAGTTAGCAAACGATGAACATCTATCAAGCTTGGCTGGATCTCCAAGGGGAGTATATTCAGTACCACTCAAGATTTAAACTGCCTTCAAGAGATTTTCCATTTTGTTGTTTTCTTTCTAATGTTTTGCTGTTGTTCATCTCATCATATTCATTTATTTTACGCATGCTCGTATTTCACTCATGCATATCAATTTGCACACAAAAGGCAATGCGAATTCACGCCATTTCGACTGCAGCGATGAGAACAATCTAAAAGCCAAAAATTCAGGATTTCTCAAATGGAAGCCATTCGCACGCGACCGTATTTCTCTTCCAATTCCATTCATAGCAACTGGTTAGGAAGAAAATCCATTATATGGGACACACCTGCTTTCAAAAGGACGGATTGGTAGCCTTTATTTTTAATTCGATTTTTTTCAAAAAAACCAATGACCACGTTTCACTGAATGAAATCTTAACAAAAGTGAGACGACGTGAAAGCGAAGTTTTGAATTTCAAGAGCTTGACTTTTCTTTCGACTTCTCATCGATAGATCTCCGATACGAAAACTCCACAGTTAGCGTTGGGAAAAAGAGGCGTACCTCGACGTGAAAAACGCCTACTAAGGGTCGATGGCTGATGACGCCGTGTTAGTCGTCGGGAGACTTAATTGGCATTTGATTGAGCCCTGCAATCGAGTTAAAATTGAACAACCGAGGGTTTGCATACAAGTCTCACAGAACGGCTGTGGACTACTTTTACTGCATATAGAACAAGAATTAATGGCACGTTCTTTCATGACGTGTCATAAGAGGCTTAGTATGGAAAGGCTGAACAGAGGGTTGAGGGATAAGGAAA
Organism: Hetaerina titia; assembly: GCA_037158775.1. Classification (NCBI taxonomy): domain Eukaryota; kingdom Metazoa; phylum Arthropoda; class Insecta; order Odonata; family Calopterygidae; genus Hetaerina; species Hetaerina titia. Next base: position 23,956,533 of record CM073773.1, read on the forward strand.
CCTCACAGTAACTCCCTCCAACCTATGCAACCTGAAAATACCACCGAGTCCCCTGAGGCTTCTTTCAATATTTTATGTACGGGCGCTGGTAGCATAACCGTCTATAATGAGCGGTGGGTGGGCATCATGAGCTCAACTGTGCAACAATCGTAAAGAAGTAGCTATAGGAAATCGCACTCCAGTTGGACAAGAATGAAGACTTTTGAAAAGTTTTCATGGGTTGTACATCAAAAGAAAATTATACCAGTCAACCTGGATTTCCTTCCAAGACGAAATTTTTTTTTTACAACGCGCCGCGATATCTCATGCAAGTTATTCAAATGACAATAAATTAGCTCCAACACTTATCACGTAGATATTCGGCGGGATACTATATGCGGTTCAAGGTGCATTAAATTTTTCATTGCTTGTGGAGTACTGATAAATGAAACCACGCAAGTAATTCTACTTATAACTAATATTATCTTGGAAATATTAAGATATTTTCCTCTGAAACTAAACTAACGGGTCTAATTATACGCCAATGTATTTAGTTATCAGCCAATACTTAAAAAAACAATTCAGGTTTATGCGAAGCGTCGGACATAGCCGGGAGCAATGCATGCAAGCAGAATAGGGCTACGGAACAGGAAGTCCAAAACCATGGAAAACGGGCGCCTCTCCAAACCTTTTTTATTCATGCTTACTTAACGATCACAGAAACATAAAAAACTGAAATTCTTCGTTGCATGTAAAAGATAATTTTTATATTTATCACTCAAAGGTGCAAAAAATCATTGCGAAAAAAAAGAGATGAGATTACGAAATGTCCTGTTTTTTATAATAGGGAATTCCATGGAGCGGTAAAAAACTATTCATGCGATGGACGATTGCGACAAGAAAAGTTCTGCACTGGGGTTTTTCTCATTTTCTAAGTGCTCAACTAAATGTGCTTAACAACACAGTGAGTTGAAACCCTTGACCGCCGACATCTTCCCAATGTTGAGCATGTCTCTTCCTACTTGCAGATCCTCGCACGGGTGAGTGGTTCTTGTTAGCCAGCCCATGGCCAATTATTGGACTGATGGCGGCGTACTTGCTTCTGGTGGTAAAAATATTGCCGAAGTACATGGAAAATCGGAAGCCGTTTTCTTTACGAGGCACACTTGTCTTGGTCAACGCTTTCCAGATCGTCGCCAACGCCTGGATAGTATACGAGGTAAGATTACATGTCAGCTGTTTCTTTGCACGTCCAGGAATTTCTCACAAACCTGTGCATTCATTCTCCGGGATGAATACATGGGTTCGTGCTAAATAAAGGAGTATCATAAAACGACCATTTTGTAGATAAAGGCTGAATAACACCTACATGGATATTGTAAAATTGTATGCAATTTCAATGATGAATAATTAATATTATTTTCGCCAGTAACGAACAAGGTAAACACATGATAATTTTACGAAACTAAAAAGCTCAGTTATACGTTACCTGATGATAATTAAATTGATCATATTCAGAGCTAAATTAATACTGAATTTTATCCTATAACCGGTATGGCAATTTGATAAAATAAGACGTGATCGTATTTTATCAAATCGCCGTGCATGACCATACCGTTAAAAAAAATATGAAATCGTCGTAAAAACGCACGTGATGGTAAATTAACACTTGATTAATTTTACAGATGCTCGTCAGTGGTTGGGCCAAACACTACAATATTTTATGCCAAAAAGTAGACTACTCAAGGAATCCTCTGTCAGTGAGGGTAAGTTCAAGTATTCTTAGTTAATTTTATCAATCACAGAGTAATGGTAAAATGAAATAGAATAAAGAATTTAAAAAAATTAACTTGTGTGCACAATTAGAATGGCTTTTGATAAAGTTCAAGGCTATCTGACTAGAATTCGGCTACTTCCTTCCTTTAATTTGGCTGAACTGTCCTCCTTAGAGTCATAATGAAATAACACGTGGAAACCATTACTTTTGTTTTCCACGTGTTTCGTTACAAATATTTCCTGGAATTCCGTCATTCTTAGCGAAGGCATATTTTTAAGCACGAGTCCAAGCCAAACAATTTAAAGGCGTAATTGACTTAAAACACATCATGGTGGCGACAAAAGAGCACCTTCAATTCCCGTCCGGAGGTAGGGGACGGTACAGAAAAGGTAGAAGGAGAACTTTTGACGCACGAGAGGCATTCTTTCCTCCCAACGTTCGGAGAGGGATTCGCAAAATATGCTGTGCGTGTTAGTGGACGCGATAAAAGGAGGTTTCTTGGAGAGATCGATCATCTGCTTTCAATAGGCGCCAGGAAAGGGGGGGGGGAGGTGGCAAGGCGTGGCGGTAGGGATTGAGGCGAGTCTGGTAAACGTCGAATATGAAACCTGACAAGGATTCCATCGCGGGAGGCTACACAAAGGACTTGTGGTGAAGAGAAACACAACACGGGCCAAAAAAGGATCACCAATCAATCATTAACGACCAGAAGCGATAATCAAATACGCAAGTATAATGGTGTACGTGCGGTAGAATTGTGCTGATATGATTATCACGGTGGGTTGGGTGCTCGTGAGTGTCACGGGTTCGATTCCCGATTTGGACATGAATGATATGGGGAGCAACCATAGCCTTCAACCCAACCGGTTTGCAGGACGCGGGCAGAGCTCACTTGATACAACGCCTTTATGGGTGCTACATTAAAACAAAGGGGGTCAATTATTTTCCTTACGCCTACTACGGCCTATCTGATAGTTTTGACTCAGGGTGTTTTGAGGGATCACCCTCGTATTAACCCGGTGACCTCTCGTGAAAAACCAAACACCCCACCCATCGGGAGAAGACAAGGCATTGTTGCGCTGCCATGCAATGGTGGATTTGGTGGGATCCATAACGGGAAACGGCCTCAGACACTAGAGCAATTACCAAAAAAAATATTACTGATACGAAAGTTAAACAGCTTCGATAAAATCGAAGCTTTAAATCCTCTGGCGTTGGTCATGACTAAAAAAAAGAGCCAATTTAGTATCACGACTGAAGGAATAAACTGCGTGACAATAGGCATGAAATTAATTCAAAACCATGAGGATATGCCCAAAATGATGTACGAGCTAGCTTAAATATGAAAAATTCCATTCTGCTACTCGGGAAAATCGATTATTTAAGCCCGCTTTCTTCGTTAGAAGACGGCGGAGTTTTGAGACTCAATCCCTTTCCCCCGAGATCGCGACTGAAATAAAACCAAATCCTTAACTCCAAACGAAAATCCACTCTTTATAAAGGATATGGATACAAGAGGAGGAACCAGAAGCTTTTAAAGAATTTTCGACGCCTTTTATTCCTTGGAATGAATTTAAGGAGCTTACATTTCTATTCAAAGGATCCACATCAAAATTGAGATTCAAAAGATAACAAAGGAGAGATTTAAAATCACGGCGCGATGAAAAGCATGCTGGGCTTCAAAAAACACCAAAAAATACTCCGAGGATTTACATGGAGCTTCCAGATACATTGCGATAATCATTACACAGCGGTGCGCTCATTAAGTTGAAGGAAGTAGATATCGATGTTTCCTATTGTGTGTATGCTTGATTGCAAGTATAATGAACGTAAGGAGAAGTGATGTGCAGTAGCGCAGGAATGACTAAGAAAAGCTTCATCGATTGAAAGAGCCCCTTGCAAGAGGATCCGCAAAGACTGACAAATACGGCATTTAGCATGAAACGAAATACACACCTGGGACGAAATTCCAAGCCACGTACGTAGTATGATCATACCAGGAGGTGAAACTCACCACAGCAGAGAATTCAGTTTAGTCCTGATTAAAATTATACCACTGGACCTTCACTCCCTTCAGCCAGAGAGTAATTGATGTCGACAATGCACGATATAATGCAACCACACGAATCGTATTGCCATGAAGAAATGTTGATTCGAACCGGATGTGATTAAAACGCAAAAAAAATATTGTTAGTTTAACAAATTAAGTCCCAGTCTTGGTTCTTTAAATTTTAAAATTACATCACATGCACAATGGGAACATGACCACGGAAAATAGTTCCATATAAACCAAGTATTTCCAGAGAATTTACTTATGTTATGGATTTGGGTAATGGTACTTCATTCATTTTTTTTAACATGGAACACCCTCCCAAAGTTTTAAATTCTCGAGTCGGATAATAAAATCATTGCTTTCATTAGACAAAATGAAAGGACAAACCACATCGGAGAAGCCAAATATACGACACTAATCGATAATAGCTTCCCTTGGGAACAAACCGTTCGATCGACGGAATACTGCGAACGAGAGGAAACCTTAATCCAAGGACGAAGAAATTACATTGCAGAAGAAAACATACCTATTGCAAGCATTTCATAGTTCAACACGAGCCTGGAAATGCTTCTTCAAGTTCTCCTCCGTAGTCCTGTATTGCTTCCGTGACAAAAAAATGAATGACCCCTGCTTCAATCGCGACGCCCAAAATGAAGTAGGAGAGGAGAATGCGGAGGCAAATTAACCTCTAGAAATTGCCGATGCGAGGGCAGAGTGTGTGCGGATGTGAGAAGGCCACGAGGAGGTAAAAAGGTCGAAAGTCATCCCATATATTACACTACTAAACTACCTACACCTACCGAATGAGAAAGGCCTATCAGGATATGCCCGCAGGAAAGAGTCTCTATGGAAGAGATAAAAATTCCTTTTTGGGCCATATTTTCTACCCGTCACTATCCTTGACGTTAACCTGATCTCTGCCGATCCAGGGTTTAAAGGGACTTACAAAAAGAAAACCGTGACGATATTACCATTTAGATACGTTCCATGTAAATTATTAATATACCAGTAATTAGGTAAGAGCGTTTCTATCCGAACGCAGCATGGCGTACGAATTCGCAAGCTTGGAACAAAATAGCCGTCGAGCCACCGAGGGAAAGAACAAAATAAAATCGTATGGAATTTTATTGGAATGGATGACTAATTACGCGAAATGATAGGGATCATTGCACGACCAGTGACGCACAGCCTCTATAATCATCCCCACTGTGCCGAAACGCTCCATTATGGCATTTGCAAAACTAATACGATCGTGACTGATTAATTATGATGCAGTTACGGAATTCACGAATGATTATTCACAAAATGAAGCGAATCGCGAAATTATTTCGAAATGAAACGAACTGACACGTTAATACAAATTCTAAATATACTATGAATGCACTTGATCATAATTTCGATGTCAAGAAACCGATGGAAGAATTCAATACTAATAATTTTTAACTATTTTTTGCAGATGGCGACGGCGGTATACTATTTCTTCCTCATCAAAATATTCGATTTCTCGGATACGGTGAGTTCTATATCAATTAATTACTATAATTGACATTTGAAAATTAAACAGCTTAGCGTATCCACATAAAATTTCATTATTCACTACCTAGGTTTCAATATGGTATAACCTAGGTAGTGAATAATAAAAAAAATTGAGTGGAAAAGCCAAGTTGTTTAATTTTCAAATGTCAATATGAAGATTTTCCACCAAGTCACGCCAGAAACTGTTTTATTAATTACTCTAAGTTGGTATAATACCCCTCCACAATCAATGACTAGTCGATTGCATTTATGTTTCCAACGACGCAGAAAGATAATACCTATTCTATCAAAAAGAAACGAAGATACTGCATAAATTAATGGAACCCAATCTGACGTAAATAGCATATTGTGCACGCATGAACAAATGGATAAGGTCTGCAATCATTGAGTGATTGATCGCCATTTTCTCACTGCCTATTCAAAGTGATTACCGAATGGCATAACTGATTAAGGCTTAACTTTGTTAAATTTTGAACAATAATACTTTAATTGGGACATTTTCTAAGGTTGAAAAATCAATAGTACGAGTCGTACAACGCGTTTAACCGTTATGGCATCATTAGTTGCCTGATGATATTTTGATAAAGTGGCATAAAAAAAGGTCGAGGGAGGCCTCGTGGCATGAATTTGAAATGTTTACTTTAACTTACGGAATCAACGAGAGACAGAATAACTTCGGAACATCTCGACGATTGGCGACGCCGAAGGCTCTCAGTTCGATCTTTAGTGGGCGACACATCGTCCGCATAGATAGACCTCGATTTATTTCTTTCTCCCCATTTTCCCTCCCGCTTCTCCGCACCCTGAAACTACTCCAAAGTAGAACGCAACACATGGTACGTTGAGGGTTATGCAGGGTGAGGAGATGACAGATCACGTGAGGGACGCCTCCGACAGCAAAATCCGTCACTTAGCCGAAACGCATCTCCCTGCCTCCCCCTTCACAATCGGCAGGAAATGGATTATTCCACGAGGGACAGACACTTCGATTGGAAGCGTGTTACAATTTCCAAAGTCGGCCCTATTTCCTTTCTCCTCACCGACCCCTGAACACCAACGATGAGGCGCACCCGAGCCCATCCAAAAGTTCCGCACTGCCCTCGGCGAATACACATATCGTACAAATAACCCACGGGCTTTTCACCTGGAGACTTGTGACGACCCTCCGATAGGGCGAGCGAGACGCCCCGCGCGAAGGTAGCAGAACGATGGCAGGCGGAAGAACCGTCAGGAGATCTCGGAGTTTTTTTTTTCATTCACTCCCCGTCGAGACTGAAGGGGAAGGGAAGTAATGGCGGCGATATCGATAAGAGCACGGCAACGGCCGATCGTTATAACGCTCACGCAATGTTGGCAACGCAAGTCACGGCCAATGAATTCGTGACCGTCGCCAAGAAATAATGCCGACAAGTGTGGCAATCAAAAAGACACACCCCATGTGGACCCACATTGATCATTTCTTATCACCACTAATTTGAATTACTCCGGGTATTTCATACGCCCAGGACTTACTGTTCATTCCGCCACCTAGAGACACGTAGAAGCATACGGCATAGTACTTCGAATAGTTTTATGTGGGTAGGGCTGCGCCGAGTACGGCATCATTAAATTGTTCCTCTCTCCTTCAGTGATCAATACCCCACGTGAAGCTTCCCTGTTCACTTTTAACCATACCCCCATGCATGTAAATATAATGTGGGCCCTCCTTACTACACATTCTAACTCTGCTACATTATAATTTTATTGTAAACACTAGTGCATGCGAAGATAAGCCTCGGAAGTCGAGTACGTTTAATGGTAATGGGGGTCATTTTAGTTTCTGAATAGTTAAATACAGGAACTGAATTTTCATTTTATCTCGTAAGTTGTAGCACATAAAGATTAGAAAACGGCATTATGCTTGTCAAGTTTTACACACTCGAAAGAAATAAATGTATATATAATATATTGCCTTAAAACTGATTCATCTGAAATCGAAATCCTGATCCCTGAAATATTGATCAGTTCCCTTCCCTCAAACACATTATTGTATTTATTATATACGATGCTTCCGAAGTGTCTCGTGCCTTTCCGCCCTGGTGAGTACGACTAGGTTCTTTGAACAACCTTCATCCTCACTGCGTCACGACCTGCGTAGACCTATTCTTATATATGATAAGTATTCGTTTCCAGTGCCGAGTTGTATGCAGGCCTCTTAACGAAAGCAGCTTTGTTACCCACAGTATTCAATGGTGTTAATTTTTCAAATCAATGTCAGTATTAAGATTCGGCGATATTGGAGTAAATGCTCTATTGACGCAATAATTTACTAATTCATGCCAAAATGCCATTTACCAATCGAGTCATTCCTGGATGAAATAGAAATACTTAAGAAAATTACTGCCACATCGAAGAGTGTCTGAGAATGTTGTCAGACAATGATTATTATGACATCGATCATTATAATGTCTTACTTGATATTATAATGCCGATGCTATCAGCCAAGTGATTTCAACGCCCTATCTGGAAATACTGAGCTAAACTTGTTTTTCTTCATACGAATGAAGAGAATCAGGAGTTGATAATCGCATAGCATGAGATGGTGGTATCTGGAGACCGTTTTAACGGGGTGAAGTAAGCACGCCAAAGAAATTTTGAGGTAAAACTAAATCACCGCTCAATTCTCGTCCGGTCAACAAATTCATGCCGATATATTCAATTTTCTACCAACTCAGAGCTTTCTTTCGTTTAAGTAGAGGTTAAAAAAATATGACCCTTGCTTGCCATAAGCAATTGTTTAGTGGAATCTCTCGACTTCGTTAAACTTTATTTATTTTGTCACTCGCAGGTGTTCTTCGTCCTCAGAAAGAAAAGCAACCAGGTGACATTTCTACACCTCTTCCATCATGTGACAACACTCTGGCTAGCGTGGATAGTGGCAAAGTACGCACCAGGTGAGTGAGTCTTTAACCAATGCCGTCACTTGTTCACGTCAATTGCAAGACGTCACTTGTCTGCAGTTAAAAATATCGATATTAGGATTGACCACTTTCAATAAGGGTACACGAAAAACACAAGACTTCAAAAACTAAAACAAGAGGGATTTTAGGGTCTACGGTCATAATTAGCGGAGTCTCCGCTAATATTTTGTGATTGTGATAGCATCAATAAAATCAGTCAATTTTGATGAAAACACAAATTAGAGTTTTATCGTAATTATTTATTCCAATCAATTGAAGAATTTTTCAGTAAAGACATAAATACATTGGTATTAAATGCTATGCGATGCCATCGTAAGGTTCGTCTGGTTAAATTTAAAACGTCGTTACCTCTTTCCAGATGATCGAAGTAAGTCAATAAAATATCCCGCAGGAATTTATCTTGGCTTAACAGCTTGGCGTGGTCAGTTTCACTACGCAGTTTGCTAAGCACGTATCTTAGGCGTACTTAACGGCTTGTGAAGCATTCCCGTGCCACTGGTATCGCCAATAACCGTCATTGTGATTTACCACAACCATGACAAAATACTGCATACATGTTTTCCAATGTTTGAAGATGAGTGACAGAGAGAGGGGGGACGGAAGGACGAAGGCAATTTTATAATCCAACACTGAAGTCTCACATAAAATCTTTTCTGACCAATTCACAGGTGGAACGGGTACTTTCGCGCAGATGCTGAATGCGGTTGTCCACGTCCTTATGTACGGATACTACTTACTCTCAGCGATGGGATCATGGATAAGGCCTTATCTTTGGTGGAAGAAGTATCTCACCACTATACAAATGGTATGTAAAAACTCTCACCGAACAAATTACGTACTTTGACCACCAAATTTTATTTTATTTTACGTTGTGACTCGATAAAAATTTGACTAAAAATAGGAGGAATTGATGAGATATTTCGTAATGAATATAAATTGCAGAATTTGGAATTTATTTTGCTGTACTGGGCTCTTCCTGAAACGACTCGAGAGAGAAAAAAAATCTTAAACCATTTTCCGAGATTCAGAGCAGTAAAAATGAACTAATCTCTGAACAAGGCACACAAAGGATGAGTCCCGTTTTTTCAGTTTTCGGATATGTTCCGCTTGCGACGCTCAAGAAATCGATTTTATGTGGGTCATAAAACTTGCTTCATTGCTGATTTTTGTACATTTAGGAGAAATAAAGGAATTCGAAAGAAATGTGATATCTCCACACGCCAAATCAAAACTTACAATAATTTTTCTCCACCTTTCAGATCCAGTTTATAGTAACGTGGTCGCAGAATTTCTATGGACTGATAACAGACTGTGGTTACAGCAAGCCCATAGTGTTAACCTTCCTACCCATCGTCTTCATGGATTTCATCCTGTTCTACAACTTCTACTATCACTCTTACATGGCGAAGGGAAAAGTGAAGGCGGAAGATGATGCAAAGAAACGGGTCAAGGGAGAATGAGCACTGAAGAAATACAGCTGTTGATTCGTGAAGAGGCAGGGTCGAAGGAAAGTTTGACACGAAAACTTGTGCTTAAATAGCTGATAATGAAAAAATAGAATCTGAAAAAAATAGAAAACTGCGGTTCGTCGGAAGAAATGATTCATAAACTTTTCCAGTAAAAAGAAGAAAATCACATAATGTGAATTATAAGTGAATCACGAATTTCATCGAAATAAAACAATAAAATTCTTGGAGACAACGAAATGAGATTTGCCGATATATTTCAGGCGTCAACATGACAAATTTCCCGATGATACTGCATTACCAGGAAAGAGTTAGCAAAAGGTAGAGATAATTCCCCCGAAATTAGAACATAACGAATTAATTAAGCTTGTCTCCAGAAGAAATACACCCAAGTATTTTGTTTGAACAACGAGCAACGTGGTTCAGAAAACATGAATAACGACGCAATGGTCAGGTCAGTGAGTGGGGGAAGCGGATATGCAAAAGGGAGGTCACATAAGAAGCTTGTTTCCGGATATCTACAGCGCCGGTCAGGAAGCCATAATGATCCTTACGCCTCCATATCGGTGCACGATGGTATGAAAGTCGTACGTGACAGTGAACAATTTAACTGTTTGAATCGTTACAGGAAAGGTGAAAATATCATCGTTCCCCCCCGTGTTGATATGTTTGTAAGACTAAGAATGAGACTGTCCTGGAAACCAATGTTCCTAAAAGCAATCAATCTGTATTCATATGTTAAATAAAATTCATAAAATAGTGTACAAATTTTTTTACTCCCATCTTAACAAAACTAATTACTTATGCACCCAATATTACGTACAAGAAAAAATTTCAAACCGGAATTGTAGGCGGGTCGAGAGTGAGAGACAATGGGGAAAAAACTCAAACTCACTCCGCAATGACTGAGTTGGTGAGAAGGACGAATCAGGGCTATGCTATTTTCAAATACAGGTTGGTATAATGCAATTTTTTAACGCCTTTTCCCCCCAATCCGCGCCAATCGCGTTGGGCTCCTCCAGAGCGTCTCCGGGGTGTCTTTCATTTCCGAATTGACGCACACCCCACTCATACCGCTTTGCATAGCTACGTTGACATCAACGGGTTGCGCATAAACTAGTATTTTCCTAATCCACTATTCCTATATGATGTATATGCTTTATTAAACGCTACAGAATTTTTCATTTTTGACAATATTGCGAGAGCACTGTTTTATCGAATTAAATTTTTTAACGAAGGTAAGAAGCACACAGATTATACTTAACAGATCGCTCAATTATGATGAGGAATTTATGACCTGTCTTTCGCAAAAGCAGAAATCTAAATCTCTTGAGTCAGGATAAATACTATTGTATGAACAGGAATTAACAACTACCGTTGTTTTGATCGGCTTCAGTCAATTTTAGTGAAAACATCTATTTGCGCACTCACGTAACCAATAAATATCGCTAAAATTATTACTGCAAAACATTTGAGCTAGCAAGGAATATTTTAAGTATCTTTCGGTATTTAAATTGAGTTAAAATTACTGCTTAAGTATTTAATAAGAAATTGAACACATTTGGGAAGGTTTCGGATAAAGTACATAAGAAAGGCAGACGTGAACTTAATACTTCACAAATTAAATGGTTATCAAATACCGACATTTTGACTTATTCAGAAATCAATTACATGTTGAGACGCACGCTATTGACGCACGGTCTAAGCGGGAGTTAGTCCGTTGCACGTGGACAAATAAAGATTCAATAACATGCTAAAACGCTGTGGTTTCCTTTAATAAAGATATTCAATTCCATTGTTCAAAGGATATCTCATCATTCCCTCTCCCTATTTAGGTGCTTATTGACCGGAATTCCAAACGGTTTTTAGGAGGTCGAACTAACAAAATTTGGTGGTAATCCTGAATCCAAATTTAATTCGTACAAATTTTATGTAATAGGGCGTAAAAGTTGATTTTAAAATGAACAATGAGGTATAGTAAACTATCAAACGCTTGAGCAGAACTAAAGTATAAGTACAAAATTGGCGAATGGATGGTGGCAAATGTTCCATTGTTTGTAATTCGGAATTTTGTAAGCATCGCGAAACGGACATATTTACCATCTTTAGGGTGACTTAGAAGTTTTCCGAACAGGCTGGGTAAGTCTACCATCATTTCATACCCCTAAGAAAAAAATAGTTTGGCAAATATTCAAATGGAAAAACATTCGGAAATCTTTACGACCATCTCAGGTCTTCTACATCGAGTTACACTTCATCTACTACGCCATTACAATTCCTGGAAGCTTCGACTAGTTTTACATCGTAGTTGATAAAATGCTTTAAATGGGTCGGCCATGTAAACTAACGAAATAAAAAGGAACTTCGTCATTTGCAGCATCGAAACAGGGAAACAAGAGAAGTGAACAAGCATTTTGAGGACATTTTCGAATGGAAATGGTCCTCAAATAGCAGCGCATCTCTTTTTCCCTAGCTTCCATACATGACCCAATATAATATACGTGAATGCACTTTTTCACTTTTAAGAATTCATTTTTTTTAAATACGAGCTCGTATATCATTGAATAGTTCTTCTAACGATTAAAATAGCACGCAAAATTATATAAAAAAAATATCACAACAATCTGCAAGTAATTTAGCCTTCTTGCCTTCAAATATTCATAAATCCGAAATTAAATACATTAAGAAAAATCAATTGTACAACCTGTACACCCATGTCTGCTACAAAATGTACTCGCATGACTTAATGAAAGAAATAATAAATACATGAACTTTATTGGCGCCTTAGGGCACGTAACGGATCAAGTAATTTCTAATCAAAACAGCTTGCGAAATAAATTAATTCTGTGTCAATATCATGTTTTTACCTACACTAACCGTGCACAAAAAGAATTATTACAAAGAACAATGACTATTGAGGCATTTGGAGACAGTTGGGGGTCATGGTAAGCAACGGAAAATTTGCTTATATAGTAGCTTCAAGAACTAGACAAGTGAAAAAAATGATAAACTGTTACTCTCAAATCTATTCTTATCCTTGAATGACAACTCATTCAAATCATTCTCGTATTCCTGAATTTAGATTGTAACCTATTCGTCGCTATTGTACGTAAAATACTAGGCGTAAACGTGTGCTGGTAACAATAGCCTCTGACTGTGGGAATTAATGCGGCAGCATTTCTGAATAGAGAATGCGTTTCGGATGTAGGAGTGGTGGATGCTTTCAATACATTGTCCCGACGATTTTATTTTTTTGACTGCGTGAAATTACTTGGTTTCGGGCATATAATTAATTTTCATTAAAATATACATTACATTAAACTTTATCGTAGTTTTAAATTTTTGCTAATGTTTTGTTAATATTTTCTACTCTTATATGTTTGCGATTGCGGGATTAAAATCTTCTGCAGGACGGAACAGTCTTACCTGCCTACACGTAAACAAATGGGAAATATTCTTGGATCTTTAACAATGAACCCGTTTAAGAACCATCATTCTATCAACGCAAATTGATGAGAAGAGCATTTCGGTCAGACATGACAATGACACTTTTTAAATCCTTCACCATGTGATCTCACGGCGAAAATAGGAACATTCCGGATTCTTCGTATTGAACCCGGGACACCTACCCGCAAAGAAGTATTGATGTTGGGATTACTCGTATGAATTTACAGACCTGATCATTTCAGTTAAAACCACGTAGTTTTCGCCATTGCAGCCAACTGATACTTCCGCGTACGCCTGAAAATATATCCGCCTGGAAATAAATAGAAGAGTAAGAGAAACTGAAATTTCGCATCGGTCACCCGAGTGGTCTACTCTCACACTCAAGAGACTACTAACTCACGAAGCCACAGGGGATGCCAGAAAAAGAGGAGGGAGAGGTGCACGCTTTAAATTAGTCGTTTTATATTTAATAAAAATTCCCTATTTCATTTTTCTTCTCATCATTCTAGATTGCAATTCCGAGTGGGCTGGCACTCAAAAACTTTAAGGAGATAAGTCTGAAATAAAAAACAGTGAAAAAGAAAAATCATGCTCTAAATATTAGTTTTAAGGAATTTAACGAATAATATTTCTGTTTGGAAATGAAGTTGGTATATTTTAATTCCTTAAATGATATTTTCGCAATAGAAAAGATTGCCGCTGAAGAACGAGAAAGCGGCAAGTTAACAAAACTCGACATGGAATGATTTGTCTTCAAGGATAAAACGAAAGCGATTCATGAAAGGTCACTGGCGACTTAATTAGACTAAATTTACCCAAGTTTAAGGAAATACTAAATTTAACTAATTTCGGTCGCTGTTCCGTGAGCAATATCCTGGCGACGGAAATTCTTTCCGTTGAATTAACTACTGGGAAAAATAATTTTCAAAGTAATTGAAAGCAGGAAAAATACGGCAGTCACGGCAGTTCGAACTATTTATACATAGAACCACAGACAAAAGTAAATAATAAAAATAACAATTACTTACTCCTTAATACCCCAATCATTTCCAGTAAAATCAATAGGAAAAAGTAACTTATTAACCGTTGTTTTTACATAAATTCAATAACGGCTGCGACATTTTCATCCTGCAATATTTTCATTCACAAAGTTGCACGAAAAATTTCCCTTTGAATAATGTTTGGACACAAGTAAATTCTGCTACTAAAAACAGTAAGTTAATTTTATATCACTCTTAAATCTTAAACGAGTTTTATCTGTAATATAATCGCATTATTTTAGGGAAAAGCGTCCATTTAATAGCCATTTTCCGCTTATAAATATTACCGTCACGTATTGGCTCCCAGTTAAGATTACTCAGCATATACAGCAGCGCGCCCCTTATTATGGAGAAAAAATGAAGCAAAAATATTATCCTTTATTTGCATCTTCTTTTTTTCATCCAGTGAAATTCACTCTGTAGTGACAACCAACTCAATCGGATGATGTAGGACTGGGGCAGACTTGAGCGCCAAAGTCGAAAAAATACTTTTCACTATGAATGATTCCTGGTTAATCCAACAAGAGTTAACAAATAAGCACAAAGTATGACTTATAATTTCAAAAAGAATACTGCATCCAACTCGGCTTTGACCTCATTCAGTAATTAACTTTTTAAATATAAGAATTTAATCACCGCACTAAACTCATTTTTATCCATTTTTCTAAATAAAAAAAATGCATTACTTCAATCGAACATGAAAATTAAACCACGTGATGGGGTATAACTGTAAATTTAACAGCAGCCTAATGACAGATGAGGCTTGCCGAAAGCAAGCCTCATCTGTCTACTATCACTATAACGATACTACCAAGCGATTGGATTTTCTAAGAAATTATTAAACGAACCACCTACGACCAGGAACCAACAAAAAACTGAGTAACCGCATAATTAAGGATAGGTTCGGGCAGTACGTGTTACCTTGCTCTCCGCATTTTCACTCTCAACTCGACACAGGATAAACACTCCGTCGGCAAGAAATTTATCTAAAGAACGTGTTAGGGCAGTATAATTAAAACTGACTGGTATTCTCTCAAAACGGTTTCAATACAAAAATATGGACTGACCTAATGTTAAGGTATATCTACTCCTGACATAAAAACGAGACTAACTGGCCCTTCAGCTTTAGTTATCTCTTAATCTGGTTTCCCACTTGACATTTCGTCATATCATTCCACAAATACGGGTATATTCACTTACTTTACATTGTGTACGACGAGTGCACGTGCTGAATAGACAGCTAGGTCACGTTCAGGAAGAAGAGAATCCCTAGTGGGTGTCATGTAACTTTCGCAGACTGGGCACCACCAACGTTCACACTAAAGCCCTATATGTAACAAACTTATCAAACAAATCAATTCGCATTAACATATTACGATGCCATGTTAGGTTGTTATAAATAATATGGTTAGGAGAGATAACTTGTTTATGAAGCCAAATCCTACTAATCCAAAAGCAGCCGACCAAACTTTTTGTCATGCGTTAAAGAATGACTTTGCTATTCCCTGTACTCCCGGCTGAGAAACCCTACTCGGAGCCTCGTTTTCCGGATGTTAGTTTCACTATATATTAAAAAATCAAGCAAATTACATTTTATACTCAAATATTGATTACCCATCACGGGAAATGGATTGCAATACGAAACTATTTTCTGAAAATGTTTATCATAACTTGAATAAAACGTGAATTAAATATGAATAATACCATCATAATTGAGACGCACAAATTAAATTAGTAATCATGTTAAAACCAATCGTTCTCATTACCACTCATTTTTTTTTTAGGTAATCTACCGGTTAAGGTAGGTTTTTGGATGGACCCAACTATCAAATAAACATTTTGTGACTCCCCACCTAGCAAACTAATCTATATCAGGTCCCTCTTCATCTCGGTGTACTTCTTTCCTCCCTTCATCTCGTCCAACATCCCTATCCCGTTCCTACCCTTACCTCGCTTGCCCAACATTCTTCCCTCTATTACCCTCTTCAACATTCCACTACCGCTCAATACGCCCTTCATCCATTACCACTCATTATCACCTCTGTATTACTCTTAATAAATTTAATTTCGGAAGGCCCTAAGGACGCAAGGGGCGCGGGTAAAGTCACATGTGCGAAAGTATTACAGCATCAAAAATCTTTTATTTATTTGAGAGATTGGTATCGACATCAGGTTAGCTAATAATTCCACCTTCCGAGAAGCCCTCAGCTGTAAGCAGGGATTATCAATGCCCTTCAAACAGAGGCTTCTTTTTCGTCGTGAATATATCAATCATAATAACAAAAAACACACGAGCGTAGACACAGCAATACAGAGGACACGCCTTAGAAGACCCATCACGAATATACCTAATACATATATTAACAATATTATGCATTGATATAAGGTGATGAACTTTTTAATAGTGTTTTAAATTAACTCCTAACTGATTACGTAGCATGAATGAGACGGAAGCTAAAGTGTTTCTGAATACGAAATGTTGAAGGTGTCTCTCTGTCGCTATGCATACGGGGTCTATCCAAAAAAATGCACGAACTGGTACAATCTGGCGGCCTTGAAGAGGAAGATAGCCTCGCCCACTAACGGTGCTAGTTGCCTGAGACCCAATGAGCCGTCTGTGCTTGGCGGATCGTCGAGCTGTGCGTTCGGTGCCAGTTATATTAGTTTTTGTTGTCCTTGTTTTAACTTTTTGTCGAAAATGGGAATTGAAGAAATCACTAAATCACCTTCCATATTATCCCCACCCTTCTACAAATCCCCCGCCTAACTCTTTCCCTCGCATACCTTCCCCTTACATCCAGTACTTCCGGATCCTCATTTTCCTCAGTTTTGTCCTTTTTCTTGAGAAAGTTGGTTGGGACCACCGAAAATTCGATACCGAGTGAGTTTCTTTTTATTGTGTCTTTCTGTATCTTGTCTTTGTCCATTAGTGCTAACTTCATTTTCAGTTCTAACGACTTGAGCTATCGAAGAAACGAAATTTACACTAAAATGTGCGGGGGCTATATGCAGCTAAGTCCTCCGATTCTTTGGCCAAGAAATGGCGTTAAGGAGCTGTTTCACACACCAAAGGAGAAATAGACTACATGCAAGAGGAAAGGACAGTACGTAAGCAATTATACAGCACGCATAGCCAGACGAAAAGTCGAGCTACATTGGCCAAATACACATTCAAACACGAAATCCCGCCACATTTCGAACAAATATTAATTCACATGGAAATAGATATACGGAAAAGGGATCCGAATACATTGAAAGGACGAACACAGGAGAGGTGGGGAAGGCGGAATTGAGCAGGCGGATCTTTCGACTTGCCGGGGCGATGTGTTCCTATTCCTTTTCCTTATATCTATTTCCACGTGAATGAATATTTGTTCGCCATATGGCGGGATTTCGTGTTTGAATGTGTATTTGGCCAATGTGCCTCGTCTCTTTCTTCTAGCTATGTGTGCCACGAAACGCACCGCAACATAACGCCGAATTGTGTCGGACCTCGAAGTGATTCGTATGCCGAATTAAATATGGTGACATCAACTTAAGGCCCTTAATTCTCGCATACTAAAATTATCAATATAATTTATAATTGGACCACCAAGAACCGAAAGACACTTAATATTAGAAAGTTGATAATGGATTCACTGTCATCCTCTTATGAAACAACAGTTTTCAGATAAAAATAAATATGAGGTCACCAGTAAAATGCGTTAATTCGAAGTAAAAACCTTTTAGTTTCTTTCTTCGTTGGCTTTCATGAGTACGATCTGGATTCACTGCAATTAGTCCTTAAACACTGTTTATTCTCGCGGCAAAAGGGAACGAATGCATCACTTTCTGTACTTGTACATTACTTGTGCATTATACTGTGCAACAACAACTTAAATGATTAAAACTCCGGGGTAACTTTTTACGCTATACACGGATTAATATTGTGGAAAGGGATGGGAGGCGAAACCTGAACTATGCACTACCTTGTCCATTTGATTTCATTATCACATTTTTTACGACTTGCTTCGGCCGAAAGCCCAGGTGGTATCTTAAAATAAGCTCAAAAAATGAGGGGAAGAATAGGGGGAAAGAGAAAGCAAATCACCACAGGATAATCCTTCAGTCAGTGCATTGTTCGAGCGGGCGAAGCACTGCAGCAACCGACAATAGCTGAAAGGGCCCGTCATAGGACCAGGCACAGCAGCAACGCCAAGCCAACTGTGACCGGCACGGATCCGAAACCAGGTAAGCTACATTACTATTATGCGACGATTAAAAACAGAGGAGCGGACTGATACTGGGCTTAAACTGTGTACGTGGAAAGCTCACACAACTTTCGTACCGTTCTTAAACAATTCCCAAACGACCACATACGAGTACCATAACTCGGCCGTTTCAGTCGCCAATATACGAGTGAGTTCAACTATTTCGACGTAATCCTTCGGAACGAATCATAAAATACATAATTACTTGGTATTTCGTAAAGAGAAAAATTAAATCATTAATTTTCTAAATATATAATAATAATAATAGGATATGGGTAACAGTATATTAATAATAGAATATTTATAGGATTAAAAATGTTTCACCGTGAATACCACAGAACAAATCACCCTGAAGACAGATTTGCGTGAATAGTATTCGATTAATAAGTCATTTATTTATTTAATTCCATTAAAATCGACGATATAAAAATAGACTCTTGGGCATCCTACACTTTTGAACACACATTATAACCGTTCCATTGGTGATGACAACGATGGACATGTAAATTGTCGCACAAAAATAAACCAGCTTAGATTGTCTTCCTTTCCCCGTGAGTTAATTCCGCCTCTAACCGTTCGTCTCCGTACACCTACACGTAGGACAAAAATAAACAAAAAATGGAAATGTAGGTTTTGCTATCAACATATATGTGCAGCAAAATTTTGATGGCGTGAAATTCGAAATACTATATTTTTCGCAGGTATCCATCAATTTCCACGCCTATATGATATATTTTATTTTTTTAAATGGCACTGGCACTTGGTACAATAACAAAAAATTCAATTATGTTTCAAAGAACAAAAGAAGAATGTTAATATAGCCATTCAATTAAAGTGAATTTTGAAGCAAATGTATATAATTCGTAAAAAAACGTCTATCACTATTCAAGTAACCGTTTACTTAACACGGATGCATGAATAGAAGGAAATAGAATCGTAAAAACACTTCAACACTACAATCAAGTATGTATTTACAAATTATTGACTTTGAATAACAAACTGTTAGCTACATTTTTGCCTCACACACATCTACATCTACTTAATACCCCGCAACCCGCCTCAAGGGCGTGTGGCGGGGGGTGTTAGGGCACCACCCGTAATTAAGAAAAAAACATGCAAAAACCACAAACAAAACATTGTATACATTCATGCAAAAACCCTTAAAACCCACACACATACAAACAACAAACTACCAACTAACATACACATGCATCTACAGATACACCTAATGTATTTGCAATGTTTAATTTTGTTCCGACTTGTACATTAAATGTTTTCAATATTTCTAAAGTGACTTCGGTTTCCTAATATTATGATTTCTGATTGTTTTGGGAAAGAATGAGTATTTGAATCTATCTGTATTTGTATCTATCTCGCTTATTTTATCTTTGTGTTCTGATCTACCCAAGGAGTGTGGGGCCATTATAATTCCTTTAATGTCATCGTTGAACTCGTTGGTTCTGAATCTTTCTAAAAGTCTAAGTCTACACATATATCTAACGAAACGTTCTATTTTATGCCAATGCGAGTAATGTAAACATTATGTGCCATTAGGGAAGGAAATCCTTCAAAAGTTGACAGAAATGGACGCAGTATAACAGTGGCAAATATTTTAAAGACATTTTCAAACCATGAACGGCGAACTCTTGCCATATTGTCTCATTAATTTGACCATTCTGACTGAAATTGACACTTTCCCATTTCCCGCCGATCCGAACCCTAGGGAAAAAACACAACGCAAATAACACAACACAAGAACGAAGGACGTCGATAACACTAAAAAATATAGTTTGATGAATCTAAAATTGTCCTCTTGCCTCGGCATGCGTGATGTCGCGATTTAAGTCTCCGTCGACGAATAAATAAGAGACTAAGGTAAACGGAAATGGATTCAGGGATTCAACAAGCCACGAGAATCAATACGTTTGGACGGGGACCAGTGGAGGCAACAAGGCCTTGTTGGCGGTGGATACTACTCGCACTTATGAACATGTAAATTACAACACCGGGGGACTCCACGAAGGTGAAGATCTCGAGTTGAGTGGGGCGGGGAAGGAGGCAGGGACGGTTCGACAGGAGCTGGCTTGTATCCACGCTTCACTCACACAAAATCTCTTTCGTCGAAGAGTGGTAACCGCAATTAGATTAAGTACTCGTACACTAATATTGTCCATCGGCCGAGAAGCAGTAATACTTTTCACACACACACAACCAATAAAAAAAGGCTTCTTTTCCAATAGGGCAATGTTAAAAGAGTTAATTTTCGAATAAAATATTTGAGTTATACATTTTAAAAAAGTGATTACACCGCTAAAATGAATTCGTATCGAGCCTGAAATTCGCTTCAGTGTGCATGTTATTTCTTATTTGTCGCCGATTTTCCAAAGTGTACATTCATTTGAATCTTTTCCAAGTATCCCCTGCGTGCCTTTCAATATTTGCAACTGCTAAGGGTTGCACTTTTACATTTTAACGGTGAAAACTACAATAGACCTCTCAATCTAACCCCTTCTATCCTCTTTCTAGGATGTCCGCAACGGAGTACTCCTTTACCAGAATGACCGAGGCGTACAACTACATCCTACACGAGGGTGACGGTGAGTTTGACATGAATACCTGAGTCGAATTGAAATTGCTAAACGTTCCCTTGCAATGCTCTATAACGAAGAACTGATGAAGAAACATACCGCCCTCATTCGTAGATTTGGACGACCTTATTACTTAGATGCCTTTTCTTATACAGTGATTGAAGTAGCGACCTGCATTCATATCGACCGGCGGGCACGAGGAGGAAAAGTAAGAGGGTGAGAGAGGGAAGCCAAACGCAGTCTAAGCCCATGGCACCAAAAAAAGCCGGAGAATCAGCGTGATGCCTTGGATGTTAGACATGCAACTTCAGGGAATAAGCTAAACATGATGTGGTGGAAGTAGAAAATGAAAATAATTACAATTTTTACATGAAGCAAAATTGTTTGTAAAGATTGCACTTCTGCCAAATTCCACAGAAGTGATATCCTACCTACACGTATTTTTTATAGTTACTGTCCTTTCTTCTCATTCGAAAGATTTCGACAACAGTAAGGAGGAAAGTCCAACGTTCAGAACGATTGAAGTTTGAGCAGCATGTCAATGACTCCTTTCTGATTCCAAGAAAAGAGTACAACCACATGAAATGATGTCCCTACAATGTTACCTATCTTAAAATAGCACGTACAAAGGTGATCAACTACTCGTAGAGTCAGTCGTCTCTGACTTTCTGTCAACATTTTCTGTTTTTGCAACATTTACGTCAGTTGGTTTTGAGATTCTTCATAACCTCGGAAATAGGTCAACGCAACATTTATTCACTTGCATAGTGGAGTTTGTGCAGGCCTACCAAATTAAAGAGGGAAAGTGGGCTATCTCTTCGTGAAACAGCGGAGGATACGGTGAAAACAGTAAAATTCCGAAACTTGTATTTTTACTTCACATTTTTATGCGTTGATTGTCCGATGTTTTCAGTTAGCATATTATATTATTTACTTTGGATTAATCATAAAGTCGCACAATCAAAAAAATAACTGCAATTTATCGCAATATATTCGAGACTGTTGTGTGATATTAAGACGGTTCCCTTACGAGTCAAAGATCAATTTACTTGTAATCGGTATAGTTCAACGCGCTCCTTCATTTCAGCAAATATCCACATTTACCACGGGATAAAAACTACACGTGAAGCTAAATGTTTAAAATTAATCGCTCTTAAATTACAAGATTTGACACTGTTTTTTCCGCGTTTAATGAAACACACTTCCAATGTTACTGCCGAGTTTGATTCCCTTTCAAAGAATAATAATAAGATGAAGTATTACGACAAAATGAAGTAGATTTTTCCGAATGCACACTTTAATGAAGACAGAGCTATAATGAAAAGTCGAATTTGTAAGTTACTGCATGGACATGCATC
Source organism: Hetaerina titia (assembly GCA_037158775.1). Taxonomy (NCBI): domain Eukaryota; kingdom Metazoa; phylum Arthropoda; class Insecta; order Odonata; family Calopterygidae; genus Hetaerina; species Hetaerina titia. The sequence continues at coordinate 23,978,987 of CM073773.1, forward strand.
ATCATCTTCTAAAGTCGGAGCCTTGTCTCTCCATTGCCGTTCTTTTCAGTTCATTGTACGTTGATACTCTCATAGTACTTTTGGTATCATCTGCAAATTTCTTCCTTGGCCTACCTCTTCCTTTTTTCCCTATCATTTTCCCCTCCATTATATATTCTATGAAGTTGTTTGTGTGAATGCATGTCCAACAAATTTAATTTCCCTTTTCTCAATCTCTTTTATTATATTCCTTTCCTCTTTAATTTCTCTCAATACTTTAATTTGGCTTTCCTTGTCCATCATTCTTCTTGTTGTTGTTATTTTTCTCCAAATCCGCATTTCCATTGCTTAAAATCGAGCCTTTTCCCGTCCAAGTTTCGCCTCCATATAACAATGTACTCCAAATAAACGTTTTTTCAGACAATTTTCTAATTACCAATTTCATGAGCTTGTTTCCTAACAGATCATTTTGACTTCCATATGCCTTCTTCACCAAAGCTATCCTTCTTTCCACTGCAGAGATTCATCTGTTGTCTCTTGTAATCACACCCCCAAGGTAGCAGAACTCTTCTATTTGACTTATCATCGATTCCCCTACATTAAATTTACAGGGGTTTATGTCGTGTTTCTAGAAACTATCTAAAATTTGGCTTTTTTCACATTTATTTTCAGTTTCCATTTTTCCAAAGCTGTGGAAAGGGTTTTGAGCATTCTATTCATATGTTTGGCTAATTCTGCCAGACTCACAATATCATCTGCAATACTAATGAAGTGTATCTTTCTTCCATTTATATTTATTCCATTTTTCTCCTTCATTGTCTTTATAGCATCTTCAATATACGAGCTAAATAGATATGGCGAAAGTGGGATCCTTGTCTTGCTCCTTTCCTAATCTTTGATCTTTGCTTCTTTCTCACGTCCCTTAATTTCCATAAAAATACTTTGTTCATGTTAGCTGAAATAAGAGCTTCCTGTCTTTACAGTCTTTCCTTTTTCTCATCATGCTTTCAAACAAATTTCCAATCTACAGTAACGAAGGCTTTTTCCAAATCAATGAAGGTACAGAAAATTTTCCTGTTCATTTCTAGCCTTCTCTTTAGGATCAAGCACAGTGCGAGTTAAGAATCACTCGTTCCTTTACCTTCTCGAAAGCCAAATTGATCTTCTCCAACATTTTCCTCCCCCTTCTTTTTGATTCTGTTCCCTAATTTAATGCCCTCATTTAAAAGAACCTTGGAAGTATGTGACTGAATAGTAATTGTACTGTGGTTCACGAACTGAATGTCTTTCCCTGCTTTTGGTATCATAATAGTTTTGCTTTCAACGAAGTCTTCAGGTATCTGTCCATTTTCCTAACATTCATGTACAATTTCAAAGTCTTTCATTTATTTTATTTCCAAGGTGTTTCAATATATCAGCCAATACATTATTCACACCCACAGTTTAAGGACATGCAGCTTTACCTTTTTTTTCGCCAAAATAAGTTGTCCAAAAACACAAAAGGTTGCTGACACAGTCACATTCATGCAAAGAGTTTACATTTCACGGTCCGTGGTTCCATAATTTTCAAACTTGACTAAATCTAGAAGCTTTTTTGGAAAAAATCCATTGCCAATATGTTAAATAAAACCGAGCCCGAAGATTTCCCACCCGTATGTTTACTTCCGACGTAATAGGAAATTTCAACTTCCCACTTTCATTTTAACAAGTAGCGGTGAGTTCAAGCCATAAAAATGAACTGACATTAGCATATCACAGTACAAGGTCGTCCTAACATAAAAACTTTGAACTTCTGGATGCCAAGAAACAAAGGTCAGCAATTTTTCATTACAGCAACACACGCTCCTCGAATAATCTTACTACTTTTTTAGCGTGTTAAACTAAAGCCTCTGGCGTGATCGCGTCTCTATTCCTTCAGGCTCTTTCGCCATTTAGAAACGACCTCGTTGCAATAGAGACTAGAGAATAAGAGAATACAAAGGGCATAGGATGTCGCAAGTCCGGTTCAAGGACCGTCTGTGTAACTGCGGAGCATACGTACGTACCTGCGCGACAATGCCCACAGGGCAATTCTGACGCCAGAACACATCTGAGCTCATGTGGGATTGGCGACGTCATCGGAGCATACAGCGAGCGGGATTCTATCGCACGAACGCCAATCCACCAACTTCCCAGAAGGATGCACCAATCCTTCGCGCGAATCTTTCCCCCCCGCAGCCGTTGTGTCCATGCCGCATTATTTGGTATGAATGCCAATCGCCCATAACATGTGGACCTGGTGGTTCCAAGATAGTAGACAATATCTCCATGCACACATTAGACATAACGCACTTAGACATAACGCACTTTAAAAAAACATTAAAAAAATAATAGACTTCGCTAATTCACCGCATGACAGATCAATTTCAGTCCGATTGATCTATTAAAGAATTCAATGGAACTTCTAAAGGCTATGCTTTGATTGACATGGTTATTTCAGCATTTTCAACTCATTAGAGTTCCTAGTGGATAACATTAGGGAGTGTCGTTGACCCAATTTCGGAATGAACTTTCAGCGTAATAAAGTTTATAAAACACTACATGAAAAACATATAATATGGAAACTAAAAGCTGGTCGGCGATATTAAGTGAGCATAAATTCCCCACTCATGCGGTAATGCGTAAAAAACTGCACAATTACCATCTGCCTTAGCGTTACTAACTTCAGCGTGATGTCATATTTCAGATCCCGACACAAGGAGTTGGTTCATGGTCCAGAGCCCATTGCCAATTGCGGGTATCATCATCATGTACCTGTTATTCGTCACCAGGATCGGTCCCAACTTCATGGCAAAAAGACCGCCCTATTCCCTTCACAGGGCGATGATGGTGATGAACATCTTCCAAATAATTGCAAATATATGGCTGTCCAAGCAGGTAAATTATGTTTCATCACAAATAAAGAATAAAAGATAATACTTTAAGAATTAAAGATTCAGAGTATATCAAGTAATTAGCAGGTACACATAACGAGTCAAGAGAATGGTTTTTTGTAAGCTCACTGTTTCCGTAGTGCATATTAAATTTCAAGAAATTCCAAGAAAATATCACATAATTTTAGAGCACTTTTTATTAAAAAAACTGAGACGATATTTAAAAAACATATCTACATTATTTATTTCTCGCATTTTCTAAAGCACTTTTAAATCCATAAACCTGAATGACTATAAGCTGCCCCTCAGAGCGGCGCTCGATCACTACGTCTAACAGCTTATGTCAACCTTACTACAAACACGAGAAAGTTGAAACTTTTGTTACTTTTCAAGGCACATTCCTTGAGGACGTACTCACTTCCACTACGACGATGCAATATTTCTATGGTCACCGAGAATACTTTGCTAGGGGACCTTTTGTCTGGTGGGAATACTGGTTGGTTCGTGCCCGAGGCTTCCGGGGTTCGTTATCCCACGACTTTCGCCCTTCTTTCAACTGCCACGCACCCACGAATACACACTTTCCCAATCCATCAGTATATCACAGCTTGTTTCCCAAATTGCGATGAAGTTTGATGGGTGATAAACCGTGGGCGTAGAGAAAACAGATAATTAAAAGTGGTTCTCGTACACTAAACGAGACCATCTCACGTTTTGAAAATGCTAACTCTAGCAACACATTATCGAACACTGTTTACTCACTGTATGACTTAACAATTTATCTCGCATTCCTAAAGAGTGCCCTTTTTATAAAGAGTAAGTATTTTAAGATCAGCCAAAGGCTTTCTAACTTCTCCCAGTCCCGAAAAAATATTGGGTGACCATAGAATTTGAAAGAAACTCGTAAAATTAAATTTAATAGTAATTTAGCGTAGGATCTTGCAAACATTCCTCCAAATTTATTTAAGCGTCGATCCACTACATCTATAGAGAAAACGCCTTACTTCCATTACTCAGTTATTAACTATATAGTTCAGGAAGCACACATGGCTCGTAGAAAGACGAGAGCTGATATACAAAATAATTGTAGTATCATTTTTTTCATAAATTACGCTCAGATGATTTCCGAAGCGCAGTAAGCACGCTGGTAATACTAAACAAAAGAGAACACACTTTTGAAACACAAAGTCACGACAATAATACTCCGCACGTCACGGATAACGTGTTGCCTCTGCCGAACACATGGCAGGCGTTCCACTGTTGGGACACCGAAGAGTGTCGCGTGGCACGCCGTGCCTTGGTGGTCAAATGTTGGCCTTCGATGAAGAATTTGAGCATTTTCCCAGCGGGTGATGTAAGTCTTCGCGAGTGTTCCAATGATCCCGCATTCATTTGCTCATGCTTAAATGGCAGACTCAGACATAGAAATTGAATGTTACTGGCTTAACACACGAGATTATTTTACTCATAGCCCATCTGCGTGTGTCTCCTCGAGGAAAAAAACTTACGCCGCATTCAAATCTCAATATACGCCATTAAACATATATTGCCTTTAAGCACAACGGTAAACGAATGACGTTTTCCCAATAGGGTGAAAGAAACTTATTGGAGAAGAGCGACCTATGTCCGCTTGCACAAAATTACTATTCCATATTCGCATTTAACATTTTTTTAAAGAAAAAGTCAATTGAAATAAATGACTAAAATACTTTTATCTCTTTCCTAAAAACGTAACGTTAGCATTGGACCACGATTTGGATGGATAGCGGCATGATCTGCAGGGGAGTCAGAAAGGAGGGCAAGAGCCAGATCGACCTGATGGTAAGTTTAAATCATGTATGTGCATGCCCCAACTAACACTAAAGAAAACCCTGTAAACAACATAAATTAATGTACTAAAAGGACGTGTTCGCAAACTTTTTGCATCAATAATAAATGTTCACCTTGTGAGTTTTATTAATTGAAAACCGTTTTCTAAACGAAGTATTTCACACGTATTCCAACATTGTTTTACACACGGTGATGCGGTGAAAGGGCTTGAGCAATCAGATGGACCCCTAGGGCTGTCCTTGATGGAGCAGATAAAATTTAAATGTGCCGCTGATCGCCTATGCCAGATAGGTCGAAAGGTGTTAGACAGACAGCCGTTTATTTCTCATGCGGATGCAAAGGCCTCCGTCCGCAGTGGGGAAGATGGTGTTACACAATTGGAAAGTAACAAATGAGACGGAGGGGGCAAGAACACACATCATCCAGGTGGGATGGCAGAGGAGGGATTACGGGATGGTTAGTTAATAAGCAACACTCAGTGGACAGGAAAAAAGTCAAAGCGGGACAGTGATAGTTCAAATAAAAAGTTCGAAGAAGAGCACACAACAAAGATCAGGCGAGTCATACAACATGATTAGTGCAGGAAAAAGCAAATCTATCAAACTTAGGTCCCATTGAAGTTTACATACCGACAAGTAATTAGTCATTTACCAGTAAAAGTCAGCATGCTTAATCTTATCCCACCTCTACTTAGCTTAATTTACAATTTCCTTCCATCATAGTCGATAACATTCCATTGGCATTCACCATGCCAAGCATTCTCTTTCGCTAACCTATTAAAATCGCTCCCAATCACCTATATTCCACTACCTCATCTTCTTTCAATTTATTCCATGATGTTTTTTCGTCATTTTTCTCTACACCCGCCCAATTTAGGGTCTAGCACTAAACAGTTAAGAAAGAGAATTGTATTTCAAGTGAGATAGAGCGAGGATAATATTAAACATATGGGACGGAATTAAAAGAGGTGGCATATATGCCGATTTAAAGGATGGGTTAATTCAGTGTAGTTGATACTGTGTTACAGTATACATAGCATAAGGTGAAACTTAGATGATTAGTATTGGTTAGTCTTTGCTTCAGCTAAAAAACCAATCTTGATCAGTACATTACTGTTAAACATTAATTCGAGCAATAACTGGATATGTGAAGTACTAGCTCGGAAGGAAAGCTCATGGACTGTGGATGTGGAGGACCTGAGCGAATTTTACACGGATTTTATTCTGAAAAAGCATGAGGAAAATAATGGAACAAGAGTATAATCTATATGTACATATTGTAGCTGACTTTATCTGGGGTGTTGTACAGTAAAAATTAATCATTATTTTGACTACAAAATAGCCAAATGACTTTTGTAAAAAACGAGTTTAAGGTTCAAAATAATTCATTTATGAAACTAAATTACGCATTCAATTGAAAAATCTTGGCGTTCAAAGTAAAAAATTATAATTGAGAATACTTTCACTTTATAATCACATCAAAAAATAAGTATATAAAATCCAGGAGCATTAAAAAAAATAATAAACCGTTTGATAATTTCCATGAATTGATGGTAATGTTTCAGTTAACTCAAATATTTACATTTACCAAAATTTGGCCAATTTAGTGAAGATCGACATGAAAGCCATGCACATAAAAAATTGACGATGAAATTTATTTTTCAGGGGGCGTCAGCAACATGGTATTATTTTATGCTAAAAATAATCGACCTTTTGGATACGGTGAGTAATCACTCTTACTCCCTAAACAATAAAACATAGTAATAAGCTATACTCTTTTCTTTTTTATTTAACTATTTCATATTAATTCACTTCATCCATCAATACTTAACACATTGATTATGAATTTGCAAGCGTTTTAGAAAAAAACAACAACATTATTAAAAAAATCCAACGTATTCACGAGATTTGGCCCCCAATGACTTTTTAATTTCCACCCTTGAAAAATAGCTCGACGGAAAATGATTTACGTCTAACGAAAAGGCCAACACAGTTGCCTACTTTAAGGACCTTCCAAAATCCTACTTTTTGGACGACTTAAAAATTTGGAGAAACTCTGGGAAAAGTGCGACAAGCTAAAAGGATATTATCTTGAAAAATGAAAAATATATAACTACATTAATTTGTACGTCTTTTTTTCTTAAGGACTTATTGAATGACCCTTTCAGAAGTTGTCTGAATGAGACTGATTTCAATCTCCTCAAAAGTTGACAAAAAAATAATTACATCTGTTGTATACCATGTTAGTGTGTAGACCGATTGGTCATATTAATATTATTCTCGACTGAGAGACTTTTGACCTTAAAATCTCACAATATGACGCAATTTGGAGGTAATATCAAATTGTAAGGTTTACATTTTCCATCAATACACTCTAACATTTGCAGGTAATCTACGTTTTGAGGAAAAAGCGTACACAGCTGTCGTTTCTGCACATATATCACCATACTGGTACCCTTATCGTTGCTTGGTGTGCTGTAAAATACTATCCAGGTAAGTGACCCCCCTTCAAAATATTTCCTTAACCAAACAAGTTTGAACTTGGAAGATACAGCTTTGGGTAAATTTTAATTTTTTGGTCAATTTGGGTTGGTATTTTTTATATATTAATGGAGCACGACCACTCATGGCAATTTTGGAATTACCATACTGAATGAGGCCAAGAACTCGACCAAATCATTTCTTAGAATAACGCGAACTTATGGTTACGAAATGGGCGAAGAATAACTCGAAAAACGGAAAACTCATTAAAATAGGAAGACATAATTCCCGGAATTTCTTATTCTCTTTCTTTCTGCAAATTGAAACGACTTGCAAACTATGAGCTGAGAGGGGAAATGGGTCATTGTGGATGGAAGTTAATTCAAAAGAAGCAGTTTAGCGGTGTAGTAGTGTGATAGCACCGCGGCCGGATCTCGTACCAAAGGTTGGCGAATCGATTTCTCAAGGAGGCGTTTGTCAATGGGTTTTGGCAGAAAATATAATATTTTGTATTCCATGCACAGTCCCCTCGATCCATTAAAAACTTTGAGACCAGAGGAGCTAGACATCGAAATGGGAACTTAAGAAAGTTGGGTATAATTTCAACCTAACTAATTAACGCTTAAGTGGATAATACTATATTATCTTCATACACTACAATATTCCTGGAATGATATCTACATTACTGGAAATAACTTTTCAGAACACGTCGCACGCCATAAAGTTTGACACCTTGTACGGTGAGAAGATAGTAAGATTTGAAACTGGTAACGAGACCAAAATCAGAGCCACATAATCTTGAGGAATCTTGAGGAGAAGGCTTACAGAGCAGGGAAAATACCAAAAATTAACAATAGAGAAGAATATTACTATTAGCATAAAAGTAGTACTGTAGGCACAATTACTTATAATGTACAGATACGAGAAGTTTCAACAATTCTTGATAATTTCTAGAGACTAAAATATAGAGTAACGGGTACATGAGAGCATTCTTTTAATAGCGATCCAAATTACACTCACGGTGGAGGTCTCAAATCCTAAAAGGGTTACTGTAACATGTTCCCGAGTTTAGCCCGGAGAAGAACGAATTCTACAGAACACTACAGTTGTTGGACGCACCGACGATTAAATTCAGAATTAAGAATTGCCGTTGGTTCTATTTTTCCGCTTCGCGGTCCTCCTCTGATCGCCTCTTGACGGAGCCTGCTTTGCTGAAACACGATGCCTACTCCAGAAAAAAAGTAAAACCAGCTAAGGGCGGGGGGATACATTTTTCTGCACCAGTAGGCGCTTCTCATTGATGAGGTTGCTCGAAGGATTTGAGAAAGTTAAAAATGTGACTCCATTCCTCATCAGTGCGGTCGTCTATATTTGAATGCTGAGAAATTTAGTCAACGGAACTCTATCAACGCCCAGAGCGAGAAAGTCAGAATCGACGTGCTTCATGAAATCCTGGTAAATGAATATACGAGTACATACATGTACGCCCGGGGAGCAGACAGTCACTACGACACCCACTAAGTAGACGCTGATGACATCAAGAGAGGCATGGTCTCCTGGGGGTTAATGATTGTCGATGACTTCGAACGATAAAATGTTGCTGACGCATCTGTTACGCATAGGAGCAAAATTCTACCTCTAACGTTTTCATATGATATGAATTGGTCACAGTCAGGCCATTCGTTTCCAATCCTAATTGCTGATTTCAATGTCGACGCTTCGATCACCTCGCCATTAGATTCGAGAGTAAGGCCACCTGTCCACGCCCAGACGGCAAGAGAAGCATAGGAATCAAGAGTCTCGTATACCTCGGAACCTTCCGGTGTTTTCCCATTTTCTTCCGATCAATTGTTTCGGCTGCGTTCACTTTCATACGAACGAGTAACATCTCTGAGCAGACTGAGGATTGCGAAAGTTAAAATCTAAGTAAGAAAATATCGCTCCAAGAATGAATCAGTCCATCTAAAACCGAGGAAAGTACGAATACCGCCACGGATGCCGGGTTCTCCGAATGATGAAAACTCCCGCCACGGCGGCGCCTGCCAGGCGAGGATGCATTCATTCCAAAAGGCGCCTCGGAGAGGTAGGTGACCAATTAGGGCAGGTCACTTATCCGAGGATGTTTAGGGCGTGTTCCAAGCCTCGACTTACTATGGCAGATCAGATGATGTACGTAGAATTAGGGAGTAGAACGGCCAGATTTAAAATGTTCTTATCTCGTACGATTTGAGATACGATAAAGATATGAATGCAAGTGCAAAAAAGATAAAATAGACAGTGAATATATTTTGTCAATATTCTTCATTCACCTTATATGGATCCATTTTTATAACATTCTTCCCGCATGATTATAATATTTTCCTATTACTGTAAATTTTTGCATACGAGTAGCATTCTTTCATGGTGACTGACTTGGTCCAAGTGCATGATCGAACTAGTACATGTGTAGACATGCTACGAGTGTGCACGGATGGCTGGTGACCTCACACCCTTGCGACGCCTTGCGGTGTATTACGCAGATGCAGATGTCCAAGTGAGTTAAAAGAAGAGGTAGAGAGTCCGTCTAAGACGCACGTCCTCCTAGTTGGGAAATAAGCACTGCATAAGGCGCTGTTCCTTCCCGCAAACGGACACATTTCTCGGAGTTTTATTTTTTCACTCTTAAATTACCGTGGAACTGTTACGGATTTCGCCGCATCACTGGAGCTGGCGTTTCAGTACACAATTTTTATCGTCTTTTTTCCTCATCTTCAAGAAAAACTTTAAAATTATAGACTAGGGAAATTAAAAAGGTATATCGTATTTGCACGTAGGTGAGACGACATCACTGACCAAGAAGAGAGTGAGAGTCGCAATTCTGGAGAACGTTTTCCCCTCTCGAGTTCAACTCAAGATGCCATTCAAAGCGGTGGTCTTAAAATGTGCGTGACCCAGAAATACTGTTATGTAACATTTAGCTCGCGGAGAGGGATCCAGTCACACGGCGTAACCTCGAATCCCATGCCTGTTAGTTGCTCAAATCTTCTCTTCGGAGATTTTAATCCCCATGATTACTTATGGGGCAGAGAGCGACCGGAGAACCGGAGAATGTGAATTGTCAGCAATTTTATCGATGGTTTTAATATAACTTATGCTTTGCTTTAATTGTAATTAAGCGAGGAACAAACCGCATGATTTTAATGGAGAATACACCTCACACACTTATATTAGTTCGTGCCTTCTCATGTCCAAAGTTTATCTGGACCACGCATTTATACCCACCTATCATTATTGAAGAATCACACAGCGTTATTGAAAATTAATACATCTAGAAAAACCCCCGCAAGACGCTACAAGGGATGAGGTAAAAATTTTCTGGGTCGGTTTAAACTTTTTGAATGGTCTAGACCAAAGAGTAGTCACAGATGGTATTAGCACTAATACCGTACCAGCCACTTTAGGTATTCACCAAGTGTTATAGGCCTCTATTATTCTTCTTTATGACACCGAAATTTAATCTGTAATCCCTAGTATGATATGTTTATTTGCCGACAATGCAGCGGTTTACAGAGATATCCGTAATTCTGAAGATTAAACAGCTTTAGCAGATAACCTAATGCCTATGCAACGTTAGTGCGGCACTCGGCAATTGGACTTAAACTTAAACAAGCGAGTAGTGATGAATTTATGGACCTATTTAAGACCTATTCCCTCCCAAACGTCCACTGCATCAGGAACACTGAATTAGAAAATGTAAACTCGATTAAATACTTGGTCGTCACTCTAACTCACGACCTCTTCTGGGTGAAACACACGGGGAATATGTGTCACGCTAACAAAAAAGTATAATTTATTACAAAAGTGTTGGAGAAAGTTGATGGAATGGTTTAAGAGAAATGGTATCTTCCGCTCGATAGGCCACATTTGGAATATGCTGCAAGTGCATTGGATTCTCATGAAGTTGGATAGTTTACCGAATTGGATCGCGTGAAGCGCAGAGGAACTAGATTTCTAGAACTTTATCACCATGCAAGAAGCTACTTGTATGCCAAAAAATTCAGCACTATGGAACAATGCTATGAAATTGGGTATAATAATGATGATAACCGAAAAGAGAAACCGAAAACAGATAATTGCGAAGAACACAAAACATTGAGCCTAGTGACTCAAGCATCGAAAATCCTTGCTCGGATAATTAGGCGAAGAATAGGAGAGAAGCTAAGCGGGAAAGCTCTCGGAAAACCAATTCAGATTCAGGAAAAACCGAGGAGCTAGAAAGGCAACTGTCAGCTTGAGAGTTCTGGCCGAAAAAATGAGACAAGTAAATAAGCCATTATTTGTGGCATTCGTGGACTTGGCGAAGGCCTTCAACAGCATCGAATGGAACAGGCTGTTCAAGATACTAGAAGCGCTTGAATAGGACTACAACGACAGAAGAATTATCCATAATCTCTACAAGAATCAGGTTACAACAATGCAAACGAAAAATGGAAGAAAAATAGAAGCCAAAATAAACAAAGGAGTAAGACAGTAAACTCTCGGCAGCAATATTCAACGTATAACTGGAAGAGGCAACAATAGAAACACAAGAATTGGGTATCAAAGGAGTCGAGGTAAATGGAGAAGAAATCAACATGCTCCGGTTTTCAGAGGACATCGCAGTAGTGGTGGAAACACCTCTTGCGTAGCAAATAACTCTTAAGTGCTACGGATTAAGAATGGGGAATATAATATAAAGCATATAAAGCATCAATAAGAAGAAACTAAAATCCTTTTGAGTGGAAGAGAGAAGCTGAATGCAGATATTACACAACGAGGGGTGAAACTAGAACAAGTGGAATCCTTCATCTACCTGGGCAGCAGCATAACATGGGATGGAAGAAATTCTTCAAGACTTTCGTGTGGAGCATGGCGCTCTATGGTTCCGAGACTTGGAACATTGAAGATGTGGACCAACGAAGAATATAAGCCTTTGAAACATGGTTGTGGAGGAGAAGACTGAAGGTTAAATGGACAGACAAAGTAAGGAACGAGAAAGTATATAGAAAAGCAGAAGAGGATAGGACCATATGGAGCCAAGCCTTCCTCAAAATTGATAACTGCGGAAGATCTGTGGACCACTTGGAATAATATAGTCTCTGGGCCATGGAGTGAAGCCGACTGTAACTTCCCTGGTTCTAGTCCGTTAGTAGCAGTCATATAGACAGGAGAGATAGGATCGATTCAGGATGCTCCATCACAGAAGGAATATCCTCGATGCAATGAGCGCGACTGGCTGCTCACTTTCTAGCACTTCTTGACGGTCTGGGAAAAATACCAGAATGAATGCGAGAGCTTTAACAGGTGAAGTAGTCGGATCAATCATGATGTCCTCGGTGATAAGAAGAAATTTTTGTACGTACGAGGCTTTCTATACAGATTAATAATATATGACATGACCACCTTAACTATGGCCTACTGCTTTCAAGTTTTTGTAAATATTGACATAATATTGTATTCCAAGGTTCCTGGCTCAACTTTGTGGAAGCTCATGTTCATTAAATGAAGAAAACATTGTATTTTTCCACTGTTCTTTATTTTGGTACTTTTAGTTTCAACGTTAAGGCGTCATCATCAGGTGATAAAATAATAACGAAAGAACAGTGGAACAATACATTGTGCTCTTCATTTAATGACCATCACCATCCTTTTACCAAGACAGTTCAAAAAATAAACATGCGTTTTTGGAAACACAATTATTTGAGTAAATATCAGTGCAAGTTTTTAATAAATGCGCACGAGGAAAGTAAGCAAAACATCCTTCAGCTACAGTGAAAAACTCATAAAAACTGCCGCATATAAGTATCCTTGCTAACTTAAAAATGTTTGCTTTTCAGGTGGAGGCACAGTTCCAATTCAATTATTTAACTGTTTAATTCACATCCTCATGTTCCTATACTACACTCTGGCAGCACTAGGCCCCTCGATGACGCCTTATCTTTGGTGGAAGAAGTATTTAACGAAGATGCAAATAGTGAGTACCGAAATTCTCTCAGCATGAAAACATCAACATTCACTCAAATACAATTAAGGAGTCATAACACAAATCTCGTCACTATCACGTGCAAAACCGGCCCATTAATCACCCTATGCCAAATGTCTCCGCAACGGAAACTAGTACAACGAAAATGCGCGACTATTGGCACTAATCTCGAGGATCTCGCTTTGGTCGATAAGGTCGGCGCTAGACCGAAGCTTTTCAGGGTGTTTGGGCTCACTCTTTTCCCAGGGTACTTGGGATCATTATTTTCTTTCAATCGCACAAATATCCATCACTCGCTGTCCCTCCAAAGCGAGCAACAGGACAACATGTTGGAAATACCTGTCATGCGAATTTGTTTCGAGGCCAACTCATAGTTACCCAGAATTAGATTATTAAAAGTAAGTGTTGCAACGCCTCTTCCCACAGAACAGAAGCATTCATTGACCTTTGCAAGTTTATATCCGTCAATACTAACCATTGAGAAATAATGGATTGGTACCCAAGTAAAATATAATAGCCATGCTTGAATGTATTTTTCAATCATTTTTTCATCGTGTTACTCATAAACCTATGACCCAAAGATCGTAGGTTCCAATCCTCATTATATGACACAAAAACCAAATCAAACTCCATGATTAGTAACTAATGAAAAATAATCGATGCGAAAAAAGTTTATTATTTGGATGACAAATGTAAAATATTTGATCAAAATAGGTCTGCACGCAGAAATCCACCCTCATAGTCCTTCCTTTTAAGATTTGGTAATCATACGAATTATGTAACAATTCGAGTCTTTAAATGGCAAATTCTCAATTCGAAAATTTATTAAATTATATCCTATATGCAATCCTAAAATCGGTTAGGTTTGCTGATGACCAAGCATTAGTTGCTCAGTCAGCCAAGGGGTTGCAAGCATTGCTGAGTGAATTGGAGGTTCAATGCGATAAATATGGGATGAGAATCAATATTAATAAAACAAAGGTTATGCGATTTTCCAGAAAGAAAAATGCTAAGCTAAATATTAAAATAGGCGGGGAAAAAATAGAGCAGGTAGAACAGTTTACATATCTCGGAAGTGTTTTGGACCAATACGGTCAAAGTGGTAGGGATGTAAGGAGAAGAATTGCGCTAGGCAAGGAGACTTTCTCAAGGAGGAGGGAGTTGATGACGGTGACGTTGAGTAGGGATGTTGAGACAAGACTCGTAAAAACTCTGATATGGAGCGTAGGAAACGTGTTCACTGAAGCAGGAGGATAGACGTAGATTGGAGGCTTTTGAAATGTGGGTGTGGAGAAGAATGGAGAAGGTGAAATGGACCGAAAGGAAAGCAAATGAGGAAGTACTGGAGATGGTGGGTGAGGAGAGGGGTTTGTTGAGAGAAATCCTATGGATGCAGGAAAAATGGATGAAAGGCGTATTGAGCGGTAGTGGAATGTTGAAGAAGGTAATAGAGGGGAGAATGTTGGGCAAGCGAGGTAAGGGCAGGAACAGGATAGGGATGTTGGACGGAATGAAGGGAGGAAGGAGGTATACGGAGATGAAGAGGGACCTGATTTTGATTAGGTGGCTAAGTGGGGAGTTACAAAATGTTTATTTGATAGTTGTGTCAATCCAAAAAAAAACCTACCTTAACCGTTGGATTACCTAATAATAATGCAATCTTATTTGCATGGACATGTGACAAAAGGTTTAAATTTGACCCTAACAGAGCCATGCTAAGAAAGCATTTTTGGGGGCATGGGTGGGTGAGTAACCGAAAAATAACTATTTAGGCATTGTAAACATTTTGTATATTGATTTCAGCGTGCCATTTCATCTCCAGCATATCTCCAGACACTGATGAGATGGGGTGCGAGGTAATATTTGCCCAACTGTTTAGACCCTCGGAGTTTGCCTGGTTTCGGTCACATTTTCCCTTTCTTCCACCGTTTGTCACCGAATAATCAAACCTGGGATGCGATCACGGATCTTTTTGTGCGATATCGCATTCGCTACCGTTATCGGGATTTACCCGTACGGCACATTTTACGACGATGGACCTTTGGACCCACTTCCAATGAATCATAGCACGTGGCCCCGGTAATCACGCTACATTCTTATGTTCCGAAAGGGGATATTGGAAGAAAAGAGATAAGAACACTCATTATCCACTGCATAAATAATGATAACGTTCACACACGTGCGTTCCCGTTATTATGTAATGGATACGACAAGGCTATCACCGTTGTTCCCCTAATTACGTAAAAAGGAAAGAGGCAATTAATAATTCCTTGTATTGAGGCATTAGATAATTCCTTGTATTGAGGCATTAGATAATTCCTTGTATTAAGTATCACCAGTCAATGGAACAGAATAGCAAGAGCTGCGGATATAAAAAGTAATGCTGTGGAAACTCACGATATGGTAGCAATATCGATGTCACGGAATAAAATAAACTAAATCGTGCCTCGGAAGTAGGTTGCCAAAGAAATCTCTACCATATACACTAACGCAAAATCCGGTAGGTAGGGAGGAGCGATTCAGGTGGCTGATGCACTTTTTCACTAATACACAAGAAGGAAACACGTGAGAGACTAAGTAACCATGTCATATTCAAGGGAATAAATCTACGTGTTTTGCGTCAAATACGCTATTATGTTAAAACATTCCTTATTTGTAATTTCTACAATACATGGGATAACGACCGTCATTAAAATAGTTCCATTCCTTCATACACTTATTTGGTGTTTTTTCCTGATTACCAAACACATCTGCTTCTCGACTGCAATAATACAGACGATCTTATGTCTTTCCAGGTACAATTCTTCTTAATGCTTGCAGTCAACTCCTACATAGTCTTTTCCAATTGTTCATTCTCCAAAGTCATGCTGTATGTGTACACGCCTTATACCATCAGTATTCTGATTCTGTTCTTGCTGTTCTACAAGAAGTCTTACAAAGTGAGTGGAAAAGAGTTTAAAAAAAACTGAGTAGCACGAGGTTCTGTTGCTGTGGAATTACCCGGGACAAGTGGTCTGTCGGAGAAGACATAAAGGAGGAGGAGGGGTGGCTCAGAATTTACGTGAGGAGCTGCAAATGGCTAGTGAATTGAGGCTACCTCTGCATCCATCTGAATCCTTTGTATGACGTTACGAATGGTAATTAATCTTCGCAACAGAATACAATGAGATGTGAGTGTGTACCTTCATACAGCCTGCAAAAATCTGGACTAATATTCATCAAAGAGATTTCTCAAATGTGAACCATACGGGACGTGTAATAAGGTGACTCATCTTACAACTTACGTAACTAAACCGTTCACTCACGTTACTGCCATTGTTGATGTACTTCGGAATTCCCTAAATTATTGCGACCGTACAAATGTTTACCGTGGGCACAATTGATGTAACGACTTCAACTTATAGGTAAGTGTACAAAACATTTCAGGTGGTTCGTTATTAACATTTCAAAATGTTCTTATGCCATTAAGTATGCGTCCAGGTTGTAAGTATAAACCGCCAATGAAAGGGGGTTGTAGTAGCCAGGGAGGATTTGTTGCTGCGGAGTTACCTGGGAGCAAGAGTCTGTTGGAGAAGAGGAAAAGGAGGAAGGAAGTCAATGTCAGTCAAAGAGGAAGGTGGGAATGATTCGGCATTGCGACAAAGTATATGAAACACAGCTGAAGACCCAACACGCAGGATGATCTTATTGTCGAAAGTGCCACCCTATCTCACAGGCCAATGACATTTAACGTAGTATTTCTTAATAATGTAATAATAATAAAGACATACCGAAGTAATTACGATGCAATTATTGAAACATAAATATTATACTCACGGATAGATTGACGAAAAATATACCACTCGGACGTCTACGTCCTGAATGTAAAATTAGTATCAAAATTATGAAAAGGTACTTCAGTTACATACTGTTAGATAAAATTGTAATTACATGGACTAATGACATAGGAAATATGAATCATCTTTGACTGAAAATAGGTAGAAAACAATCCCTCGCTATCACATTCATTTGAGGTTGCAACGTGACCTGAAAATTCAGTTCAATTGGAAGTTACCTCATGCAAACTATCGGAAAATTTAACAGGCAGTTCGCAGTTTTAACGATTACGAAAACATTAGTACTATGACATTCCAAAACAGACTTTTACTCGCATTACATTAGGCTGTAATTATAAAAAAGCAAAAATTCTAAGGACATAAACCGGAAGTTTCACCTGGACCTACTCTCGGCTAAATACGAGAAATATGGTATTAGAGAGGAAAACGATATCATTACGGCTCGCCCACTAGAGTGGATTGAAAATAAATTACGACTGGTTTTAACAGAAACGCTGGTGTACATATTTACTGAGAACTTATTTCTCTAACGGGTTTATTTATTTATACATATCCTACAAGCTACCGCCAGTGTGCGGCATGGGGTGACCACACACCAGAATAATTTTACCCGAACATGACCCTACCGAGCAATGCTATTACGATCCCCTATCGTTCGTGGAAAAACTGATATCTTAAATCTATCTTTTATACACTTGATCACTCTAATTTTAGAGATATTATCTCTCCTACCGTAGTACGATTGGGGTAATAATACATTTTCAACATCACTCCATCTAATTCAAGACACCTCCATCCAATTTATGAAATAGCTTCAATCTGTAATTTACCCTTCGCTCCGTGAATGATACCCAGTCTAGCTGCTCTAATATTTTGGATACGCTACTAAGTTTATCATTAAAACGTTTTACAAATCTAGCTCCTCTACGCTGCACACGATTTAATTCAGCAATTAATTCGACTTTGTGAGGATCTCATACACTTGCAGCATATTCCAAATGAGGGCTAACCAGCGAAGTATAACATTTCTCTTTTTGACCTTTTCATCACATTTACCAAGTACTCTTCTAATAAATCCTAATGTTTTGTTAACTTGACCACATATTCCCCGTATGTGTTTCACCCAGGAGAGATCGTCAGTGAGGGTAAAGCCTAGGTATTTATCGAAAATCGTGTCTACATTTTATAATTCGGTGTTCTTGATGCAGTGAGCATTCGGGAGGGAATAGATCTTTTACAATAAATTCATCACTACTCGCTTATGTAAGTTTAATTCTAATTGCCAAGAGTCGCACCAGCGTTGCATAGTCATTAGGTCATCTGCTTAAGCTGCATAATGTTCAGGATTACGGATATTTCTGAAAACCGCTGCATCGTCGGCAAATAAACATATCATACTTGCGACTCGGGAGTCAATGTCGTTAGCGCAAAGTAGGAATAAAAGATCTCCGATGACACTTCCCTGGGTGATACCTGAAGTAACTTCTACTGCATTTGAGATAACTCCATTTATGACTACTCTGTACTCGATCATTCAAAAGGTAGTAAATCCAACCCGGGATATTTTTATCTATGCCATATAGTTCTAGCTTTGTGAGTAGTTTACTCGTACTACGAGGTACTTTGTCGAAGGCTTTCTTAAGATCTAGAAAAGTCGCGTCCACGTGAACATTGCTCTCTCTCGAAGTAAGAATATCATGAACAAAAATCGCAAGCTGTCTCTCGCAGGATCTACCTTTTCGGAAACCGTGCAGATTTTTCATTAATAACTTCTGATTATCGAGGTGTCTCACGATCGAACTAGCAACTATATGTTCCATAACCTTGCATGAAATGGATGTGGGGAAAATAGGTCTGTAAATTCTCGATTCCTCCCTGTCTCCGTTTTTAAATATTGGTGTTACGTCAGCCGTTTTCCAATCTCTGGGAACCTTGTGATTTAACAGCGACTTCTTAAATATTATTTCTAGATACGGCGCAATTTCCGAAGCTAGACCCTTAAATATACGAAGAAATATTTGATCGGGCCCAGAGGATTTATTAGGTTTAATATTTTTCAGCAAACGTCTATTCCATTATGTGAGATTTCAATTTTGGGCACCGGTTGACCGGCACGATTTGGTAAGCTATCGGGGGTATTCTGTGAGATATTAGTCAAGACGCTTTGAAAGAAGGAATTTAATATGTTTGGTTGGCATTTCCAAACTGCTGGTTACTCTTTCGCCTTTATCATTTTTAGTAGATTAACAGTTGACTTATTTCCCTGAACTTCTCTGACGTATGACCAAAATTATTTTGTATTCTCTTTAAAATTTTCCGCAAACCTTTTCCTTTTAAATTCCCTAAACGCTTTCCGATATTTATTCTTAGCATTGGCCCTAGACATCTTATGATCAAAAGTGATCTCATTCTTTTTGTCGCTGGAGCTATCGCCCCTAATATTTTTTATCTTAGCCTGACATAGCCTTCGACTTCGTAAAGCCTTTCTAACACCCGCGTTGTACCATCTAGGTTCCGTGCTATATTTTATAAATTTATTGTGAATGAACTTGTTGACTGCTGAGCGCGTGATCTCAAGGAAGTGATTCCACGTATCCTCAGCATTTCGGTGATTACTATCTTGCTTAAAACTAGCAAATTAATTCTGTAGCACGCACTTTGGGCAGTTGTAGTCCCCTTCTTTAACGAGTAAATTTTCCTTTTGGGCTTCTTTTTTCGGACCCCATGAAGCGAAAACTTAGCATTGACTACCCTATGGTAACTAATTTATTTTATAGTTTTATCGTTGAGACTTTTTATTCACTGCTAAAAAATCAAGAATATTATCGTCCCTAGTTGGTGAATTGACAATTTGATTCAATGAGTTCAACGTAAAATAATCCAATGGCGATTCGCAGATATCTTTGTCTTAACCACATGTTTTAAAACTACATTTTCTCCAGTCAATATACGGGAAATTGATATCTCCACCGATTATAGCGTCGTGATCATTGTTTTGGAATTAAAAACCTATGATTTGTTGATCTAATTCTAGTATTGAATGATCTTTATCGACTGGTGGTCAATAAAATACGCATACATAATTTATTTTGGATTGAGAACTTTTAATTGAGCCCCAAACGATTTCCAAACCATTACCCGGAATTACCTCACCCCTAGTGACACAAAAACTTTTGACTGCAATAGAGACACCACCCCCGATTCTATTTGATCTGCTATTTCGGTAAATGGAAAAGGATTTTGGGAAAATTTCACGGTCGATAATATCAGTTAATAACCAGTTTTCTGTCCCAATAATTATATCTGCGCCTGTGCTTTAAATAAGGTTATGATATTCTGCGACTTTGTTTTTTAAACTTTGGCAATTTATTACCAATACAGATAATATTCCCTTGGCATTACGGTTTTTTGAATTTTTATTGAGGATCCTCTTCTTGTTAATATTGAATCGCTTATAAAATTATCCGCCCGATGCTATCTGATTGGTGTTAAAGGAACTATTGCTAGCACTGAACTTCACTTCATTCAAAGCCACATAATTTGGCAAAGATGACTTTAGAGAGCCACTATTTGACCTATATGCTAACCTACTCTTACATCTAATTCAAACAATATCCTTAAACGATTGGTCAACTTGCGCTTGTTGTTTTTGATACATTTATTTTACAGGCCAAATAAACAAAATTCATTCTAGTAGTAGTTCATTTGCAACAAACAACCTATGAAACGATAATTATGAACGTACAATATATTCACCATTTTAATCTGTTCATTAATTGGATCGTTTTTGCTCAATTAACGGAATTCGAAACTTGAAATAGACTAAAATTTGTTGTCCCAGGAGTAACTTTACGGAATTTGCATAACATATTGAAATGAAATAATTCACTTTGTAATTCCACACACTTTATTTAAAAAAACCACGACCAGACCTAATGATGACGTACAACGTCGAAACCTGCGTCGCGTTTTTAAAATTAAGTGCGTGGAATCACAAAGTAAATTATTTTATTTCAATATGTTTGGACAAGACTACGTAAGACATAGAGCGTTGTTCACTACAGGTGAATTGTAGACTGAGCGCAGTAAATTATACGATGTCTAAAGGTTCAAAGTATTAATGGAAACTTCTTGGAGAACATATTTGTTTGAATTTATTTATTTAATACCCTGCAAGCCACCGCTAGGGTGTGTCGCAGAGGTGATTACACACCATACTACCCTTGACCGAAAACATCTCCCTCCTAGCGCGGTCGGACAAACGTTATATTATTCTGAATCCTTATCGCCTGACATGCCAAGGGAACAGAATTCACAACGAAAATTATGTTGCATTTATCACTCACAGTATAAACTAAGTCAACCTTGTAACTCTAGTCACCCTAAAAGGGGAACTAAGAATTCGCACGCTACCCTGCAAAGGATTAACAACATAGTAGAAAGGAGGTCCGTGTTTTTTTCAATAATAGCTTAAATTTTGGTGTTGGCGCTTTTTAATACGTCAACGTATATACCAGATATTATCATAAGAGACTGAAAATTGAAATGATAGCGTCAAACAAATGTTTAACATAACTTAAATGAGAAAAACGACTTGGATGACAAGCTGAGGATAGTACACATATTTAACTAGTTACCAAAGGCATTAGCCCCAAAATTAAAGGTCAGTTATTAACATTCCCCTGGTAACTTACTATAAAAAGCAGGCACACATGTACCTTAATATAATACTTAATGATGCAATGGAAGAATGCATTTTTACGTACAGCAAGGACGAAAGAAATTGTGAAAAATGTTGACCTAATTTTTCCAGTCACATGATGGGTTAGGTGTCAGAAGTAATGATGTACTCACCTGTAAGAAAAGGAAAGAGAAGCTTTACATCACGTGATCAAATACAAGTAGTTAACAATAAATGCAAATATAACTCCCTTTGGAGAACTTGGGAGATTTAGTTTAGACATCATATAAATGTAATGAAAATGAAATAGATTCTTTGGAAATTATTAGCATCTGGCGATTAACGTCTGGTTAAAATGACAAGTGGACAAACACTACCTGATAAAGATCGAAATGTGATGCATTCGAATTTCAATAAAACCCACTCGCATCGGAAATGAATAAAAAACCTTATGGATTTATCGTATATTCTCCTTAACTGCGGCATATTTGCACATTGCATTAAAAAATATTTTATGAATAAAAGTTATGTACATTTATGGTTACTTTTCGACACAACCACCTTGAAGACTGAGGCATTTGTTGTACCTGTGGACCAACTTTACCATTCCCTCTTCATAAAATGTAAAACGAATAACGCTTCGCAGTTCGCACCCGGACGGAAAATCAAATGAGGCGGAAATGTTTATGTGACTGCTACACAGCATTGACTGACGACTTAAGCTCGGCAGTGACAGAGATGCTATGTTGCCTACTGGGCACACTACAGGCCTGCCACTGGCCTGGGGTTTATGCTGTGCGATCGGAGGTTGAAAAAAACTGCATTTCCACTCACGAAAGAGAAAGGATACGCATTTGAGCGGGTGATGAGAGCGACCCACCAAGCTTTTATGTCTTGCTGGGTAGCGGGCAAGCAAGGGGGGCAGAAGATGGATGAATTGACCAACGCAACGAGGGTGGAAAATGGAAAATCAAAGCCTGAAGATTCCGCCATAAATGATTGGAGGTTAGCATACTGCGGAAACGCCGTGCCTGCGAATTCCAAAATGGAAAAATAAAAAATGTTACAAGACGTCCTTTCCTCTCAAATTCGAACCCCACCGAATTATTCCGAGTCGACTCGGATAAGACTACTATTGTCATTAGATTCCTTCGTGACCAACGACACGTCACGACAACGTCAACGACAACATCAACGTCACGATCAGGCTTCCTCACATACCTAGCTAGGGTGGCCATTGATTTTATGAATTCCCGATCCCCACTTAATCCTGATATTCCTTAAGACCATGTCCTCTTGCCAGATTTTTTTTCCTATGTACTTGGAATATGATTAGGTATTATTTTGTGGATCATATCCTGAAGGCTTCGCATACCTCTGGTATTACTGAAATCGGTTGTACTACGAATACGTTATCTGCAGGACGATTATGCGAGATGAACTACGACGAACACAAACTGATATAACAACTAAAAGTTAGAAATAGTAAGAACAGAAACGTTGTTTCTGCCGAAAAATCCCGAATCCCATATTAAATTCCCAGCTTTTCAAAAACTCGGGCTTTGTCCTCACTTTTTCTCTGAATTTTGGAATAAGTTGAGGAGTTGTGATATTTTTCCAAGTTGACTACCCTCATTACTTAGTAGACTTACACAGCCTCAATACGATAAAATTTGCATAGACGATTAGGCTCAGCGTGTCAGAGTCTTACTATATGAGTCAAAGAAATGCCATCCTTTAAAAATTTCCCTTCCGAAACTACAATTTTTTTTTCCATGAGAAACAAAAAATGACATCTGATGATTTCTGGTTGATGGCTATCTGGTAGTTTATCGGGAAAGATATGCGATTCCTCTCGGCCATTTACTCCAACAAAAGAGATTGATCCACACTATGTTTACCGCCGTCCGGTAATTTCACGCGCAAAGTAGACCTATGCTCGAGAAAACCTATTTCTGCCATTGGGTTGATATGATAACTAGTCTATAAAGGAAAAAAGTAACTAATTCAAAATCAACAGGCCAAACATTTTGTTATGCACTACTAGGTACTACGAGTACGCATGATTTTGCTAATCCCTACGCTTCCAAATGAGAAACCCTACTCCAACTCTCAGTTGCCGGAAGTCTGTTACGCTATTTATTTAAAAAAAATCAAGCCAATTAAAAGTTATACTTAAACTGTGACTAGCTATCACGGGTAATGGCTTGCTATACGAAATAATCATGAGAAAATATTTACCCTGACTTGTATAAAACAGACATTAAAATATAAATAATACTTTTAAAATGACGGGACATAAAAATATTTGAAGATTTGGCACCCGAAACATCACACAGCTCGGGTGCTCACGGATGCGTGTCTGGCAATCGAACCCGGTGCCCTAGTATCAGTATCCCAACGCTCTACCTATTGGACTACCACGTTGCCTCAAATTAAATGAGTAAAGAAAAATTTCAATAAATATTTTAATTTAGACTCCTTTTCATCACACCTAAGCTTTATCGTACCTGTATATTTGGGAATAGTTTCAAGAAATGGAAATTAAACATGAACCGACAAATGACGAATTCTTTGCCAATAATGGCCATCAACTGAGAAAATGGAAAAAGATGTGAGCCATACAAATGAATAAAAATAATACATAATTTTACACAAAACGATCACTCATTTGTTATTCTCTTCAAATAGCATCCGCACTAAGTATTTCAACGAATCATAAGTTGGGAATCTTCCACAGTTATTTTTATTCGAATGGTATATTTCATTCCAGAAGAAAATAGCATATTGCAATGTAATGACTGTTCAGTAATAATGAGATCATAATACAAAAACTTTGAAGTGATAAGAAAAGGCCATCTACAATTTCTAAATTTAAATTGTGAAGACAGCAAGAGCAGTCATGCTCTTTAATCCATACATAATGCAATTTGGGACTTGACATGTTCGATTCATCCATATTCAACTGAGGATTCACGGATTTCTGATATATTTACCTCAGACATTTATCATTACTTAAAAGTATAACAGCTTTATTTTTCAAACTGACGCATGAAACACGCGGAATGGATAAGCAGAGAGCACACCTCTATATCTTATTTGAAATTATTGCTAAGGTCATTGAATAGTATATTTTAATACAATTGCAGAGAATATATGTTATTCGTATTGAGAGCCGTTAAATCGGTAAATTTGAAAGATAAACTTAAGAATTCACACCACTTCGTGGATGTCCATAATTGCACAAGCAACAACATACCGAATATTAAATTCTGTTGAAAAGTACGCCATTCCCTCTGTTATTTTGGACTCAAAATGCATGTTATTGTCACTAATAACATTCTGAAACCACAAATTAATTACAGATTTAAACAATCCCCTTTGTCATTATCAATACCATGATTTCATTACATGTGTGACAATTAGATGAAATCAAAATCCCTTCACATAACCATAGAATCTATGAGGCACATGCAAAAAAATTGGACAAAAACTATGCAAAAACTCAAGGAAATGTGGCACAGGCCAAATTCCAATTATATTATTACTTTCATTAACCAAAGAATTTTATCTTGCAAGAGAAGAGCAACAAAGAAAAGTCAATACATCTGTATTCGATAGCCGTGCAGAAGAAGAAAAATATTGAAAAAGATTTGGTATTTTCGGTACAGCAGACGTTTCTTCTTTCTACATATAGTGCCAATTTTAACAGATATTGAAAATAATCTTAAAAAATATATGCTGGACTATGATACCCTGAAATACTATTAGATACATTTCCGCAAGGCCCTTCCTCTAAAATGGTCGTGCAAGTTAACATTTTTAAACACTGTATGACGTATCAAGGATATTCCAAAAAAAAGACATATAGGAGGTAGTTTAAAGGGTTCTCGATATCACCATCAGATGCCGGCGATAGCGCGACGAGTTTCCCACGTGGTGATAGGTAATCTTTTATGAGCAAACACGCACCGTGCCATTGCTCCGTGAACGGATTTGTGGTGGGGACGCCTCTCTGTTGATGTTCCCATGTAATTTGTGAAGATGGAAAAAATTGAGATTCGAACAGTCATTAAATACTTCGTAAAGAAACTTATGAAAGCAAAGGAAATTCATGATGACTTTCAGAACACTCTGGGGGACTCTGCTCCTTTTATATTCTACTATTCCCGAGTGGACAAACGAGTTAAAGTTTGGCCGCGACAGCAGATGATCCGCGTAGTGGTCGGAAAAAGTGCCAATATTCCAGAAATTATTGCACATGTGCATAAAATGATCCATGGAGGATCGGCGACTGACAGTGCAAGGATCGCTGAAGTTGTTGGGATGTCATCTGAGAGAGCATACCACAGTTGGAAATTGGAATTGGATATGAGAAAACTACCCGCTAGACGGGTGCCGCGACTCTTGACGCAGGATCACAAACGTACCAGAATTGAAATTTCCGAATAAGTTTGACCCAGTTTAAGAGCAATCAGCAAGATAAGAAGTTTCTTTCGTGTAGCCCGTCGCCATGGTATCGTTTATCAAGAACCCGAATGATAAAACTCTGTGATAAATCTTCTACGTCATGCACGAATTAATAATCACATTTTTTTACGACATACCTCGGGAGAAGACCCAGATTGGTGCCTTCAAATTTGATCGGAAGAATGGGGGAAGAATTGGGAAAGATAAAGGAAATCGTAATTCACCACGAGATTATCCTTCAGTCGGCGTATTGCTGACGCTGGAGAAGCACTACAGCAACCGACAATTACTGCAGGAGGACGGAGGCCCGGCGTAGGACCAGCCGATAGCAGCACCGCCTCGCATACTGAGTCCAGCACGGACCCGAAACCAAGTAAGCTACGATTAAAAAATACATGAGCTGACCCATAGTGGGGCTTTTACTTGAAAAGCTCAATTGTACGTGTTTCATACTATTCGTAAACGAGTTCACAAAGGACCACGGACGAACTCGATAGCTCGGCCGTTCCAGTTTTCAATATTAAGAGTAGAGTTTCGATTCTTCAGACGAAATCCTTCGTATCTGATAGGAAAAAGCATTTAATTAATATTTTGTTAAGAGAAAAATATAAATTATTACTTTACTTGATCAATAATAACAGGATACGAGTATCAGCATATTAATCATAGGGCAACTCTAGGTTTAAATGTCTCACCGTCGATGCAACAGAACAAAACATTTACTAGATGAAATAGACAAAATTAGAACCAATTCCTACGCGTTGAGTGTAAACTACTGGTCATAGGTGCAATTGGACTTCATTCAATAGATTAGAAGGAACCGCGAATTACTTAAGTAAAATCTTCTTCCAGATGAAAGCTAGACGGCAGTTGAATAATGCAGGGAAATCGTTATGTTGATAGTATATCTATATACCTCATTCCACACAATTGTGATCACTTTAAAAAATACTCGCCAAATATTTTGTTCACCTTTACGGATAAATTACATCCCTCGATTAATGATTTCACAGTTGCAGATATTCTGACTTTTAGGGTCGAACGTTCCCAATTCCAAGGGGCATTATCGAGCAATATGATGAGCAGTTCAAAATGATAACGTTTTAGCATTTCAATATAATTTTAATATTTAGCATTAAGCCATTAATTTCATAACTACGTTGCTGCTGACAACCATTCGATTGTGGTGTCCGTGACACTGGGGTGCATAATTAATTCGCAAAATGCTTCGAGGAAGTGGTAGGAAATGGTGTCAAAATTTATAATAACATGACTTCCTCGAGTAAGAATAGGATAAGTAGAAGACATTTCTAAATATTGGTACTCAGATTAGCTATGACCCCGGAAATACATATATCCACAGATTTATAATTGTTGCCAAGAGAATGAACCAGCTATAAGTGTCACCTTTGTCCCGTAAATAAATGTCACCTCTAAGCGTTCGTCTCCGTACACCAAGCGCTACAATACGAGCAAAAAAATTCCACTACCATTTATGTTATCAACATGAAAAAATTGCGAGCATATCGCATATTGCAAGGTACTATGTTTTTCGTAGGTATCCATCAATATCCAGACTTAACATGGCCAAAATCAGTTAACTCGAATTTTGAAGTAAATTTATAGAGTTCATAATACATCCCTTGGCCCGTTTATTAATTTCGACTATGAGCGCTCGTCTCCCTACAATTAGTGCAAAAATATGGCAAAAAATACCACTGCATTGGATGCCATCAACATACCAATGCGGCGACATTTTGATAGCGTGAATTCTAAGATATATTCTGTTTTAGTCAGGTTTCATTTATTGTCCAAACCTGCTTAACATTTTAACTTGTCTACAGGCAACTCTTAGCTATATTTTCAACCGTACATGCATATAACTGTTGCTGACGAAATTTTATATTTTATCCCTTTGCAAGCGGTGTACAAGACAAGCTGTTGTAAACAGTAGGCGGAACCAGGGCCGGGAATTATTCAACACTAAAAGACGCAGGCTAACAATGAAAAATATTTCAAAGACATTTTCTACGTAGCGGCGAACCCAAACCCACTTATTTCCTTTACTTGGTTGTTCTGACTGCAATCGACACTTTCCCATATCCCGTGGGCCCGCGCAATAGGGAAACAGCACTTAACCGAACAAAAATCAATAACACTTAAAAATATAATGTAGTGAGCCTAAAACTCTCCTCTTGCCTCCGCCAACGTCATGTCCCGAAAAAAGCCTCCATGAGGATTGAATAAAGAAACGACTAAAAAATAAGAGATAAATGGAGTCAGGGATTCAACAAGCAACGAAAATCAACACGTTTGGATGGAGACCAGGGAAGGAAGCAAAGACCAAGCATTGCTGGAGGTGGATACTAGTCGGAATTATGCCCATCTAGATTACATCATCAGGGGCTCCATGAAGATGAAGATTTCGAGTTGAACGGAACGGGAAAGGAGGAAGGGACGGTTCGACAGGAGCTGGCTTGTATCCGAACGTTCACTCGCACAAAATCCTCTGTCGAAGAGCGGTAACCGTTATTTAATTTAAAATATTTTATCTACATCCATCGCCCGAGTAGCAGCAATGAATTTCACAAATCCACAGCCAATACGAATAACAAACAGAGGCATTTTACAATGAGACAACTGTTAAAAAGCGGCAATTAAAGTTCCTATAAAATAATTGTGAACAATTTAAAAAGATGACTACACCGCTAAAAGTGATTCATGTTTAGCCTTACATTTATTTAAGCTGTCATGGAGCTTTTCTATTTTTTTGACAATTTTATAAGGTGTAGATTTATGCAAACCTTTTCCGTGCATTCCCTAAGTGGCTATCAATATATGAAACTGCAAAGCATTGCAGTTTCATATATTGCTATTTCTTATATCTTGCAATTTTACCTTATAACACTTTAAAAAAAACTATAATACCCAATCAATTTAACCCCTTGTATTCTCGTTCCAGGATGTCCGCAATGGAGCACACCTTTAATAGAATCGCCGCGACGTACAACTACATGCTACATGAGAGTGTAGGTGAGTCATAAAGGGAAAATTTTCAAAGTTCATTCCCTAGCAATGCACTGTAACGGAGAACTAATCCACATTCCTAATTCGTTGTTTTCCACGAACTAATAACCGAAGCGCGCGCTCTTCATGCCATTTCCTTATGGAGTAGAATTCGCTAAGCAAAGGCAGTTTTTCGGTTTGGTAATGATATGGAACAATGTTTTTTTCCTGTACTACCGGCGTAATGTAGTTGATCTACCATAAAAAATCTGACGATCATTTGCTACAGTTTTAGTCAAATATAATTTAAGTGGGTCGTTAAATAATTTCATAGAAAAACCAAGAGATAGCTATCGTAGTCACTCGCACGAAATCTACTTGTGTTTGGTTATCGGCGAAGAGCAATAATCGTAATTTATTAAGTATGCGCTTTCCATGTCCATCGACCGAGTAGCAGCAATGCTTTTCATACACACACACAACATAACAAGGCAGAAGTCTTACAAGTTGGGCATTCGTTAAAAATAGGTTAAAAGGGAGAGTGAAATTAAGATAAACCATTTGCGTGACTTAGTTTCAAAAGGTGACTACACCGTTAAAAATATTACGAGCTGAGCCTTCAATTTATGAGGGCGTTCCTTTTTATTTTCAAAGTCTTTCACCGATTTTCCAAAGTGTATATTAATATAACACATTTCTTCGTATTCCCTACGTAATGCTAAAGGAAATATCAAATAAATTTGCGTTTCCACTACCAGATGATGCTACGGAGTAGACAAACTAGTTAATAGTACAAATTACATAACGTATGTGGAAACGCAAGTTATTTGGTTATTCCTTGTGGATTACGATGAAATTCCACAAAGTATCGGCCTCACATGGCTCTTCAAATATTTCCTACGTGCCCATGAACATACACAACGCCAAAGACGTGAATTTTTACCTATGAACGGCCGTGGAAATACGACAATGGACGTTTCAATCTAACCACTTATATTCTCGTTCCAAAATGTCCGTAAAGGAGCACACCTTTAGGACATGAACATCTGAATCTGCAAGAAAAATTCCTACAAGTCTATTCCCTTGCTTGGCACTAAAACGGATAGCTGAGGAAGAATCAACCTCACTCATTTGTCGTTTTGAACCTTACTACGCACTCGCGCGCGCATTCCGTTGTTCCGTATCAGAGTAGAATTGGCTAAGAAAAGTAAGGCCTTGTGTAATGAAAGGAAAAACTGCCGTATTAATCCCTTTCTTCTGTGGTTTATCTAACAGGAAAACCATTGCTGATCTCTTACGTTTCTCTTTATCCATATATTTATTTAAACATAAAATAAAAAGTCCATATAGCGTTGTCTCCAACAAAGTAATAAGTGTAATAAGGTCTGATTTCAATTTTGAGGTGAGCTCTTTATCGCAACCTCGATTTAGTTTTTTGACCTCAGAATTAATCGTAATTCATAAATTACGCTTTTAACTGTAATGATAATAAATATACAAAGTGAAATCGCCCAAAGGGGATTTGCTAACAATTATTGCGCAACAACTTCGTGCGGCAATCCTATAAAAATTAATTCTAAAAAAGGAATGACACGCATTTCGAAAACTATACGTTTCTGGTTGTTTCGAAGACTAATGGTTGTTCGACCATTCCGTTATCGCTGAAATTAAATTTTCAGTTACTTTCATTTTCACTGAAAGTTGAATCAGCAAACTTCAGTTTATTTACTAAAATGAAAAAAAATGAGTCTCGTACGGTGATTGATCATTAATCTTCCAAATTCTAAACAATAAAAGAGATCACAGGTGATTTGGATTAATGGCACATCTGCCACCGTGTTTTTAACTGTTTACAAATGCTGTTCATTTCAAGAAACTGCGGGAGATGCCGCAACAGTAACTATTAACGGAGTCATCCGCTATGTGTGTATTATAATGCAACAATTTCAGAGAGTAAATTGGCTTTAACCTCGTGGACTGTGGCGCCCCGCGCACGACTACGAATGCCTGTGACATTGTATGTACGGTATTTCGTCACAACATCTTGTTCCTTTAAAGCCCCCAAAATTTCAGAGTGTAACAGGACGTCTCGGTAGCTTAAATGGTTAAAGCACTCGGCCGGATATCGAGGGATCCGGGTTCGAATCCCGGTCAAGGCGAATAATGTTTACTCTATGAAGTTGTTGCATTATGTTTACAAATGGTTCAAAAAGTTTAATCGTGGGCGTTCACTTGGAAATCACCAACTCGTTCGGTTAGTGAAGTTCGAGTGACTTCATCCGATATGTTAACAAATTTCACGATTTGGTTTTTTTTGTGATCGACACAGATGAGGACACAAGCATATTAGAAGGCACAGTCATTTTAATTGTACACGTAAAATTGGGTGTGCTCTCAGTGAGCAACGAAGTCATTCGTGTGGTCGATCCGGAGGCATTCGGGTCGATTATCATAGAGACGAGAAGAAAGGAAGACTAAGAGCATGGGTTAAATCCGGTTCAAGGACGGTATGTGCAACCGCGGAGCATACATAGGTACCAGTGCGTGAATGTCCGCAGGGCATTCTCTGACGACGGATACATCCGAGCCCGCATGGGTTTTGGGACGTCATCGGAGAATGCCCCAGATAGTGAGCGGGATTTTACAATCACCAACTCCCCAGAAGGATGAACCAATCCTTCGCGCGAATCTTTCTCCCCCGCAGCTGTTGTAGCCACCGCGTATTCAGATACTTCTACAGCTACATAATACCCCGCAAAACCGCCGCAAGGGCATGTGTCGGGGGGTGTTAAGTCACTAGCTGTAAAGGGAACAAAAGTACGTGCAAAATCAACACATCCATGCAAATCTATGCCCACAGTGGCGCAAACGTTTATGCAAAAATCCTACCGTGCAAGCTAGAATTTGAAAAATAAAAAGGACAAATTCCACTACCACATGGACATGCAATATATAACGGTCTCCTCCCCAAGGACACAGGTAGGGAATGTGACCCCACACTGTAGGTAGCGGGAGGGTCCACCCACGGATAAAGACGACGGATGGAAGGGGAAACTTAAAAACAGAAAAGGCAGAGCAAGCAATACTGTAAAGAGCACTACATTACATAATGGCATTCTAATGTGGCAATGCGGAAAGAAAGCGTTTTGACAACAAAACACACGAGGTTAGTGAAAGTGCACGCAATTGAGTAGACCTAATTATTCCCTACACGCTGAAGGTGGCAAGCGGAATTTTTGCTAACTATAACCCTGCTGTTGCTATCTCGATTTTTCCGAGGTAAGTAGTCCTTGAGTCTGTTAGCTCTGGCATCTATTTCACCAATTTCATATATATAATCCAGGCGACCAACGTATGTTGGTGTGCGAATAATTTGCGAGACCTCGGTGCTGAAACATGCGTATCTGAATTTATTTAGTAAGTTCAACCTAGCATTGAATCGTCTTTCTTCTAAGGTTCCCAACCCAACATCATAAACAATGTAGAGAAACTTATCGTTTTATCGTGAGAGCTTTTAACGAAACCCGGACCGGCGTTGAACCTTCTCAATTTCCCGAATGAGGCCTTTTTCACTCGGATCCCATACGCTACATGCATATCCTAAATGAGGCCTTACAAGAGCGTGGTACGAGTAGTGTTCATAAAGTAAGGCCCGTTTGGTCACAGGAAAAAATATACTCATATAAAACACATTTTATTGGCACTTTTAGTTAGCTACAAACCTACTTCACTTATCTACATAATCGCCGTTCACTTCTAAGCATTTTTCGTACCGCTGCACCAGCTTCTTTAACCCCTCTGCATAGAAACTCGCCGCCTGAGGGTTGAACCAATCGACAACGCCATTCTTGAGTTCCTCTTCGGTTTCGAAACGTTGTCCACCGAACCACTGTTTCAAGTGCAAGAAGAGGAAGTAGTCGCTGGGTGTAAGGTCAGGATTGTACGGTGGGTGGTTTAAAGAGTTCCCAATGACCCAAAAAAACTCGTCCACTGGACATTCTTTGCTCTTTGTGGTGGTCGGTGAGCATTTTCGGTACCCACCTTAACGAGTGTTAACTCGTAACAACGTCCTTAACCCTGGAGTCACTACTTCCGACGGTGCGTCTAACTAATCCCAATTTTTTATATGCTTGCCCGCAGATTTTACCTATATGGGTCTATGGTTTTACCTATATGGAGGATACCTATATGGGTAAGTTAAGTCTTTAGTGAATTCTACGTATTTCACCGTATGAACTACTTCTAGGTCAACCCTAGCTAATTTATGAAAAAATACCGTTGATCTTTTAAATAAATTTATCACCGAATATTTATTAAAGTTAATGACAATCATCATGTTGAACACGATTCAGAAAGGCAATCTAAATTCAATGCGAGAATTTAACGATTCTCATCCCCAGATATCTCCCGATAAGTCACCGTCTCATCCGCGAACATCCTAATGTTACTTTTCAATGCGCGGTTGAAATTTCTTACAAAAATCAAGAAAAGCAACGGTCCGATTACACTTCTCTGAAGTACCCCCGAGGTCACTCGTACGATAAGCTGTCGAGCTAGCGCCGACAAGGACTACCCACTGTTCCCACACTCCAAAAGAAAGTTTTCAACCCAATTTAATGCGCCCTTGCTATACTTCAGTAATCCACCACAACAGGGAGGAAATTTAGTCTGATTGGTTTGACATTGAATTAAATAAAACACGTACAGGATATACCTTATCTTTCTGAGATTACTTGTCTTCAATTCGTTGGAGTTCCAAATGCATGCGATTAATTCCAATCTTCTTCAATTCCATTTCATTTATTATTTGATTGACAGATAGGACAATCGTTGAACCTCTTACGGGAAAAATTTTCAGCGCAATAGAATTTATTATATGCGATATCACTTTTCATAACAGATATTCTATAATCTCGCGGCGAAATTAAATGAGTATAAATTTCCCGCTCATTAATAGTACATGAGGTAATAGGAAACAAACCGCACAATTTCCATCTGCCTTAGCTTTATTAACTTCAGCGTAGTGTCATATTTCAGTTCCGGAAACAAGGAGTTGGTTCATGGTCCGGAGTCCACTGCCAATTGCGGGTGTCATCATCCTGTACCTGTTATTCGTCACCAGGATCGGTCCAAACTTCATGGCCAAAAGACCGCCCTATTCCCTTTCTGGGGCCATCTTGTTGATCAACATCTTCCAAATAATTGCAAATATATGGCTGTCTATGCAGGTAAAGCATGTTTCTATACAATTAATGGCTAATAGATACTTTCCGAATTATATCTTTAGAGAAAATCAAGTCATTAGAAGCTACATTTGGCGAGCTAAGAGAAGTGTCTCTTTTGCTGCACATAATTATTCCCTCTCTTAAAAATTTATTCTAAGATTTTCCAAATACCAACATAATTCCACTCCACCTATTGTTAAGAACAGGCAAAATATTTTAAAAATGTCTAAATAATTTATTTCTCGCATTTTTCAAAACTCTTCTTCTCATAAATATCTATGCTATAAAATTCTCCACATGGGCCTTCATGTTCTAAGATCTCCTAATTGTTTTTGCCATTCTGTATTCTCCAGGATGTCGAAACATTAACTCTTTTTCAACGTAAATTCCTTGAGGAAGCATTCACTTCCAATACGTCGACGTAATATTTCTGTGGTCACTGTGAACTATTGTAAATGGATCCTTAAGCTCACTGAAAAAACCGGCTGAATCGTGTTCGAGGCTTATTGGGTCCGTTGTCTAACTAATTTCGGCCTTCTTTCAACTATTGTGCACCAACGATTGTACATTTTTCAAATGCATAGCTATATCACCGAATTGATCACAACTGACGAAGATTTTCGATGGGTGTTAAACCGCGAACATGGAGGAAACAGATGATAACACGTTGTTCCCGTACACTGAAAGACGCCATTTTAGGACATGAAAACTCTTCTAACTCTGGCGACACATTATCAAACACTGCGCGCTGCATGGCGCAACCAATTTTTCTCGTACTCATAAAAGGTGCCCTTTTTGTAAATAGAGCGCTTTATAAGCTATGCCAAAGTTTTCTAAATTAAAAATATTGGGTGACTTTAGAACTTGAAATCACCTAGTAAAATTAAATACTTTATAACCCCGTCCATGCAGAAAAATTCATCATTTGCATTAATCAGTTATTAGCCATTTAGTCCAGAAGGTAACCAGTGTTTGTAGAAAGATGATAGTTAATGGACAAAATTACTGTGGTACAACTTTTTGCCATTTTTTACGCCCATGATGTCTGTTTCTAAATGAAAGATTTTGAGCGTCAAGATTTCTGTAAAATGGTAACGGTAGTAATTCGAACGTCACAGATTGACTGCCAGTATAGAATAATGTCGAATATTTGTGGGTACATCATGGTGGTTTTTTTTAACAACCTATGGCTGGGTGAAAAATTGAGCAAATGTGCCAGCATTCTCAAATAATATTGTACTCGAAACAATCTTCATGCTACCGAAGAAAAATTTTCGACAAAAACCATTATCAGTTAGATTTACCCTCTTTTTCGT
This sequence comes from Hetaerina titia, assembly GCA_037158775.1. Taxonomy (NCBI): domain Eukaryota; kingdom Metazoa; phylum Arthropoda; class Insecta; order Odonata; family Calopterygidae; genus Hetaerina; species Hetaerina titia. The sequence goes on from CM073773.1 coordinate 24,014,723, forward strand.
GACAGTGGCGCATGACCTGAGAATGTGAGAATAATAATGAAAAAATCGGTAACAAGAGTTTCCCATAGGTAATCAACAATGAAACTGTCGACAAATACGATTTGCAAGACAGAGTTCACGACGGCATACATATTTAAATTGCCAGCAGCGCGGTGGTTGCGTGAGAAATAAAGATCCAGAAGAATAAATTGAGTGCAATACCGCAAGCGATCAACTTGTTATGGACGACAAGTGAAGGGGTTGTGTTACTGGTCCGTGGGAAGGAGAGGTAAAAGGGTAGTTAAGTATAGCGAGCTGAACACGCACTTTTTCCTTTGAACGTATAACTTGTGGAGAAGTACGAAATTAAATAGAGCAACAACATCTACATCTTCGCTGAAACCTTTTCAAATGCATCACTATTTTTACTATCTTCAATTGCTATCAGAATCTGTGCTACGTTTGATTAGAGCATCAATCCCGATTGCTTTGAAACATTATACATACAATATATCGAGGTGAATAAATACTTCTAGCTTTGGAGGCATGGAATATTGCGATTTAGTGGGAAAGTATTTAAAGAATCCATCTCAGCCCATTCTAAAAATATTATAAGAACCCATCTTAATCATTGCTAAAACATTTTAAAATGCATCGCTTCTTCAATTACTAATGTCAAGAGTTACTATTACGTGTGCTACGATTAACTGGAATATCAATCTGGACAGCACTGGATCACTAACACGAAAACGTTATCCGACCGATATTCGCTCTGATGATTTTCGAAGCGCAGTAAGAACGCTTGTAATACTAATCTATAAGAGAACACACTTTCGAAACACAAAGTCACGACAATAATACTTCGCACGTCACGGATAACGTGTTGCTTCTGCCAAACACGTGGCAGGCGTTCCAATGTTGGGACACCGTAGAGTGTCGCGTGGCACGCCGTGCCTTAGTGGTCAAATGCTGGTCTTCGATGAAGAATTTGAGCATTTTCCCAGCGGGTGATGTGAGTCAAGTCTTTGCGAGTGTTCCAATGAGCCCGCATTCATTTGTTCATGCTTAAATGGCAGACTCAGACATGGAAATTGAATGTTACTGGCTTAACACACGAGATTATTTTATTCATAGCCCATCTGCGTGTGTCTCCGGGAGGAAACAAACTTACGCCTCATTAAAATCTCAGTATAACCCATTACACATTTCTTGCCTTAGTCACAACGGTAACTGAATGACGTTTTCTCAATAGGGTGAAAGACACTTGTGAACAGGGGCCGTTTTGAAAGGATTAGTTTTTTAACAAAGGAAACAATTTTATCAATACTTATTTTATACCTAAATGTCAACAGATATTTTAATCAACTCAGTATTTAAAAAAAATGTTCACTGAAACGTAAAACTGGCATGTTATTTTCTTTTTCCTAAACTCTTGTGAGTAGACAGGGGGCATTATTTGGAAGGATCACAGCATTATCTGCAGGGCAGACAGCGAAGAGAAGAAGACCCAGATGGAGCTAATTGTAAGTTTAAAAAAAAATTATATCTGCTTACTACATACCAAAAATAAGTATAAAACATGATATCAACATGAAATAAGGACATTGTTTGCTTGAATCTAGTGCCTAATAAATTATACATCGCGAGTTTTATTAATTAAAAAGGGTATATTCCAAGACGTATTCAGCAGTTTTCACCGCCGTCTCTCCGTCACGATGAAGCGGACGGCATGCGCGCCAACTAAATAACCCCTAGAGCTGTTCTGAGGGATGTAAACATAGTTTTATGTGTCGCCGACAGCTAATTGCAAATGTTAGATAGGTCTAATGGTAAAATATTGACAAAAATAAAATAAAATCTGATTCTCAGGTGGATGCAAAGGCCTCTGAACACAGTGGATAGAGGGAAATAATGCCACCAAATTGGAAAACAAAAAAATTAGACGGAGTGTTAACATCGTCGATCTGCCCAGGTGGGATAGAAATGTAGGGATTATCGGAGCCTCTTAATGAGCAACTAGCCGTGGAGAGAAATCGAGTAAAAGCGGGGCAGGATTAGTATTAAATATAAAGGTTCGAAGAGGAGCATGCAACGAATAGCGAGTGAGTCGTAGAATATCATTAATCGAAGCAAAAGCTGACCTATTAAACTTTAATCCAATTTAAGGTCCCATTTAAGTTTACATACCAACAAGTAATCATTCATTAGCCAGTCACAGTTAGATTGCTTAATATTTTCTTCCCTCTACCTCTCATAATTTAAGAATTCCCTTCCATCACAGTCTTCGACAATTAAATGGCACTCATCCTGCATCCTCTTTTCCTCTCTTATTAAAATCTATCCCAGCCACGTGTTTAGTGTTAGCTGAACAGCAGATGTTTAGCAGCGGTTAGCATTTGCTTCCATTACAAAAAAGGCGTTTGTGACCGGTAGATTACTGTTAACCATTGAAATATTAATTAGCTGAATTACTAGAAAAGTGGAGTACTAGCGCGGAAGAAAAGCTCATGAATCTCTCATGAAGCGAAAGAAAAGCTCATGCGTAAAACTATGTAGAAACAGGTGTACATGGATTTTTAGAGAAAAAACGTTGCTAAACCGAATATTGCAAATAATTTTAATTACGCTATTGTACAGTGATAATTTATAATTACTTTGTTCGCTAAAAGAACGGAATTACTATTTTTTCAAAAAAATATAAGGTTTAATATAATTAATTTATGAACTCAATTTGGCATTAAATTAAAAACTTTTAGCTCTTAATGTGGAACAATTACACTTAAGAATACATTCACTTTACCCAATCAAAAATAGGTAGGTGAAATCCACAAGCATTAAGAAATTGATAAATGGTTTGATTTGTTCCTCAAATACCTAGAGAGGTTTCAGTAACCTAAATACTGCATATTTTCTACAACTTATCCAAGTTAACAACGATAAACATGTAAACTATATATCTGTGAAAATTTCACAAATATAATTTTCTATTTTTCAGGGGGTGTCAGCAACATGGTTTTATTTCATGCTAAAAATAATCGATCTTTTGGATACGGTGAGTAATCACCCCTTCTATCTACGCGTACTCGTACAATGTTAACTGTACTCGGTGTGCGCTATATTATTTCCTACTTTATTTAACACTTCCAGATTAAGTTATTTCATCCATGAAAACTAACAATTATGTAATGTATGCACACCATTGTCTAAAACAAAACGCCATATAATATACGTTGAAGGTTAAAATACGAGTACATTTGATTATATTTAAAATCAATTGAAATTCTAATCAACAATTAATTTTCTCGTATATCTATTCGTTCACTCTTCATTCACGTGAATTAATACGTTAATCATCGACTATAATCCGCCGCTGATTTTAAGTTGCGAAAGGATATTTAATGCAAAATGCAACCATTGCACGAATTTTAAAAATAGGGCAAAAATTATTATCACTGGAATGGAGTAGATTTCGAGTCATTAGAAAACATATTTTTGGATACGGTCGTAACTTTTCTCCTTTGCCTGGATGAATTAAATGGTTGTCAGGGCTTAGTTACTTTAAAATGCCTCTTTTTTAACCTAAGAATGTTAAAACTAGTTCAATTATAAATGTCGGAAGCTCTCTGTTTGTTCACTTCATTGGACTGTATTGTTCTCCAAATAACCCCGGGGGACACGGGGATCGTACGAATTCTTTATCCTATGAACGCTGAGAAGTCGTCTGAACAAGACTGATCTCAATCACCTAAAATTCGAATGAAGTTTCATTAAATTTAGGTAATTTACTATGCTGGTGGACACGCCGATTGGCCATATAAATAAAAATATTCCCGAAGAAGGGGCTTTCGACTTTATAATATAATCATATGCTTATTTATTAGGTAATGTCAAAATTTAAGGTTTTCAGCTATTAACTAGCTATTATATTAATATTATATATAATTATATGTTATGTATAATTATTATATTATATATATACTTATAAACACTTTATTACCATTTGCAGATTATCTTCGTTTTGAGGAAAAAGCGCACACAGCTATCCTTTCTGCACATATATCACCATGTTGGAATCCTGATCATTTCTTGGTTGGCTGTCAAATATTATCCAGGTAAGAGACCCCTCATGCAAAAGAGGACCACAGCTTAACAAAATGGAACTTGGAAGATACTTATGAAAACCAAGGTCAACAGTTGAATGTTATATGTCTGATCGGATTGGTATTTTATTCAGGTATGAAATAATGGCAATCGATCATTTCAGCAAATCTTTAGATATCATACTGAGTGAGAGTAAGAACTAGACCCCAAACCTTGTTATAACAAAGGCGCGACCTTACAGTCACCAGATGGCCTAAGACTAAACCGGCGGATGTGCAGAAAACGCGTCAAAAATTGGAAGGCTTGAGGAGGGAGTTGATGACGGGGACGTTGAGTAGGGATGTTAAGACAAGACTCGTAAAAACTCAGATATGGAGCGTAGCTATGTACGGCGCGGAAACGTGGTCGCTGAAGCAGGAGGATAGACGTAGATTGGAGGCTTTTGAAATGTGGGTGTGGAGAAGAATGGAGAAGGTGAAATGGACCGAAAGGAAAACAAATGAGGAAGTACTAGAAATGGTGGGGGAGGAGAGGGGTTTGTTGAGAGAAATCCTATGGAGGCAGGAGAAATGGATGAAAGGCGTATTGAGCGGTAGTGGAATGTTGAAGAGGGTAATAGAGGGGAGAATGTTGGGCAAGCGAGGTAAGGGTAGGAACAGGATAGGGATGTTGGACGGGATGAAGGGAGGAAAGAAGTACACCGAGATGAAGAGGGACCTGATATAGATTAGTTTGCAAGGTGGGGAGTCACAAAATGTTTATTTGATAGTTGTGTCCATCCAAAAACCTACCTTAAACGGTAGATTACCTAATAATAATATGCTCAATTTTCTATTCCCTTGAATTCAGCGAAACGAAAAGATCGAATTGTCAAACTATGAGTTTAGAGGGGAAAATATTGTTTTTTATGAGGAAAGTGATTTAAAAAAAGTAGCCCAGCGGTAAAGTAGTGTAGTGGTACCGAGTCGTCTCTTTCGCTAAAGGTGGATTGATCCATTCCTTGAGAAGACTAATCTTTTCTATGGCTGTTGGCGGAAGAATATGTATAATTTTTTTCTAGTTTGTGTATGGTTCCCTCGATCTGCTAAATGCTGAGACTAAAGGACCAATAAATGAAAACGGGAGCTTAAAGAAGTTGGGTGTGGTTTCAAACTAACCAAAATTACAGCAAAATTGGATAATTTATTAATAACATATTATAATGTAATATGTTATAATATTATAATTAATATAAAGTAATAACTTACGGTATTAATATTATTAATTAACTTCGTATTAATAAAATAAAAGATATTTTAAGTTTTTAGAAAACGTAATATATATTTTGAGACTACATTCAAATGAGATGATATGATATTTGTTTCACATTTTAGGGGTCACGTATAATAAAACTTATTTAGTATTAAATGACTCTTTTGGTGCCTGTTTGCCAGCCTAGTTTTAAATTTTCAACAGCTTTCCATATCTATGAACTCTTAAATGATCAAAGATCGAAAGCAAGTGCTATATTATTTCTCAAAATGTCGTCGACGGAAACCAATGTAGAATCCCTCCGGCCCCAACAAGTCCAATTTCGGACATCCGTTAAAGTGGTTGAAGGGCTTTCAAGATGGAATTAGTACCCAGGAGTGACCACCGAACACCTACTGCACAGGGTTGTAACAGAGCGAGAGCCATATAGGAAACCTGGCAACCATAAATCGTCTCCTACGTCAAGAATTATGAAAGAGAGGTCACCTTAAATTACTCACCGAGTCATGTCGGATTTTTATCAAGTCACCCACTAACACATGCAGTGAGGCGTCACCTAATTATGATCAAAACTAAGTGCTCGAGGGTATTCGACCCTTAATTTCAATGAGGCTCAAGAAGGTTGGAGATTAATATGCCCCATTTACGTCATGGTAATCCACACTCGCCATTACGAACTGCCGACGAACGACTCCTATCGAATAATGGACGTCATTCACTATGCGCTAGCACGAAATCTTCGGAAGGTAAGCTCGATATAGTTGTTTTTTGATTTGGTATTTTTTTATTGGAAATAATAATAATATATTAATAGGAAACTTTGAATGGAGGTAGATCTCAGAGTTCTTGGCTGGAGTAAACGAACAACTAATGATATGTACCACTTATCAGAAGCTTGTGCAAAATTATGGAGAATTAGAGTAAGAGAGAGAGAGAGAGATAACCATCGCCTTTATAAAATTGCTCGGAGAGACGTAGACTTCTTTCCGTGGGTCCATGAGTTCCCCGGCGGGGTGCTCATAACAGTTCACCTGAACAGTTCACCGTTATATTTACATTAATATTTTATCCTGGATACCTTTCTTCTACGTCCGCACATCTTAGCCGTGTTATTCGATCTGGAGAAAGACGTACGACTAAAACGACTGGCGGGAAAAACTGTCCAAATCACCTTGTTATTGGGAATTTAGAGGAATTTTACCAACCTCAACATTCAATTTTTCACAAGACTGCGTTTTTAAATAAGAATAGGAAGCTAATTACCTCGAGCAAGAAAACGGCGGTTCCGATTTAAGGGTTGTGAACAAACCTCAAATGAAAATGCCCAAGGTTCCCTTCCGTAACAGTGTTACGGTAACACGATTGCGGTTTTACACTACAACGTAATGACGTGCATATCTGCGTGAATTCAAAATAATTCAATGGTTCTTATGCGTGGTAAACATTTACCACAAAGCAAATTGAATGCTAATAACTCGAAAGAGTGTCTCGAAAAGATTTTATGAAGTGAAAGCAGAACTTAAGCTTTGACGTGAAATTGAGAAGCATCCCGTAATCATGACGAAGATCAAACTCCTTCCCACGGACGAAAAGCTAAGAGTAACTTTAGGTTTGGATCAAAAGAGACGTTTCAGGCGTGATATGGTGGAATATTATGATTAATAAAAATTGGCAATTTTCCACAAAATAAAATTTTAAAACGACCGGTTTCGATGTAACTACATCATCTTCTGGACAGAAGATGATGTAGTTACATCGAAACCCGTCGTATTAAAAATTTTATTTTGTGGAAAATTGCCAATTTTTATTAATTTAGGTTTGGAGTTACCACGAATGCCACTTGCCATTATTATTACACTAGGAATTATTATTTTTACTTCTACTGTATGCGCGCATTTTACACTTATGTCGTGGATTTTGTCGGCGAATCCCTTCAAGCATGACGAAGTGGGACCGACATAAACCTAACGCATGTTAAAACACGCCCTAACTCGTAACTTCCTCATTGTATTTTCAAACTCCCCGGTTCCACTCTCGTCTTTCGCAGGAGTGGTGCCACAAGCGGTCCACCGCCAACAGTAGGGTGCCACATTGTATTCCTGTGAGGTTCACCTGGGACCATTAGCTTAATGGTCATGAAGTAGAATATTCCCCATCTTACTTTCCAGTTCTGCATGACCACTCCTGCTATGGCGGTAGTTCATTTTTATTCCCCATTTTTAGTATACCCGAGAACTTAAACGGTGGGTAAAATTACCACTTATTTAAAATTACCTTTTCCGCTAGCTTTTACACCGGTCTGCACCATCATTCACGTCATTCAGGATAGTATATATAGTATAAATATATAGTAATTTTTCTCCCTTTTCCTAACATTGAACAAACCAATCCTCTGTCTAATCATTTACCCTTTCTACTTGGTGCTTTATCCCCTTTCCAAACACCATGTTAATAGATTGTGGGGTAATTGTTCAGATGTAGAACAATTGCTTCCTTTCCGATCTCAAACAGCGCCAGACTCAGCTCCTCCCCACTTTCTTCCCCTGATGTAACAGGTATCTCTCCTCTTCCAATCAAATTCTCCTTTTCCTCTGCCTTCTACGACTAAGCCGAATGGACCTTGAATAATTCCATAAAACGATTTTACCTAAACCCGTTACTCGCCCATTAAACGAATAGATTTTAACTTTATTTACGCAGGTTTCTAACGTTAAACATCACTGCCCCGGAATACTGGCATCCATTATAGGAAATCCTGTTCGATTCCCAAATAATGTCAGTTTTTGGGCACTATCCCAGGTTAAATGTACAGATTCCAATCGGAGTCCGTCTGTGCTTTAGCTGTGGTGTCAGTCAAACGAAAGATTATCAAAGAGAAACTCAGACCACTATGGAGTATATACATGGCGGAACCGTTCAATATATAGAAGATACTAGGGAGATCTGAGAACCTCTCGCGTAACCAGGTCTCTGCGCCAGGGTAGATAGCCCTAATGTACATTACAAAATTATACCCTTCGGGAAGTGATGCCGATTGTAACTTCCCTTGTCCTTGTCCGTTAGCAGCATTCATACAGATAGGACAGATTTAAGACTGCCCCACCACGTAGGAACACCCTCGGTGCGATGATTGCGACCGGCTGCTTACTGCCAAACACGTCCTGTTCGACTGTGAAAAATACCAGGATCTGTGAGTGAGGTTTAACATCGGTGTTAAAGTAGGATCCAACCAGAGAGGAATTTCCTGATGCCCTTAGTCATTTGAAGAAATTTGTGGACGTAAGATTTCTAAACAGATTATTAAATGGAAAGGATTAATTATCATTATGAAGTTATAAAATTATAACATTATTTATAATGTTTATATGTAATTAGATTAGTAAAAAAATTATATTACATGGATTATTATGTGATACATCATAAACTATGACCTAATGGTTTTTAGGTACGCGTTGATACCATCACCATTTTTTATCACTATTGTTAAAAAATAGGTATATTATTTGGAAACTATGTACCAATTAAATAGTACTTTGGTAACTTGAGTAAATTTCTGTGAAGGATTTTAATAAAATAACTGATAAAAGTAAGCAAAATATCATTGAACTATAGTAAAAAATATTCATAAAAATACTTCAACACACATGTATTTTTTCTAACTTCTGAAATGTGCTTTTCAGTTGGAGGATCAATTCCAATTGTATTATTGAATAGTTCAGTTCACGCCGTCATGTACCTATACTACACTCTAGCAGCACTAGGACCGAGAATCACGCCCTACCTTTGGTGGAAGAAGTATTTAACGACGATGCAAATAGTAAGTACCAACATTTTCCCAACGTCAATATTCTCTTAAATAAAACTTAAGGAGTCATAAACATATTTCGCTACTCTGAGGTGTAAAATTTGCCATTAAATCACCTTATGCCAGATGTCTCTGCCACGGAAAAATTAAAGAGAATAATGCAGGTATACGTACTTCCGCTGGTATGGTGGATCTCCCTGCAGTCGACGAGGTCGGCGCTAAACCGAAGCTTATGAGGGTGATTGTGTTCTCTCTTTTCCTTCACTGGCACAAATATCCATCAAAACAAAGCAAGTAAGAGGATTGATGTATCAACCACATGATGGATCAACCTGTCATGCGAATGTGTTCGAGCACATTTCATATTTACCCGAATTAAATGATGAAAAGTACGTGTCGCATCTCCCCTTGCCCAAAACTCGAAAGCATTTGTTCAACTTAGCAATTTTACTACTGTAAATCCTTAATAACGATAAATTATCGATTCATACAGAAGAAAAGGTAATGCCAATGCTTGATTATAATTTTCTTATGATTTTTCCTTGCGTGTTACTACTAAACCTAAGGCCCAAAGATCGTAGGTTCCAATACCTCCAATATATAGAACAAAAACCTATTCCTACTCCTTCATTAGGAGGGAATAACAAAAATTTGATGAGAAAATATCTATTTTTTTAATGGAAAGTGTAAAATATTTGGTCACAAAGGACATACGCGCAGAAGTGCGCCATCATAGTCCGACATAAAGAGTCCTTAGAGATCTAGTAATCACCCAAATAATGCATAAAATTGAGTTTTAAAATTGCAAATCCTTTTCAAATTGAAGATTTATTGAACTTATATGATTATATGGAGGAATCGAAAGAGGGAAGAATGGAAATTCTTCACTTGCTCACTTGGATGAGCACTTGATTAACATTTTAATTTGAACCTAAACAGTGCCATTCCTACGAAAGACTGTTTGGGGATATTGGTTTGTGAGTAACTGTAAAATAAATGTTTAGACCCTGTTAGCATTTAATAGAATGACTTCAGCGCGCCAGACTTGCGGAGTTTGGCTGGATTCGGTTACATTCGGCATTTGCGTCACCTTTGCGTCAATGAAGAATCAGACCTGGGGTGCGATCATGGGCCTTGAGACCAAGCTCCAACGAATAGCAGATAGCTCCGGTAACCACGATTTATTAACTTCGTCAACGCTGCTTGTGAAGAACAGAGAGAGAGCATTCATTGTCCATTGCATAAATTATAATGAAAACGCACGTGCGTTCAGGTATGCATGCAATGGTTAAAGAAGTCACTATCTCAGCAGTTCCTCTAATTACACAACAAGGTAGGTGGTATTAGATGATTTCTTGTTCTACAACGAGTAATTGGAGCAAGGCCGTGATCAAAACAGCAATACTGAGAGGATTCATGATATAGTAGCAATAACGATATCAGGGAAAAATAAACCGGATCACGCTCCTGGAGCATAAAAAACCCTAGAGCAATATAAATTAATAAGAACTAACGCAAGAGTTAGTCAGTCGGTAGGGTGGAGAGATTAATGGGGCCGATACTTTTTTCACTGATCTACGAGAGAAATATTGTATAAGTGAAAGTCCGCTTCACAATGTCAGATTTAACCCAAGTGCACGTGAATGAATCTAGGTGTTGTGCATCCTGAATGCTTTTTACCTAAGTTCAGCATTCCTTGTTTTCAATTTCTACAATACATGGGAAAACGACAGTCAATAAAATAGTTCCTTTATTTAATCCATTTATTTAATGTATTTCAGGTACAATTCTTCTTAATGCTTGGACTCAACTTTTACTTAGCCCTCGAGTGTTCACTCCCCAGAGTCATAAGGTATACTACCATGCCTTACACCATCACTATTCTGGTTCTGTTCCTGATCTTCTATAAGAGGTCTTACGCAGTGAACGGAAAAGGGGCAAAAAAAACCAAGTGATGTGAGGAAGTATTAACGAAAGGAACCACAAATTTCTCAGCGAACTGAAGGCCTACCTCTGCTTCAGCAGAATCGCTTGTGTGGCTTTGAAATATATGATTCATCAACGTGACAGAATATAAAGGCTAGCATTGTGTACCTATACAGAACCTTCACGAACCTGGACGAACATTCAACGAAAAGGTTTCTGAAATGTGAGCCATATGGGACGTGTAATATAAAGTGACTCATCTTCCAACTTAATTGAACCACAATCGTCCACATGCGTTACTTTATAGTTTGACGATACTTTAATAAAACTCTCATTAATTATAAATACTATATTCCATTATGCTTTTTTCGTAATTTGTTATTCCCTAAAATATTTCGGATTCCAAAATGTTTACCTTCCGCATAATGCATGTACAGACCATTTCCGACAGGTAAGTGTAATAAACATTTCTTGCCGCGCAATAATAACTTTTCAAAATTCTCGTTTGCTATTTAGCATCTGACAAGACTAAAAGTGTAAGAAGACACTGAGCGGAATCCATTACGTAATTAATTTAAACTATTTTAACATAAGAGGCCGTAGAGCTCTTGATTTCTTGCTATATTTATTACATTATTTATGTAAATCAATTAACTATATACATATTTTGTTACTCTTACTACATAAAAAAATTGTACCCCATTTTTTGGACAAGATTTCTAACAATAATTTGGTTCCGTGTATGTAAAAACATAAGATTCTTCAGTAACTAAATCACCTAAGAAATCCAGCTCGCTTTCGTAAAACATGTAACCCTATATCATAATAATTTTCGGAAATAGAAACGATGAAGAATACGTAAATTATCCGTAAATAGACATCTGATAATAAGTTAATACCCAGGTATCATTAACTAATGCTAATTAGATGTGAACAGCAATAAGTATATGTACAGAGAGATACAGTAATTTTTGTTTTTCAGCTTTTTTTAAATTTCCTGAGAATGACCGACCAATAGAGTTACATTTTCTCTTTGATATTACATTAAAATTTTGAGTGATCGCAACTTTACAACAGGTAACTACTGCTTTTATGATTTATTTTCCAATTCATAAACCAGGTAAAATGTTCCACAGACAGAAAAACAAACACGTAATCAAAAGGAATTCTGGAATAAGGGTCTAGGGTGAGACATCTATGGCCTTATACAGCTGATTCAGCGTAAAGCTTAAAATATTCTAGGACTTTGTTTGCCATCCACCGATTGCAGTTCCTTCTGACGCTTTAATCATAATATGGGAGAAATAAACTGACCCAAGATTTGATAAATAGTATAGTTTTAATTTCAAATGCAGTTTACCCTCATTAGAACATCAACATTCAGTGGCAAATCTCCTTTTAATTAAGAATCAATGACTGCAAGAAAAATGGGGAGATAGCGAAACATAAAATAGTACATCTAAACCACATTATAAACATGTGATACAAATACACCGGTTCCATTTCGTAATTTGGCTACCATAATACGAAAACTATAAGGCTATTCTTGCCAGGTTCACAAGGGAAGATGGCGTTCGTTCGAAACTAACTGGGCACAAACTAAAGCATGAAAGTGTGCTGCAGACCAAAAATGAATGAAGAAATTCTTGTGAAAGAATGTAAGGTAATACGAAGGGAAAAAATGACATGATAGTCAGGATATCCGCCGTTAAGCAATCCTTCGATTAAATATAGATATGATGATGACAGACAGGGGCTGTTTATTTTATGACATTCATTTTTCGTTCTCTTACCCTAATGCTCCCCATTGGCTAACCTTGTAATTGTAACTCTATCATTATCACGATCCCTTACAACTAGGTTATAATAACTCCACCTTTTCTGGCGTAAAATCTTCCACATTTGGAGCAAATCACCATACTACAAGGTAGACTGGAGTGTTTCCACGAGTTCCAAGTGCAGAATTTCAGGTACTTCTTGTCATACACTTTAGAAGAGGTGGACATTTCTGGCTCATTTGGTTCAACGTTATATTTCATAAAATCCGTAGACACCGCCTAATACATTTCGTTGGAGCACTCCTAAAACATTTTTTGTTACTCAATATATTAATTGGTAATATAAAGAAATCTTTTGTGTCACACATTCAGGAAAATGTTCTAGATCAATGCCTCCGTGTAATAAACTGTATGCAACAAAAAAATGTTTGAAAAATTTACAAATTAAGTTGAGAAGGAATGGAACAATTTCTTTGCCGAGAAAAATAACAATCTTGTTTTAAGCTTTCCAACTGCATCGCTGACGGACTGCTGATGAAAACGACCCACCGAGCTTTTACGTCTTGCGGAGTAGCGCGCACGCAAGGGTGGTCACAGACAGGTAAACTTGCTTCGAAAACGAGGGTGGGAAAAAGAAAAATCGAAGTCTGAAAATTCCGCAATTAATGATTGGAGGTTAGCATACTGCGGAAATGCCGTGCCTGCGAATTTTAACACGGAAGAATAAAAAACATTACACGACGTCGTTTCCGCTCAAAGTCGAACCATACCGAATTATTCCGAGTCGACTAGGGTGAGCCTTCACTTGTCATTGGACTCCTTTGAGACCGAGCGATAACATCAACGTCATGATCAGGCTCCCTCACATTACTAGGGTGTCCATTCATTTTATGAATTCCCGACCACCATTTATTCCAATTTTCTCAACGAACACGTACCATAATGTGTCTTCCCAGATTTTTCTCCTCTGCGATGGGAATTTGATTAAGTATTCCTATTTGGACCATTTCCTCATTGCTGCGCATACCTCTGGTATTACTGAAGGCGGTCGCAATAAGGTTTCGATATTTGCAAGACGAGAAGGCAAGATGGACTACGGCGAACAACGAAAAGAAATGTTTTTCCCGTCATGAATTCCGGAAACCCATATCAAATTCCTAACTCTTCCACAAACTCAGAGCTTTTCCAATTTTTCCTCCAAATTCTAGAATAAGTTGAGAAATTCTGAACTCCAACAAAAGAGAGATTGATCCACACTATTTTTACCGCCGTCAAATCATTTCACGCCTAAAGTAGACCCATACTAATGAAACTTATTTTCTGCCATTTGGTTGATATGATAACTTAATGTTAAGTCACTAATCCAAAATCAACTGACCAAACATTTTTAATTAGCTAAAGCATATAGTTACTATTCCCTCTAGGCTTGGAACCATATTCCTAACTCCGTTTGCCGAATGTTTGTTACGCGCAGCATTCAAAAAACACATCAATCACAATTTAAACTTAAAACGTGATAACCTATCACGGGAAATGGATTGCAATGCAAATAATTTTATGAAAATTTATATCTGTTACTTTATAATGTACGCATCAAATAAGAATATTACTTTCGTAATGGCGGCACGAAATATAAAATGGAAGATATAGTACCCGATAAAACATACACCTCGGATCAGACGGGGGTGCCCAGAGGAGTTCTCGGGAATCAAATACGTTCACTAATGTAAACAACCCAACAATCTACCTACTAGCCTTCCACGTCACCTTTAATAAAACACAGCAGGGCAATTACACTAATAATTTCATTTAGACACTTGATTATCCTACCTCAGATTCCTGACGCAAACACGTAAGGAATACTCTTTGAGGAATGAAACTGACACAAGAACCGATAAATAACCAATTCTATGCTAACAATGACGACAAACATAAAAACAGAAAAGAGTCATACAAATTAATATACATAATATATATAATTTTCTACAATCCCAGCACACATTTTTAATAAAATTTAAATAAACTAATAAACTTCAAATAACATCCGCCTTTCCACAGAGGATTTCAACGAAGAACCGTTGAGCAGGAAATTTTCCGCTGTTTTTTCTTTGAATACATGCATATTATTAAAGAAGTTATTATATTCCCATGTAGAACTTAGATAGACTACTGTAGAAAATATTCTGCTAAACATATAAGAATACAAAACATTCGGGAAGTACAGCACAGGTAACGCTTTTTTTCATTTCCACATGGTGTAGACTTCAGCAAATACTTTTTTTATAATTATCTGTAATATTATAGATTTGTTAAGAAAAACATTTGGAAAAAGGGTGATTTGTATTCATTTTTATCCCTCTCGATCACTTTTTTAGCCTTGAGACATTTTATGTCAGCAGTAAAATTTATATGAATTTATATGAAAAATTGGCAGATAAATGTCGAGTAGGCTGATCATTGACAAAAAAGTTATTATTTTATCATATTTTCTGGTTGATGGAACATTTGTATTAATTTTAAGACAATTTTAGAATCAGACATATATTGCAAGCAAGGCTTGTTTTTCAATATCTCTACGAATATTTTCGTGAAAATAAGACTTCAGATCCCGCAAAATCAAGCACGGCGGCACGGGAATATTAAAAAGTATTACTCTGCTGTCTGGTATATTAAACAGAATTCATATATACCGAATGTTTCTGCATGTTTACGCCAAAAATGTCCTAAAATTCTTGGGCTAGTAAGAGGTGAGATCGAACCTCAAACTAACCATCGAATTTCGAGTAAATGCTGAGGTGTTGACTAAATAAAACCTTGTATTACGGAATACGAACTACAATTTCATTTTAGTGGACCAATCTACTGGATTAGTTATGTACATAGCCTAAGCTTATACTGCAAAGGCACGGAATTTAGACCTACTAAGGCCACATTAAATATGGTAGTATCTTCATTTGGCGCTTAATCTGCCTATCATGAAAGCGCCATTATACCTATGCCAAATGCACATTGAATCTCAAGGCCCAAAAAATGGCAAAACATTAATCCAACTGTCGTCCTTATGCGTCACTAACAATTCTTAAAAAAGAAATTAATAGTATCTCAAAAGTCACACATGCTAATTCGAAGTAAAAACGATTCCTTTCAATGCTGATAAGTACGACCTAAATTCACTGCAATTACTAAAAAAAAACGATTACACTCGCGGAAGAGAGGAATAAATTCAAAACTTTTCTATTGTATCGCGCAGCAACAACTTAAATTATGAAACTCTGTGGTAACTCTCTTACGTCATACACGGATTCATATTCTGGAAAGGGATGTGAGACGACGTCAGAAACATGGACCACCTTGCGTATTTAATTCCATTAAAACTTTTTTTACGACTTACATCGGGTGAATGCCTAGGTAGTGCCTTAAAATAAGCTCAAGAGAATGAGGGGAAGAATCGGGGGAAAGAGAAAGGTAATCGTAATTCACCACTAGATTATCCTTCAGTCGACGCATTGCTCGCGCGGGCGAAGCACTGCAGCAACCGACAATAGCGAAGGACGACTCGGACCTGGCGAAGGACCAGCCGATAGCAGCACCGCCACGCCAACTGTGACCGGCACGGATCCGAAACCAAGTAAGCTATATCACTTTTTAGCGGCGATGAAACACGGGAGCTGACTAATAGTGGGGCGTGCACGTGGAAAGATCACTTACACGGCAATTATTCCATTGCAAAACCAGTTCGCAGACGACCACGGATGAGTTCGATACCTCGGATGTTTTAGTCGCCATCATTCCGGTGAGTTCGATTCTTTCAACGAAATACTTAGGAACGGACAAGGAAAAGCATATTTAATTAATATTATGTTAAGAGAAAAACGAAGTTATTATTTTCCTTGATCAAAAACAACAGGATATGGGTATCACGATATTAATAATAGGGCAATTCTAGATTTGAAAATGTTTCACCGGTGATACAACAGAACAAAGAAAATTATGAGAGCTTCCTGACGACACAATTCGCTTTGCACGTCAATTTGGAATTCAATGAAATCGACGAGTTGAAAACCAACTCCTGATGTTGACTTCATCCAGCATATGAGAAGTAATTGCGAATCGCTTGAGTGATAGCCTATCGCAGATGAAAACTAGAAAACTGTTAATTGGGTACGGCATCGTTAAGTTAATCGCATTTCCATATAAAATTATTCTCTACAACAGCGATTGTGTAAAATAATATTTGAATATTTTCTTCTTTTGGGATAAACTTCTCCATTGATAATTTCACGAGAACAAAATGCCGTGACCTATGAGGTCGAAAATCCCCATTGCGAAGGGTTTTTTCGAGTGGTTCGAAATTATACTCTTTTTAACATTTAAGTACAAATATTATGTTTCGCATTAAGATTTTCATGAAATAATTACGTTGTATCAGATGGCCATAATCTTGGAAATCGTCCGGGTAACGGCGTTTGCAAATTTAAAGTCACTAATTGCATCAACCAGGTGGTTGGAAGTAGTGTCACTCTATGCATGAACACGGTTTCCTCGAGTTTTGGAACTTCGCCTTCTTACTTTTCTAATTCTAGCTTGTACGTTATTGGATACATTTTCCCCACATTCTACGGTGCAATTCTTTGTCGGTTGATAGTATATATTTGCATGCGCATAAGTAAAAAGGGTTTTAGCATAAATGTATACGCCACTGTGGGTATAGGTTTGCATGGATGTGTCGATTTTTCATGTGGTTTTGTTCTCTTTTACTAGTGGTGACAAAACACACCACCCGCCACACGTCCTTACGACGGCTTGCGGGGTATTATGTTGATGTAGATCAGTATCATTGAGATAAGCAGGATACATTTATAATTTTGATTATAGATATTAATTACCACAGTGTTAAGAAAATCATTGGCGATTCCAAGAACGAAAGAAGAATGCTTGATAGAGCTATATTCGATTAACGCGAATTTTGAAGTATATTTACATAATCCATACAACCTTCAATCATTTGTAATGTAAATCGTAATTACGGGTGCATGAATAGAAGGAATGATTATCGTAAAAACTCTTCACAATTAAAATCAAGTGTGTAGTTGTTTCTCGCTTATTGACCTTGAATAAAAAACTCTTAGCTGCATTTTTCACCGCAAACACATCTCTGACGAAACGTAATTATTTAAGTAATCGCGAGTAGTATGTGCATGTATATCGGTGCAGGGAATCATAATTAACAAACAGTGAAAACCATTTTGATGACATTTTCTAACCATTATTTAACTTGCGAACCCTTACTCTCGTTTTTTATATACTTCGGTGTTTTGAATGCATTTGATACTTAACCATTTCCGGCGGGTCCGTGCTCTGGGGAAACAGCACAATGCAAATTACGACATACAGCAACAAAGGATGTCGAATGCACTAAAAATTATTAAGTTGCGAACCCAAAATTCTCCTCTTTCCTCCGCGCGCGTCATGTCGCAATCGAATATCCGACTGGGAATAAATAAGAGACAAAGGCAAACGGTAATTGAATCAGGGATTCAACAACCAACTTGAATCAATACGGTTGGATTGAGACCAATGGATGCAACAAAGACGAAGGATTTGTGCGAAGAGCAGTGGCCGTAATTAGATCATGAACACGCTATCAAATTTCATCGCCTGAGAAGCAGGAGTGTTGTTCACACACATATACCCAATATAACGAGAAAGACGTTTTCATAAGCTGGGTTAATGTTCAAAATTGCCAAGAAAGTGAATGGGAAATCTCGCTTAAAACATTTTTGAGATAGTCTCAAAAGGTGGCTACACCGATAAATGTAATTTGTTTGGCGCATTTAATTTCTATCAGCAATCATTATATTTTCCATTTTTCACTAAAATGTACGTATCAATCTAACCCCATCTATTCTCGTTCCAGGATGTCCACAATGGAGCATTCCTTTAATAAAATGGCCGAGGCGTACAACTACATTCTAGATGAGAGCGGAGGTGAGTCTGACATGAATATCTGAGTTTCCCACTAAATTGCTGCATGTTCATTCCCTTGCACTGTAAGGGAAAACTGCTGGAGAAACCTACCTCTCTCATTTGCCGATTGGCAGGATAACATTACACGCATGCGCGCCCTCCACGTCGTCCCCATTCGTAGTAGTGTTTCCTAAGCAAATCCTGACCTTATGCCACAAAAAGGAATATTATTTTATTTCACTCAGTTTCGTTGCCGTACTTTGGATAATCTACTATAAAAAGAATTAGTGAACTTACACTTTCATCTCATTTATATAATTTATTTCATTGTACAAATAATCGATCATATAACATTGTCTCCAAAAATGCACGATGAGGTAACGTCAGCTATTTCAATTTTCAGGTGAGCTCTTAGTCGCAATCTTGGTTTAGTATTTGAACCTCAACACTAATCGTACTTCAGAAATTGAACTGTGGAGCTGCAATTATAAAAAAATACACCATCAAAACACCCCAGTGGAGGTGACTAAAATTATTTACAATCAAATTTGTGCGGCACTTCCTAAAAATAAACTCTTGAGAGTATATTGGCAAGAAGATTATATAACAACCCAAACGAATATTATTGTGAAAACAAATCTAACAAAAATAAAGTTTTTCTAACGACTAATTGAACTACAATGGTATCGGGAATTCTAAAAGATCGTCGGAAAATTAAAATACATTTTAAATGATAGAGCCGAATTTAAAACCATCTGCAAAGAATAATGGTGGAAGAAGCCCTACGAGGAAATAAAGTATTTCAACGTGCCTTGGATGCGCACTTTCGTTAGGGCAAAGCTACAATGACGGACTCGGGCAGGTGCACGAGTAGTATCCGGCGATGTGAAAGGTGAAGGTGATTAACTTACTTTAGTTTATATGAAAAAATGTTCAAACACACACACGGCTTCTGACATTGCCGTCTTCACTTCGTTCTTCAAGTTTATATTCTAAGTTTCACGGTCCGTGAATCCATAGCCTTTTAAACTGAGCTAAAATCTACAAATTTTTAAGAAAAGAATCCGCCGCCGATAAATTATATAAAACTAGGCCGGAAGATTTCCCCACCGCATGTGTTCATCCAACGTAACACCGTACTTCAACTTCCCACTTTTATTTCAATGACTAACTGCGGATTCAAGCAAAATATTAACTTAAATTAACATGTGAACAAAAAAAAAGGCCGAGACCGTAAACTTGATTGGCACTAAGTGATAACAAAAAAGAAAAAAAAGGAGGGGAGAAAAAAAGGTAAAAAAGTTACAGGTAAGGGGAGAAATAGGGAACACACACACTAGGTCACTTGGGTGTGTTTGACCTTTTTTTGTTTACATTGATTCACGACCGTTGCTACGTTCATTGCACATTTACCTTAAATTAACATATAAAGCAAAATGCCGATGTCCTAACGTGAAAAGTTTGACCTTCTGGATGTCGAGCAACAAAGGTCAGCAATATGCATTACGGCAACATACGCTTCTCGAATAATCTTACTGCTTATGGAGCGTGTTAAACTAAAGCCTCTGGCGTGGTCGCGCCTCCATTCCTTCAGACTCTTTCGCCATTAAGAAACGACCCCGTTGCAATAGAGACGAGATTAAAAGAAGATAAAGAGCATAGGATGTCGTAAGTCCGGTTCAAGGACCGTATGTGTAACCGCGGAGTATACATACGTACCTACGCGTCAATGCCCCCAAGGCATTTACTGACGCCGGAGTCATCTGAGCACATGTGGAGTTTTCGACGTCATCGGAGGATGCCCCCGATACAGCGAGCGGGATTCTACGAATGCCAATCCACCAACTCACCAGAAGGATGCACCAATCTTTCGCGCGAATCCTTCCCTCTGTCCAATCATTTAGTATGAATGCTCAAAGTGAGCCAATTGCCCTTTAGAGGTAATCCCGATATTTCAAGGATGCTAGGCAATCCCTCCATTCCCAAAAGACGTCGCGGATTAGAAGAGGTACTAAGAAAATTATACATTTAGCTAATCCACCGCATGAGAGATCGAATTTAGTCCGAAGAATTTTTCATGGAATTCAATGAAAATTATGACCGCTATTTCTTGGCTTCCTGTGGTTATTTCAGCGTTTTCAATTCATTGGAGTTCTGAGTGGACGTCATTAGGAGATACGTTGACCCACTTTCGAAATGAACTTTCAACATAAGAGTTTATAACGCACTACATAAATCATCATAAAAGGAATACTAAAATCTCATGGGCGACATAATTATTTGGACAGAAAGCTGATTATCCACAGATATCGCCGACAGTGAAATTTTGCCAAAATCCTTTTCCGTTTACAGACATTACAGAGCAAATAGAATCGGGAGCGATGCCTTTATTGCAGTTAAATATCCTCGTGTCAGCAGGGCTAATGTAATTCCAGGTGATGGTTTGGAAAGCGTTGCGTTTGGTGCTCAATTAAAATTCCCGGATGACAAATATAAGACATTATGTTATTATTATTTAGATCAGCTAATCAAAGGTTTCTTATCACAATACAATAATCTCAACGTTATGATAGGTGGATATTTAAATGTCCCATCTGTTGACTGGATCACATGTAGTTATTTTTTAAACGGGGGGTAAATACGAAGATATCTGCGAGTCGCCATTGCATTCTTTTGTGTGGAACTTTAAGTAGAACAGATAGATTAAACATGTAATTTTTCTACGAATGATACGGGATCAGAATAACTTAAGTTTACAAGTTTATCAAGTAAGTGAAGTTATCAAGTTTACCGTCTCGGGATTTTTTTTGTTCACAGAATAACTAAGTTCAACCGCGGTAGGGGTCTAATTCGGGTCAAAACAGCCAGGTGTATTTTCACCCGCTGCTACACACCCTATCAGTGGCTAGCAGGATATTAAAATATCAAATATTAAATGAGCATAAATTCCCCATTCGTTCTAAGTAATTGTGGTAAAAAACACCTCAAACCGTACATTTTCCACCTGCCTCAGCTCTATTAATTTCAGCGTGAAGTCATATTTCAGATCCCGACACAAGGAGTTGGTTCATGGTCCAGAGCCCACTGCCACTTGCGGTTGTCATCATCCTGTACCTGTTATTCGTCACCAGGATCGGTCCGAACTTCATGGCCAAAAGATCGCCCTATTCCCTTTATAGGGTCATCATGGTGATCAACATCTTCCAAATAATTGCAAATCTATGGCTTTCCAAACAGGTAAAGCATGTTTCATTATAAATAGTGAATTAATTTTACACACCGAATGGGGTGATAAAACTTAGATGCCCACGCGGCCTAAGCCCGCTTTTCACATTATGACTAATTCATACTTGCAAGCGAGGATTAAAAGGGTTTTCACTAATCTCACAGTCAAAAAAATGTAATTTACCACTTACTTAGATGCTAAAATGTTATCAGCCACGTTACTCAACCTTTGATTAAAAAAATTTATATTAAAATGAATTACTAAAATCCTTTTTTGCCTTTCCTACACTCAATTCAATAGTATGGCAGCATTGCTTGGAAAGATAGCAGCATTGTTTGCAGGGGAGTCGAAGAAAAGAGAAAGACTCAGATGGAGCTAATCGTAAGTTTGAAGAATATGAAAATGCTTACTAACACACAAGAAGACGAATTAACTCTGAAAACCACATGGAATAATAAAATAAAACGCGAGTGGTGAGCGTGGCAGTAGTATCAAATAGAAAGGTTTAAAGGAGAGAATACAACGTAGAGCAGGTGAGTTGCAGACATATCAAACTTAGCTCCCATTGAAGTTAACATGCCAATGAGTCATCAGTCATTTACCAGTCACACCATGCTGAATGTCATCCTCCCTCAACCTAGCTTAATTTACCATTCCCTTCCATCATAGTCTTCCACACTCCATAGGCACTCATCCGGTCCTGTAGCCTCTTTCCCTAACCTATTAAAATATTTCCCCTACCTTGCTTCTTTTCACCTTGTTCCATTGTTATTTTCACTCTTCTCCATACTCGACACATTTAGGATATAGGCCTATAGTATGCTGTTAGGAAAGGGACCTTTTCGGCGAGGCATAGAAATAAGCATGGATGACGGGATTATAAGATGTGACAGATATGCTAAATTTTAGAATAGATTAGTTAAATCGACCCGTACGTATTACTTTGTTCAGTGTAGCATAATTATGCCTAGATATTTAGCAGTCACTACTCTTCCCTTCCATGAAAAAAACCGACCTTGAACGGTACTCTACTGTTAGCAATTAAGAATTAATGAGGGAAATAATTTGGAATGTGGAGTACTAGCTCGAAAGGAAAGCTCATGAACCATGAATGCATAGTACTAGGAAAGGGTTCACATGGATTTTGTTCGGAAAGAACGAGGAAAATAATTCAACAAATGCAGACTTCACAAGTACTTGAACAATATTACAGCCGCTTTTATCTGTGCCTTTTTTAAGTAAAATTTGCAGATTATTTAAGAAACTAAAAGGGACGACTATTTATTAAAATAAAAATATAAGGTTTCAAATAATTAAATAAAGAAATTTCATTCTGTATTAAATTAAAACCTTTTGGTGTCAAACGTGGAGCAATATCAATTACACTTACAACCAAAAATAGGCATGTAAAATCCACAAGCATAAAAAATGAATAAATTGTATGGTAACATTCTGGAATTACTGGAAAGGTTTTAGACACCAAAAAGCTTCTAAAAAATCCACAATTTTGCCATAATAGCACGATCTACGTGTACACTATTTAGATAAAAAATTTTTAAATATAATTTTATTTTTTCAGGGGGCGTCCACATCATGGCTTTATTTCATACTAAAAATAATGGACCTTTTAGATACAGTGAGTATCATCCTTACTATTTACACAGTAAACATACTCAGTCAATATCTTTCCTCTTTTCTATTTTATTTAACGGTGTCAGTTTCATTCATTTTATTTATCAATTGTTAATAGATAAATAACTTGAAAGGACAACCGTACATTTGGAAGGTTTGAATACGAGTAAATATGATTTGCATTCAACTCAATTATAATTGTAATAAAAAATCATTTATCTATACGTTCAGTGTTTCACTCGCATGAATGAATGCTACTATCATTTAAAATAATCCGTCGCAGATGTCTAATTCACCAAAGGATATTAAATGCAAAAAACCAATCACACTACAGAAGGAAACAAAGGAAGAAAATATTATTTTACTGGAATTAAGAAGATTGCGACTCATTAGCAAACACATTTTTTGGATACTCTTGGGAAGGTGACTGTTTCCCTTTTCCTGAATGAATTAAAGTCGCCAGGGCTCAGTTACTTTAAAACGCCTCTTTCTAAACCTGAGAATGTTAATATTAACTCAACAAAAATGCCACCGACCCTCTGTCCGTTCAGTTCATTGGGAGTTATTCTTCTCCAAAGATTCAACGGGTGACACAAGGATCATAAGGATCCCGTCTTCGATGAACGCTGAGAAGTCGTCAGAACGCTACTGATCCCAATCATCTCAAGAGTTATACAAAATTTCATTAAAATTAAATAATTTTACCTTGCCGGTGCACACGCCGATTGGTCATATAATACAAATATTTTATAAGGATGGGTTTTCAACTTTAAAATCTAACTATATGACTTATTTATTAGGTAATATCCAATTTTAAGGCTGTCATCTAGTTAAATACACTTCATACCATTTGCAGGTAATCTTCGTTCTGAGGAAAAAGCATACACAGCTGTCATTTCTGCATTTATATCACCATGTTGGTACCCTGATCGTTGCTTGGTTGGCTGTCAAATACTATCCAGGTAAGAGACTCCTCATCCAAAAAGGACCACAGCCAAACAACTTGGAAGATAATTGGGAAAGCTAAGAATCTTACCGAAATTTTTATGTTCTGCGTCGGTTGGGGACCGTATTTTTTTTTAAATAGTGGTACTCTATCATTTCTGCTAGTATTCAAAATATTATACTGATAATTTACAACATATGGGCCAAAAACTTTGATAGAATTAAGAACCGACCTGAAAGTTACAAGATGGACGAAGACTTACCCAGCTTAATGTGGAAAAAATTTAAAAAAAAGGATGATTAATATCTAGAATTTCCTTCGTAGAGGAGGCTAATATTATCTATGGCTGTTGGCGGAAAAAAATATCTTGTGTATCTCTAGTATAATGCCCTTGATCTGTTCAGATGTGGTACTCTAGAATCCAGAAGTGGCAACGGAAACTTAACGAAGTTCGGCATGACTTCAAACTATTGAATGGTTGCTTAAGTGCAAAATTTGATCTTTTTATCCTACAATTGTCCATGGACGAAATTTATACTACTGGGATAAACATCCAGAACACGTTTCACTCTTAATGCTTGACACCCCGGGATAATTGATTGTCGACGGTTTACAACAGTAAAATGATACCGACATAAAATCTGTCACACTTAGCAGCAACAAGCTTCCAGATGAACTTTTCATCTGGAAGCTTGTGATGTTGTCAATGTTTCGGTCACATCGGCATCAGATGGGAGGATAAGACCACCTGTCCGCGCCGTGGCAAGAGGCAGGGGTATAATATAAGCCCAGGATAACACTGCATCAAATGCGAGATAGAAGGTGCGGTGTACTTTCGTAAACGTTCGAAGCAAAATAAAGACAGTGATATAGATCAAGGCGCTTCCTAAGATTCGATACTTGAAAGCGCGGAAGAAACATAGGGCACTTACAAGGGATACTTTGGTGTTGCTCCCACTTGTCCCCGATCCTTCGCTTCGACAGCGTCCACTACCACATAGACTGTTCCATCAGTCACTCTTTACAAAAGAGAAGAAATTCCCTCGATGGAAAGAGTGAGGCGAAGCAAAAGGATCCATCTTGAGAGGCAATCCTGATTTCCTCAGTCATTTGAAAACAAGTTTAGTCGAACGAGGTTTTCTATACAGATTATTCCTCGTACACGACATAACCTAAACTATACTGGTCGCCGTAGTCCAGGGGGTAGAGCGTTGGACTATTGACCGGATGGCCCGGGTTCGATTCTCGGGCAAGCCCCTCTGGGGACCCTTAGCTCCACCCAAGCTATGTTATTTTCCGGGTACCAGATCCTCCTTGGAAACCATTACCTACAAACTTTACCATTACCTACCAAACTGACCTTCGGGTTGATTACTGTGTTTATGGTTTAACCTAACCTATGATCTCATGCATTTCAGTTTTTTGTAAACATTCGACATCCTCACCATTATTTGACCACTACTGTTCATAAAACATACATGTATTTTGAAACTGATGCACCCATTATGACACACATGATAATATGATTATATTTCTCTGAAATGTTATTGATAAAATTGGCACATTAATTCAAGGAAAACATTATTGAGTTTTGGTGAAATATATTCCAATTCATATGCAGCCTTCCTAACTTTAAAATAATTACTTTTCAGGTGGAGCCACCGTTCCAGTTCAATTATTTAACTGTTTAGTTCACACCATGATGTTCGTATACTACACTCTAGCAGCACTAGGTCCGAAGATGAGGCCTTATCTTTGGTGGAAGAAGTATTTAACGACGATACAAATAGTGAGTACCGAAATTTTCCCCTCATAAAAAATATTCAATCAAATACAATTAAGGAGTCATAAAACAATCTCTACATCCTCACGTGGAAAACAGGCCATTACATCTCCATATGCCAATTTCCTCTGCCACGAAAACATGAAAAACGAAAATGCCCGGCTACTCACACTAGTATTATGGATCTCGCATCGGTCGATGATGCCGACGCTACAAGCTTTTGAGAGCAATTGAGTTTTCTTTTTCTTCACTCGCACAAATAGCCATCACAACAAAGCAAGAAAAACCGATAAATTTTGGATAAAAATAACATAAATGAAGACTAATACAATTGTCCACTAAAATACTTTAGTGGAAAATTTGTACGTCTTCGTCTCTGCCATTATATGACAGTTCCACCACATCACACCTGAATCTGTAATTTACATTTTGGATCAACCTGTCATGCGAATTTGTTTCAGGAAAATTTCATATTCACGTACTCAGAATTAAATAATCAAAAAAAAAGGTGCTCCATCGACCCATGCCACACAACACAAGAATTCGCTCACCTTAGCAAGTCTACTTCCGTCAAAACTGAACAATGGTAAATAAGCGTTTGATATATCAGTAACAAATCTATTAATTAATTATCTATCTATTAGTAGATTATTATTTATAAGAATGTTTGATTGTAAATCCATTTATTTTTCCTGCATGTTCCATCGTAATCTATTGACCCGAAGATCGTAGGTTCTAATCCTCATCATATAGCACAGAAACTCACCCATAGTCCATCATTAATAAACGCAAATTAGGAAGAATAAGACGAAAGGGGTCAATGTCTTCGCAAATGTAAACTATTTGGTCATTAATTCCGCCGTCATAATCCTTCTTAAAGTCCTTAGAGATTTGATATTGAAACCGATTACACATAGATCGAGTCATTAAATGGAGAATTGATTTCAATTATATATAAGAATTATATATGGTATTATAAGTAACTAAAAAATAAAGCAACAGCTATCCAGTGGGATAGATGGATTAGGAAATCGATACCTTTTCCTACTGAAACAAAAGAAGGAAGGGAACGCGTGAGCATATAAGATTTAAGCTAAGGGCACGTTAATGAATTTAAATTTTATACTTCCTTTACGTTAAGTGGGTCGCTTAATAATTTCTTAAAAAATTGAAGAGAGACATACGAAGCATGGAACAAATTTTTTTATGAAAGTTCCATATCCCACTTGACTGATGTTTAAGTTTATGCTTTGTCCATCACGTGATATCATTTTCATAGTGGATTGAAACAATAAACTTTTTTTAATTAAAACAATGAGTTCCGTGCTCTGATAATGAGAGAATTTTTTACAACAAGCTGTATACCGAAAACACCAGAAAAGACGTGGATGAATTTTAAAAAATCTACTCCTGTGTTCACAAATATTTATAACCTTCTAAATAATTCTTAACGTCGACGTGCATCCACAAACGATAAACATCGTTCGGAACGTGCAGCAGAAGTGACTTTCTACGAAATAAGCAACAAAATCCACCATTTGGCTTTGAGTGATCGACGATTCACATTTAGCGAAATAGTTGAAGCCACAAGGTTCGTACGAAAGGGAGTGAAAAAAATCTCGGCAAGATTGGTGTCGCCTTTGCTTTCAGTGGAGACTAAACGCAATCACGTGGTCCGCCCCATGAAGGTTGATTTCGCGCCTGTTCCTCGCAATCCTGACGAGTTTCTGCCTCGATAGACGACTGCTGGCGAAAAATGGCTAGGTACACTACTATGGAAATTAAGTTCTAAATACTATAACATCCACCGTATTCAACAGGAGAAAAACGACACCGCCGTATCCACCGTATTGCTTTGGCGGAAAACGATTCACGTTGAAGGAGGGGGCCGTCGAAAACAAAGATTCATATTTTTTGGACATTTCGAATTCTACTTTTTGGACGACTCAAAAAGTCGGAAGAACGGACTAATAACCGGAGGGTTTTGCCCAGGTTCGATTCCTGGGAAAGCATATCCGGCACAAGGAAAGGAACTAGGAGGTACTGCTGTGTGAATTTCACACGGCGGCGGGCTTAGTACTGGGTGAACTCTACCAAACCTACCTTACTCTTGATTACTGTGTTTATGGTTTTTAAAATGCTTTCCTATTTTCCCTTAAAGATTTAGAGAATGACCCAAGTTTCTTTTTCATCAGGTTTTAATTATTTCTAATTTATTACTCCATGAAAAAATGGCAGTCGGTAAAATAGGTCATTTCTCTTACAAATTTATTTGGGGTATATGCTGATTTGTAAGCATTTGCTTCTCGGATACAATAATACTGTTAACCTTATGTATTTCAGGTACAATTCTTCTTAATTCTAGCAGTATACTCATATTTAATCCTTTACAAGTGCTCAATCCCCAAATTCATGCTGTATGTGAGCACGCCTTACACCATCACTATTCTGATTCTGTTCCTGAACTTCTACAAGAGGTCTTACAAAGTGTCCGGCAATGAAACCAATAAAACTGAGTGACATGACGTATTGTTAACAATGGAACAACATATTCCCAGTGAACTGAAGGCCTCCCTCTGCTTCAGCTGAATCATTCGAGTGGCGCTAAAAGATGTGACTCATCTACGTGACAGAATATAATGGCACGCATCGTGTATCCATACACAGCCTGCATAAATCTGGATGAACATTCAACAAAGTGGTGCATGGACGGTGAACCATATTGGACGTGTAATATAAGCTAAATCATTTGTCAAATTACCAGACAACCAATCGTCTATTTATGCTACTGTAATATTAACGTCGCACTAATAAAAACTTTGATTGATTAGATATATTAGTTTTATTGTGATAAACAATAGACATAATTTAGTAAAGCACTAAATCCCGCCATATGGCCAATGGAATATTCATTGACATGGAAATAGGGAGGGTACCACACCCCCCCCCGCCACACGCCCTTGCGGCGAATAGCGGGGTATTATGTATATATTGTGTTTGAATATAAATATATATATATATATTCGAACACGAAAATCCGCCATATGGCGAACAAATATTAAATCATATGGAAAAGATATAAGGAAAAGGGATAGAAACACATATAAAGGACGAATACAGGAGAGGTGGGGAAGGCGGAATCGAGCAAAAGACTAGCGCAAATATATATATATATACATATATATATATATATATATATATATATATATATATATATATATATATATATATATATATATATATATATATATCCTTTCCGGGACATGAACACTTAATCTTTCGACTTGCCGGGCCGAGGCTCTAACTACTTGATCTATCGAGGAAACGTAATTTACACTGAAATCTACGGGGGTATTGTGCGACCAAGTGCCCCGATTATTTGACCAAGAAATGGCGTTAGGGAGTTGATTCACCCACTAAATGAAAAATAATAAATGAATGAATGAAAGAAGGAATGAATAAAAGAAGGAATGAATGAAAGAAGGAATGAATGAATTCATTAATGAAAGGGAAGAATCGGGGGAAAGAGAAAGGTAATCGTAATTCACCACGAAATTATCCTTCAATCGGCGCATTGCTCGCGCCGGCGAAGCACTGCAGCAACCGACAATAGCTGAAAGTGGACGGAGGCAAGTCATAGAACCAACAAGAACAGCACCATCACTGTGACCGGTACGGAACCGAAATCAAGTAAGCTACACTACTTTTAAGCGACGATTAAAGAACACGGGAGCTGGCCCATACTTGGGTGTGCACGAGGAAAGCTCACATTTGTTTCATACTATTCCTAAACGAGTGCATTAACGAACAAGGCTGAGTTAGATGCCTAGGCCGTTGTAGTCGAGAACATTCGAGGGCGTTCGAATTTCTCAACGAAAACTTTCGTCTACGATTTGAATACTCTTATATTATTTATTTATTTGCATTAGCCCGAAAACAGCACTTCCGAACTTGAAATCGAACTTTAAACATTGATAGAACATTTGACAATTACATACACCAAGTCATGGGTGAAGGAAAAACCACCTTGGTGGGAATCGATCCCGCGACCTCTGAGTTGGCACACCAGGACAATACCCAGCCGCCACCGGGGCCGGCAAGAAATTATTTTCTGGAGAAATATAATTTCTCACTTCACTGGATTAATAAAAACAAGATATGAGTATAAGGATATCAATAAAAATGTATTTTAGCTTTGATGTCTCAGCAAGGATACCACAGGACATAAAAAATGACGAGAATTTCGTGACGACACAACTCGCTTTGCAAGTCAATTTGGTATTTCTCTCGATTAAAATCCACTAGTTAAAAACCAACTCCTGAGTATAATTGGACTTCATTCAACATAAATGAAGAAGTCGCGAAATATTTGTTTAAAAAATATCGGTGGCACAGCGAATACATTCAAAGAATACTTTAAACTAGGATTACTTTTCTTAAATACGCTGACCAAAAGAGCAGTAGTGGTTGAGTTTTCAAATTGAGATGAAGGTAAACTTTAAAGCGATAATAATTAATAACCCGATTTAGTAACTACTGCTGTTAACACTTTGTCTTCGAATCCGTAAGCCAAGTAAAATAATTCACAGGCCGGAATACATGCATTGCAATCTAATTAAAGAGAGGCAGGGCGGGAATATAGTAATCTATAGATTAACAATGTCAAACATCTCCCAAGAGACCCAGTAATATTTACGAAATTGTTTCATGAGGGAGTGATATATTGTCAATATTACTCGCGGGAATGTTTCAGGTCTGCATAATACTGCAAACGTAAAATGGTCCCTAGTCAAAAGGCCGTCGATCGATCCAAATATCGTGCGGGTGAAAGTGGCCAGGGAGGATTTGTTACTGTGGAGTTAGCCGGGACCAAGAGACTGTTGCAGAAGAGATAAAGGAGGAACGAAGGGTCGCTCGCAATGACTCTGCATTGCGACATAGTGTGTGCAGCATACCTGAAGACCCAATGGGAGGGAGGATATCTATGTTGAAAGTGTCACCGTAACTGACAGCCCAACCACCTTTGACGAAGTAATTATTATTAATGCCATCAATTTAGAAATACTGCTGGAGTAGTGACGATGACGTATTAATGTCCATACAAATATTTTATCAAGGCATAGATTGTAGAACATATGTATCTGCTAGTAGTTTTTACTATCTTTTACGCTGAACTCCTTCTATCAACCTGTCGATGGGCGACATAGGCGATAATATTTTGATTTATTTACCACGAACATACCCGAACAAGTCTTAAATATATAGAGTATTAAAGTAATTTGTGTCCACAGAGCAATGAATACTATGTTTGCCCTTATGGGGTCCGAAATAAGAAGCCCAAAAGAACAGTTTCTTTCATTTAAGAAGGGGACTATCATGGCTGAAATTGCGTGCTACAGGATTCATTTGCAAATATTAAGAAAGACAATAATCACTGAAACATTGAGGATATGTGGAATCCCTTCTTTGATATCACGCGCTCGGCAGTAAATAGCTTCATTCCAAGGAAAATTAATAAACAGAACAGACGAGCCTAGTGTACGAGGCGAATATGACGCCAAAGGCTATTTCACGACAAAGTGAAAAATAAAAGTAACGAAATATCCAGAGAAAAATTGGATGAGATTACTTTGATTAAAATACATCTAGGGCGAATTCCATGGAAGAATTTCGGAAGTAGTTAAGTGAATTCAAAAGGAATAGATTCAATGCGTATTTAAACAACAAACCAAAAGCATTTTGGTCCTACGTCTGAGAGGTTCAGGGGAAATGAATCAAAGCTAATTCACTCAAAAACGACGGAAGGGGAAAGAATGACCAGCAGTTTGAAAAAGGCCAACTTATCAAATTCCTTACGTCTCCACCAATGTATTACCGAATATCTTTCATAACTTACCATATTACTGCCGATAATTGCTGCCCTAAATGGAAAACTTTGTAACGGAATACCACAGTTAATGAAAAATAGTAATCCTAACAGCTCGGTCTCCCTAAAATTCCAGTTTGTACTTTTTTGATTATAGCTGTATATACATGACTGTATATTTAAGAATCTGCCCATGGAAATTGCGACGTACCTCTGGTGTAATATTAGTGAAATCGCAAATAGATGACATGGTTGTCATGGATTAGAATAAGGTCTATGTAACACCTATATTTAAAACCGGAGACAAGAAGAAACCGAGCCATTATGGAACTATTTTCCCCACACATATATCATGCAAAATTATGGAACAGTTTTTAGTTTGATAGTGAAAAACTTCGATAGTCAAGAAGTAGTGTTGAAAGAGAACACCGTTTCCGAAAGAGTTAATCCTAAGGGACCCAACTCGAGCTTAATTTTCAAGTTATATTTGGTTCAGAATAGCAAAGTTCCGGCGGACGAGGTATAATAAGTAGTCAATAATGGTGTTAGCTCTACTGGAGTGAAATCACTTCAGGTGCTCCCAGGTATGTGTTATCGGGCATATTTTATTCCTTCTTTACGTCGACGACATTAATTTCGTAGTTAATAGTAAAATACGTTTATTTTGCAGAAGATGCAGGGGCATACTGACATATGTGTAGTCCTGAGGATGAAGAATAGTTAGGAGGTAAACTTAATGGTTTAAAACGTTGATGCGACACTTGGAAATTAGAATTTTTCTTAAAAAGTGCGTTGTGATGAATTATTGGAATAACAGCAGTTCCCTTCCGAGCGCCTACTGAATCAAAATACCGAAATAGAAATTGCAAACACCATTAAATACTAAGGCATTACCCTCAATCGCGCCCTCTCTTGGGTGAAACATTTAGGGGGAATATTTTGACAAGCCAACCAAAATTTATGATTCCTCGCATTGGGGAAATGCGAGGAAAAGTTTAAAGAGCAATGTTATCTTTCGCAGATAAGGCCTTGTTTGGAATATTTAGCAAGAATACGGGATCTTCATGAAATTGGATCGATTGCCGAATATAATAGCGTGAAGCCTATATTTATAAAAGCATATACGTTAGACGGATAAAATCACGTATGTATGCAGGGTGAAGAGAAATCGAAATTTGGACAAAATTATGAATGAAATAAAGGGGCTAAACCATTACTGTAGTCTGAGGGTAGTAAACTTAACATGTCTCACGATTCAAAACATTGATCGACAGAAAACAACGAAAATTTATGTTACATTTATGCCACTGGTATTACTGAAGTCTGTCGAATTATAGTTCCGATATTTGTAGGCCGGGCAGGGAAGATGGACTAGGGCGAACAAGAACTGGTTTAAAAAATTAAAGAAAAGTTACTCGCGCCGGAAATTCCCGATTCCATTATTAAATTCTAAACTTTTCACCAAACTCGGAACTTTTCCTCATATTACCTCCAAATGATCGAACACGTTGAGGATATCTGACATTTTTCAGACTTGAACACCCTCATTACACAGTAGACATATCCAGCCTGAATATAATAAACTTTGTATTCGTGTCAATCATTCAATAAAGTACAACAGTTTTTTTCATTTCGACGATTAGGTTAGGCGTGTTAGGGTTTCACGAAGAGTTTTAGAAATAACATTGTTTGAATACTTTCTTACCGGATGTTTGTCACCCGATATATTAAAATATCCAGCGATATGAAGTTTAAACTTAAATCTTCATTACATTTCAATGTGAAATGCATTGCAATGCGAAATAATTCTGTAAAAAATGTTCACCTTAACTTGTAAAAAAACACACATTGTATATGATAAATTCTATCATAATAGAGAATAGCAAAACCAATAGGTAGTCATAAAAAAGACTATTTCTCATCACGCCATTATTACCGCTGCATTACTCTTCAAAAGAAAACAATATGTCGAAAGGGCCTTAGGAAGAAAGGACGCAGTCGAGGGCATGCAGTCAGCAAACATCTTTCATTTTATTTGAAAGATTGCCATACACATCAGGCCAGCTAAAGCCACCTTCCGCGAAGCCCTGAGCCGTAATTAGGGATTATCTACGTCCACAGAATCTAGACTTCCTTTCCGACGTGATACCCAACATAATAAGAAGAAACACACGAGCGTAAACACAGAAATACTGGGGTCACATCATTGGAGACCCATGACGAATGTTGGTAATACCTATTAAACAATAACATACACTAAGGTATGGACATTACCTTTAGCTGCTTCATCCACTATGAAAATGATGACTAGTTATGTACGAGTTTCGTACATAGCTTAAACTTGAAGAACAGTCCAGTTAGAAATACGGCTCATCAAAACCAAACCTTTTCTGACAATCCAAAGGCAAATTCAGGCATTGTCTAAGGAAACATTGAAAGATCCACATATTTGTGAACGAAAGGTTATTCCATTCTTTCTCAATTACTTTCTTTGTTATGAGGCATTTCATGGCAGGAATAAAAAGAATACTTCCATTTAGACAGTAGATGTTGCCACATAGAATGACCACAGGCAAAACAGTTATAATTTTCATCATTGTTTCTAAATCGTATAATATTTCTCCTTAATTTGAGACCATTTACGTCAACTCGGACACGCATTTCAACCAAGGCATGCCTTCAAAGTGGCCATGCACATTTTCGGGACGATAAAACTTCAGGTCGTGAAATTAAGGATCTTCGACACGGAAATAAGGGACTTTTGGCCTGTTGTACTTGATAAGTGGAATTTCTATCAACCTTACTTCACAGCATGTTTAGGCAAAAATCTTCTAAAATCTCGGGTCTATTACAAGGGAAGATCCAATCTCCTGCTAAGCATCAAATTTCAATAAATATGACGAAATAATCATTTAGTGCTTAATACTCACACTGAAATCACCAAGACGAGATGGTATAATATTTAGAGCACCTAGAATCGAAATATTAATCCTTTCACTGTCGTTCTCTTACGAAACAACAATTCTTAAAAACATACTAGCAAAAGGTGAAAAGTGACACGCAGTAATTCGCGGCAAAAACTTTAAAAGTGTCTTCCTTTGCTGGCTATCATGACTACAACATGTACTCACTGCAATTAGTTCACAAATACAGTTTAATCACACGGGAGAAGAGAATACACACATAAATTTCCGTTCTTGGGGCTTTTTACCATTGTACTGT
This sequence comes from Hetaerina titia, assembly GCA_037158775.1. Classification (NCBI taxonomy): domain Eukaryota; kingdom Metazoa; phylum Arthropoda; class Insecta; order Odonata; family Calopterygidae; genus Hetaerina; species Hetaerina titia. The sequence goes on from CM073773.1 coordinate 24,050,205, forward strand.
GAAGCAAAAAATTAAATCATGCAACTCTTTTGTAAATGTTTTACGCCATACACGGAATATTACTCTGGAAAGGGAAGTGAGAAGATATCTGAATCACAGACAATCTTGAACAATTAGTTTACTTATAACGTTTTTTTACGACTCACTTCGGCCGAATATCATAACAGCACATTTAAATACGTACAAGGGAATGAGGGGAAGAATCGGGGGAAAGAGAAATGTAATCGTAGTTCACCACGAGATTATCCTTCAATCGGCGCATTGCTCGCGCTGGCGAAGCACTGCAGCAACCGACAATAGCTGAAAGCGTACAGAGGCCCGTCATATAACCAACAAGAGCAGAACCATAACTGTGACCGGCACGGAACCGAAATCAAGTGAGCTATATTACTTTTAAGCGACGATTAAAGAACACGGGAGCTGGCCCATACTTGGGTGTGCACGAGGAAAGCTCTTATTTTAGAATAGATTAGAATACTCTTATTTTATTTATTTATTTGCATTAGCCCAAAACAGGACTTCTGACCTCAAAATCAGACTTTTAACGTTGACAGATCAATTTGACAATTACATACACCAAGTCATGGGTGGAGGAAAAACCACCTTGACGTCGAACCAGCGACCTCTGAGTTGGCAGACCAGGCGTTACCCCCCCGCCACCGGGGCCGGCAAGAAATATTTTCAAGAGAAATATCATTTCTTACTTCGCTTGATTAATAATATCAAGATACGAGTATCAGGATATTAACAACAGGGAATTCTAGGTTTGATATGTTTGACCATGGATACTAAAGGACGAAAAAATTGACAAGAACTGCGTGACGAGACAATTCGCTTAGCAAGTCGATTTAGTATTTCTATCGATGATATCCACTATTTAAAAACCAACTCCTAAGTATTATTGGACTTCATCCAATACATATAAAAAAGTCGCCAGATATTTTTTTCGCCAAATTAATGTATCGGTGGCACAGCGAATACAATCAAAGAATATTTTAACTTTATATTATAACTTTTCTGATATTGGCTAATCGAAAGGCAGTAATATTAATTGAGATTACGTTAAAATTTTGAGCGATAGCAATTAATAATCCAATTTAGTAACTACTGCTTTTAGCAATTTGTCTTCGAATCCGTAAGCCAAGTAAAATAATTTACAGTACGGACAACATGATCAAGCAATCAAATTAAATAATTTCTGAAATAAGGGTCTAAGCCGAGACTCCTATGCCCTTATACTCTCGAAGAGTATAAAAGAACCCCCTCAAAGAATCTAGATCTCTACTTGACCCGCTGGAGATTGAAGTTTTTTTCTTGACTAGACAACTTTGAGGAAAATAAAATGATATAAAATTTAATATATATATATATATATATATATATATATATATATATATATATATATATATATATATATATATATATATATATATATACATACTTTTACACTCATGAGAAAATCATTATTACCAGGGGAAAACCCACCGTTTAATTATGGTCCAATAACTTCAGGACAATTGCTCTCATCTTAGCAATGGGTAGATACACACTCGTAATGATAAAATATAGAATATTACCATAATTATACACGTAAATATGTGGAATAGGAAAACACTTGGCCCATTTCCCAAACTGGCGAATCGTAGTGCGAAAAAAATATGGATTATCTCCATACGTGAATGAAACCACACTCAATTAGAACACCAAAATACCCTCTGCCAGCGCTATACGATTGAACAGACGGCATTAACCATGCCTTAAATGAGCCCAGAATTACGAGAATAAAGAATCTATCATGATAAGAATGGAATTGCCTATGAATTAACAATATTAAACATCTCCCAAGAGACCCGGTAATATTTACGAAATTGTTTCATGAGGGAGTGATATGTTGTCAATAATACTCGCGGGAATGTTTCAGGCCTTCATAATACTGCAAACGTAAAATGGTCCCTAGCCAAAAGGCCGTCGATCGATCCAAATATCGTGCGGGTGAAAGTGGCCAAGGAGGATTTGTTACGGTGGAGTTAGCCGGGACCAAAGAGACTGCTGGAAAAGATATAAAGAAGGAAGGAAGGGTCGCTCGCCATGGTTCTGCATTGCGATGTGGTGTGTGCAGCATAGCTGAAGACCCAATGGGAGGGGTGATATCTGTGTTGAAATTGTCACCCTTATACACAGCCCTACCACCTTTGACGAAGTAATTATTATCATTGTCACCAATATAGAAGTACTACTGAAGTAGTGATGATGGGGTATTAATTTCCATACAAAGATTTAATCATCGTAACCAATAGATTACCTAATAATGATAATAATATTTTTGGAACTAGCATTGGAAATTTAACCGTATCTAGAACATCGTACTAAAGAAATCGCTAGTAGATCATAAGATTGCCAGGAATTGAAATACTGCGTATTTAACAACTATATTTGAAGACGGAGACTAGAAAGAATCGAGCCATTTCGGAACTATTTTCCTTACATGCATATCATGAAAGGTGATGGAACATACATGGTTTGTACGAAAAGCAACGGAAAAGTTTTGGAAAAATTGATTTATTTCAGACATTGCTACACTACCTCAAAATTCTTCAAGGTACATCCCTTGAGCGTCGACACCCTGTTGCCAGCGGCTTTTTCACCACTCGATGACTCCCACCGATTTTCCGGAAACCACCTGCCCAAGGTAGGCGGATTCCGGAAGATCTTTAAGGGTTCGCGAGCAAGCTTATTTGACGTCACTTAAGGTCTTATGGTGGCGTCCTTTGAAGGAGGATTTCCCTTTTTTGAACGAGAAATATTCTGCTAGTGCCAAATTTGTACTCTAAAGGGGTTGGGGAATCGTCGTGATGACGTCGCAGAAGGTCTTTGGAAGAAGACACTTGATTAATTTTAGCCCAGATCTTTCGCATCGCTATGACTTAAGCGATAATTGTGTGCATTGCCATCTTTTCAAAGTCAATACAATCTGAGAGCATGCGCCCACTTAACCGACGGCCTGAATTCAGCATTTCACGGACACGACACGAAATAATTGTTACCGATACTTTTTATACAAACTCTGTACATTTTAAGTTAGATATGGAGACGACTCGATAATCAAGAGTTATTGATGAAAAACCAGTACCAGGTTTCCAAAAGTATGAATCCGAATCAGACGTAGAGTTGGTCGAATCATAGATAGAATGAAATAACATTTAATAAAATATAACTGAAGTCTCGCAGATAAAGGCAAGATTCTTCAAGTAACCCAACGCACCGCGGGAAATACGAGATTACGGATATCGTGTAACTGAAATGTGATTATCACCGCTTTCTATGAGCCAAATCTCGGGAATATCGAAGTTTCCATTCCTTTTGGAGGAACTTCTTAACACCCCGAAGGCATTTGATACCTAATCAGAATTCCTCCATTATTCCCGGTTCACCTAATTTTGATGATTGGTGGCAGCACTGTCAAGGAGTGATAAGTGTTTCTCAAGGTTTCTCCAGCTGGAAGAAAACGATTACTTTCCATTAGGTCGATTACTCTATCGTTACACTGATATTTCGATAAGTCGTATTGAGAATCCATTGATTTCAATGTAATCCACTCAAAAGACAGTTTACCTCAACTTCTCCTAAGACACATTTTTAAAGAGATGATTGCCTGAACTTCAAAATAAAACAATTATTATTTAATTTATTAAGAACACAATGCATGCATCCACTATGTGGATAACTTTCTGGATGTATACATTGTGTTCTTAATAAAATAAATAATGAACATAAACTTCCACAAAGTTGAGCCTAAAAGACTAGAAAGAAAACAGAATCTACAGCAAAATTGTATGTTACATTTATCACTCAAAATACAAACTAAGGCACCGTTTTAACCTAAAGTAAGCAAAAATGTACTATAAATTTTTCCGGAAAATGACTGAAATATGACTATCGCAATACGATAACATGTACATGATACACCTATTTTCGTAGGTAAAAGAAGGTAGTTGCCTCCAAATTATAGGTTGGGTTATTTGATACGTCCGGAGCTTCATTTTAAAAATCAGACATGCATTCATCTCAATTTGATAGTCATTCGATAATATAATGAAAAAGTATAACTTGTACGTACAGAAATGACGAAGGAAACATGAAAACAAATGATGACTTCATTATTCACGCCACAGGTTAGCTCTGAGAAGTACTGATGTACTCACCTGTAAGAAAAGGAAAGACAAAGCATTACATTATGTGATCAATTACAAGTAGAAAAAGGTAAATGAAAATAATAATACCTTTATTCTCCATGATAATTTTATAATAGATATCATATGAATGCAATGACAGCGAAATAAATTGATCACCTGCAAATCACAAGCGTCTGGCGATTAACGTCCGGTTAAAAAGACAGTTTCCTAACACTAACTGATTAAGATCGACATTTGGTCCATTCGAATTCCAACAAAACCCACTCGCATAGAATATGAATACTTAGTTCTATGGATATAATCGTCCATTGTCCATAACTGCGGCATATTTGTATATAACATTCATTCAGAGTAATTTTCGCACCGGTCACTCATCCATGTGTTGGCTCAAAAAAATTAATAATAGGGGTTTATTTCCTGAGAATTCGACACATGAAAAAGTCAATCAGACAGTAATTTACTGAAATTACTGAAAATATGGAAAATATTGAAGCGGAAAATCATTCACGTATGAACGGCAACATCTACAAAACATAATCTATTGATCAATTTCCTCTGCGATTGATTTTCCTCCCACATTATTTATTTGCGTTTCAAGCGCATAGTGAATACAACTGAACCAAATTAATATACTCATTCCAGAACTGAAAATAGTTAAGGCGGCCGATCGCATAGCGTATATTGTTATTTTCAACCGACAGGCGAGGTAAGCTATCGAGTTCGGTGTGGATTCTGGGCTGAAGTCTGTGCGATAATTCAAGGCATCTTAACTTACTCTCAAAAAATTTCACTTTCTGGGCTTCGAGCACAAGATATGGATCACGGCCAGACACTCTCCCACATTGGTGAACTTCGCACATCGTTGGGATTAGTAACCGAGGAGCTCCAATGTCACGTAACAAAACGGACTTCGCGCTAAAAACCCTGTTTTATAATGTTAAGCATTTGTCCACAAATACTCATTGTGCTTTCCAGAAAGGGAAAGGCTGAGTTAATTATCAAATTGGAGTTCATATTCTTGAGCCAGAGGAATAGTTTATTTATCTTGGAAGTGTTCTGTATCTAATGGTCAAAATAATAGCGACATGAGACACCGAAATGCATTCGATAAAAAATCTTTCATAATGAGGAAGGAATTAATGAAAGTGACGTCGAGTAAAGATGCTAAGAAAAGAGTTGTCAACATTTGTATATGGAATGTGGTTTTGTACAGTCGGAACCACGATGACAGCAGTATGATGATAAAGATAAATGAAGGTTTTAAATATGTGTACGAGGAGAAAGATGTAAAAGGTGAAGTGAACTGAAAGGAAAACAAACAAGGAGGCGCTAAGCATGGAGGGAGAGGAGAGGGGATTTTTGCGAGAAATCAAGAGGAGGAAGAAAATATGGATTCAGTGCGTTCTGATTGTTAATGGGACTTATAAGACTGTGACAGAAGAGACAATTTTAGGTAAACGGAGAAGGGGTGAGAATGGGATGGGCATGTGATAGGAATGTCGGGCGGAATGAAGGTAGAAAGAAAACATTCAGAATTGAAGTGGGTCTAATTGTAATGTTGGATCTTAGATCGTGATTTTTTATGAGAGAGAAAGGCATTTTCTCAATACCGGTTGGTAGTCATTGTCCATCGAAAACCTGACTCACCGATAAATTGCCATTGATTATAATTATAATAATAATTGCATTGTGACCTACTTAAGGCGAATGTTTTTGGTACATTTGGTTCCACGTCATACCTCCTACAATCCCTGCACGACGCCAAAAATTAGTTAAAGCTCTCCTAAAACAATAACTGTTGCCTAACACATTTCTTATGTAAAGAAGTTTTAATGTCGTTTATTCAAAATATATTTGAGCAAAATTACTCGTTAAAAATATGTGCAATATGCGAACTATTGGAGAAGCGATAAATGAAATACTGAACGGATACAACAATTATCTCCCCAAGAAATGTATCTCTCTGGGTTAAGTTTTCCACTAACAAAGGAGAATGAAATGACACCCATTAGAACGGGTTAGGAATGCAACCCACCATTCTTATGTGTGTTGCGGGGTAGCCATCACAAAAGGATGGCCAGCGAAAGGTAAATTTTTCAATTAAGCGAAGGCGGGAAAAAGGAAATTCGAAATCCGGAAATTCCGCAATAAATGAGTGGAAGTTACCACACTGCGGAAACACCGTGCCTGTAAATTCCAACACAGAAGAATAAAAAAATTGACACGACGTCGTTTCCTTTACATTCGAACCAAACCGAATTATTCTGAGTCGACTCGGATAAGCCTACACTTGTCACTAGATCCCTTGCTACCGAGCGACAACGTCAGTGTCATGATCAGGCTTCCTCACATTACTATGGTGTACATTCATTTTTTGAATTTCCAACCCCCAGTTACTCCTGATTTTATCAACGAACACTTCGTCCTCTACTCAGATTGTTTTCCTATGTGCTTGGAGTCACACTAGGTACTCGTATTATTTCGTGGATCATTTCCTTGCATGCCCCTGGGATTAATGAAATCTGTCGGATTACGACTACGATATTTGTAGGACGAGCAGGCAAAATTAAATAGGGCGAACACAAATTTATTTAACTACTTAAAGAAAAGTTATGCTAAATGTTACGAGAGATTGCTATAGACGTCAGGTCTGCTAATTCCACCTTCCGAAAGACCTCAGCTGTAATTAGATATAATCTACGCCCACAAAATCGAGGTTTCCTTTTTAACGTGAAAACCAAACATAATAACAGGAAACACACGAGCGTTAACACAGCAATACTGGAGACATGTCATTTAAGACCCATGACAAATATACGTAATACAATTTAAATAATAACATACACTAAGGTAATGAGATTAACTTTAGTACTTCATCCACTATGAAAATTATACCCCGTTATGGATATAGCTGAAAATTTGGCAACAGTCTAATTAAAAATGAGGATTATCAAAAGCAAAACTTTTCCAACACTGCAAGCGCAAATTCACGGATTGTCTACGGAAATATTGAAGGACCCACATATTTGTGAAAGACAATAAGTGGAAAGAAAGGTTATTCCAGTCTTTTTCCATTACTTCTTAGTTATGAGACATTTTATGTGAAGAATACAAAGACCATTTCCATTTGGAAGGTAGATGATGCCACGTGGTATGATCACTGACAAAACAGTTATACTTCTCATCATTGTTTCTAAATTATACAATATTTCTCATTAATTTGAGACCATTTGCGTCAAATCGGACACGCATTTCAGTCAAGGCATGCTTTTCAATGTCGCCATGCACATACATTTTCGGGACGATAAAACTTCAAAGTTCCTTATTTACGCCAGTAAAATAAGGAACTTCGGCAAGGAAATATTAGGGAATTCTGGCCCGTTGTCCTTGACAAGCAGAATTTCTATCTTCTTTACTTCTCTGCATGTTTAGGCAAAAAATGTTCTAAAATTCCTGTAGCATTACAAGGAGAGATCCAATCTCACACTTAACATTAAATTTCAAACTTCAATAAATATAAAGAATGCTGACCTACACTCGCTGCAATAACGGGTAGTTTATAAACACCGTTAATTCTAGCGAGAGCAAGAAGTAAATTCATAAATTTCATTTTGTATCGCGCAGCAACTACTTGAATTATGAAACCCTGTGGTAACTCTTTTACGCCACACATGGAATCATATTTTGAAAAGGGATATGGGACGATACAAGAATCACAAATAACCTTGAACATTTAGTTTCATTAACAACCATTTTTTATGACTTATCTCGGGCGATAATTAGGTAGTGGCTTAAAATAAGCCCAAGAGAATGGGGAGAAGAACTGGGAAAGAGAAAGGTGATCGTAATTCACCACGACATTATCCTTCAGTCGGTGGAATTCTCGAGCGGGCGAAGCACTGCAGCAACCGACAATAGGGAAGGAGGACTCAGGCCCGGCTTAGGACCAATCAGAGCAGCATCGCCACGCCAACCGTGACCGGCACGGACCCAAAATCAATTCAGCTACATTACTTTTAAACGACGATTAAAAAACCGGGAGATGACACATACTTGGGTGTCCACGAGGAAAACTCACTCATATTTGTTTCGTACTATTCCTAAGTGAGTTCAATACCTAGGCCGTGTTAGCTGTAAACATTTGAGTGCGTTCAACTCTTTCGATAAAATATTTCAGATCTTATAATGAAAACCATACACACAATGTGTCCTATAAGTTTTTAGACTATGGCCAAAAAAAGGCGCAAAATAATTACAGATTTTTTTCAAAAAAATTTTTAAACAAAACAATCCCCATTAGAAGTATCACACATGTTCGCACGACCTTTCAGGATTTTCATGGCTTTCAAGAACTCTTTTGAAATAATGTTTAAGTTTATTAACTCGGATTCTTGTACCTCATCTGTCGACGCAAAATGGTTCCCTTTCAAGCTATCTTTTATTTGGAAAAGAGGAAGTAGTCACGGGGACTCAAACTACACGAATAGTGTGGGTGGCTGAGAACAGGAACCATTTTTTTGACCAAAAATTAAAGGTTAATCGCCACAGCACACGCGGCCCCGGAATGCGCGCAAAGCTTCCTTTTCTTAAAATATTTCGAAGTAATGCGTTGTAAGATTGTGCTTTGGTATTCCAATTAGTTCTTCTATCAAACTACATTTCGTAATACGACGATGCACGCATTACGTTGTCCGTTATTTTCACTCATCGTGAAATTATGACTCCGACCACTACCATACCACACAAACTGCTATTGAAAAGCCGCATGTGATCCGATGGACTTAGAAAGACATTGTATGGCGAGAATTTAAGGTTGTAGTAACTAGTTTCCAAAACGACATGAAGATGGCGTTAGTGGTACCGATTTTAGAGTCACGGTTTTAAAGCTTATGGGACACAATATGAATAATTAATATTTTCAAGGAAAATATATTAATTCTTACTTTTTATATTCTCTTAATTCCTAAACTTCACCAGCTGTCACCCTTCTCACACCGCTTCGTTTGAGTCCTAACTCTCCTTTTATTCACGGACACCGAATTTGCAACACCACAAAAACACCGTCAACAAATACCTCCACAATCTACGCCAAGCACACTACAAACGCGGTTACCCAGAAAAGCTCCTACAGAATAAAATTCACCGCTCCACCCGACCTCACGCACCACAGAAAGAGAACTCCACATCTGACGCGGGATTCAACCTTTGCCCCACCTTTTTCCCAGCATCCCACAAACATAAAACCTCTCTTGACGGTTTCCCATTTTACACGTCAATGACGCTACCTCATCCCTACTGCCCCAAAGCCCCTCTCTCGCATACAAACGACCCGCCAATCTCAAAAACCTTCCGAGATCCACCAACCCTTTGGCGCCCCCCCTGACAGTTTTCCTCATATTACCCCTCCTTGCAACCACACCCGATATAAAACATGTCTGCTTATCAGATCTGCTCCCCTCGCTTTTTGCTTTGGCACACGCCATGTCGCAATTCAATCTTAGACGACGAATAAATAAGAGAAGTAGGGACTCGGGACATCGGAAACGGAAATGGAATCAGGGATTCAACAAGCAACGAGAATCAATACGTTTGGACGGAGACCAGTGGAGGCACAAAGCGTTGTTGGCGGTGAATACCAGTCGGAATAATGCCCATCTAGATTACTAAATCAGGGAACTGCACGAAGGTGAAGATCTCGAGTTGAACGGAAAGGGGAAGGAGGAAGGGACGGTTCGACAGAAGCTGGCTTGTATCCGATCGTTCACTCACACAAAATCTATTTCGTCGAAGAGCGGTAACCGTAATTTGAATTAGAATATGTCATTTACGTCCATCGCCCGAGTAGCAGCAACGGATTTCACAAATTCACAGTCAATACGTATAACAAACAGACGTATTATCCAGTACACTTTTAAGTTGAAAAGCCAAGTTGTTTTGTTTTCAAATTGGAGTGAGATAACTGTTAAAAAGTGGCAATTAAATTTCCTAAAAAACAATTGTGTGACACAATTTAAAAGGTGACTACGCCGCTAAAAGTAATTCATGTTTAGCCTTAAATTTATTTGGGCGTTCATGGAATTTTTCTATTTTTTTGCCAATTTTATACAGTGTATATTTGTGCAAAGCCTTTCAGAGCAATTCCTAAGTGACTATCAATATATGAAACTGCAAAGAGTTGCAATTTTATTTTATAACACTTTGTGAAAAAAACTACAATAGACCTATCAATCTAACCCCTTATATTTTCGTTCCAGGATGTCCGCAATGGAGCACACCTTAAATAGAATCGCCTCGACGTACAACTACATGCTACATGAGAGTGTAGGTGAGTCTGATTTCAACATCCGAGTCTGAAAGGTACAATTTTCAAAGTTAATTCCCTGGCAATGCACTGTAACGGAGAACTAATATACCTCTCAAATTCGTTGTTTTCCACGAACTAATAACAGAAGCGCGCGCTCTTCATGCCGTTTCCTTATAGAGTAGAATTCGCTAAGTAAAAGCAGGTTTTGGGTTGGGTTACGAAATGAAAAAAAAATGTTTTGTTTTCCTGTCCTATGGGCGTAATGTACGAGTATTTGATCTATCATAAAAAATCTGTTGATATTTTGGTACTTCTTAGTCAAATGTAATTTAAGAGGGTCGTTAAATAAACTCTTAGAAAAACCAAAAGATGGCTATCGTAGTATCGGAAAAGAAATGATTTCAGCAAACCACATCTCTCACTAGACTGCTAATCATTTTCAGCAATATCCAGACATGCCAACTTTCAAAAATGAAAAATCGGGAGATTTTTAGAAGTGTATCACGAAGTAATCACTTTTAATTACCACAATATTTGCATGGCACCTTAATCCCTTTATGACACTTTGCCAATTTTTAATGAATGTCACACTTTATTAACATGTTAAGCTAAGTACACAATTTGAACAGTTCATCAAGAACGTAAGAAGGAAAAATCGGGAGTCTCCCGCTTAAATCGGGCGAGTTGGCATGTCTGAATATCAATCATGCGGATACAATTTCAAGTTCGATTAGCTGAAAAAAAACACCTGAAGAGATCAGTCTCGCTTTGAATAAGGTTCATCGCATATCTGCTCCTGTGTTCAGACTGTTCACAACTGGGTACATGAGTTTAAACGTGACCGTATAGTCACAAATTATGAATATTGTTCAGGGCGCCCAGTGGAATTAAGTTCCTTCGAAGTGATTGATAAAATAAACAGTTGTAAACATGCATCTCACAGTATGTATAGTGTGTGAAAAAATCTCGGCTAGATGGTTTTCTACGAGTTCGCTCTCATTAATGAATAAACGAAATTGTGCGGCCGATTCGAAGGCTGGGTTGGCCCTTTTTCATTCCAATTCTGAGGAGTCTAAGCGTCGACATACGATATAACTGAGGACGAAACATGGATACGTAAATTAATACACGCCAGAGACAAAGGAACAGCCGAAACAGTGAATTTCCAAAGGCGATTTGGATCCGAAGGAGAACATGGTGAAACACATGGGGTGTATAAAAAGTATCGGTAAAACATTTTTGACGTGTGACGTCTGACGTGTGCATGAAGTGCCGAATTCAAAACGTTGGTTAAGTGAGCGCATGATCGCAGATGGCATTGGTGATGATAAGATGAGAGTGCACACCATTATCACTGAACATTTGGTGATACGAACGATCTTCACTAAACTCGTCCTCCCGAAAGTCTTGACGGACGACCAAGAGCAGAGTCGCGTGTCTGCTTGCGAAGACCTTCTGCAATGCCATCGCGACGATTCTCCAACCGATTACAGCCCAGAATTGGCACCAGCAGACTATGTATCTATATAATATGCATATGTATATATATAATATTTCTACGACTATGTATATCAGTCGTAGAAAAACCGCTGAGAAAAGTTTGTCGACGCTCATGGGATGTACTTTGAAGAATTTTGAAGCACTGTAGCAATATTTTTTTTAAGATAGGTTTTTTTTTGGATGGACACAACTATCCAATAAATATTGTAGCAATATATTCTAATATATTATAATAATAAAGAAATCTATTTACCTCGAAACACATCCCGAAATATTTTACACACACCATTTAAGCCGACAAGGTTAAAGCCAAGGATTTTTCGATATGCACGCAGCATCTTATACATCAATTGCTTCAACGTGGACCAACGGTAAATGGAGAGTACTGTGCGTCGTTATTTCGATAGTTAAACGAATAAATAAAAAGGAAACCAGCCTCATTTCCCAAAACGAAAAAAAATTCCTTTCCATCAAGACAATGCATGGGAGCACACTTGCGACCTATCTACGGCTTAATTTATGAAAATAAAGTTCGATTCACTGTAACACCCTCCTTGTATCCAAGATATGGTCCCTGGTGTTTTTTACTTCCTAATTGGAACCCATTTTAAATATTTTAGAAAGATATTTTAGTACCCTGCAGGCAACTGCTAGGGTGTGTGGCAGGGGGTGAATATACACCATATTAATTTTGATCCGAATATGACCCTTTCACGGGGCCATGGCGCCGTTGTGCTCATGGAGCATTCATTTCGTATGAACAATCAAAGTGAGCCAATTGTCCGCAATTGGTGGCCCCGATATTTTTAGAATACTTGGCAATTCCTACATTCCCTAAGGACATGTCGCAGATCACAGATTTAGTTAATACACCCAATGACTTGATTTGTCGTGGGATTAAATGAAACTTCTTACGGCTATATCTTGTCTTTCTTTGGTTTTTTGAATTGCATTCAATTGGGCGGAGTTCCAAATGCACGCGATTCATCCCAAATTTCTTAAATCCCATTTATTTTATTATTTGATTGGCAAAGAGGGCGTTCGTCGAGCCTCTTCCGTGATAAACCTTAAGAGTAATAGAATTTATTAAACCCTACATCACCTTTCATAAAGGATTTCCTAAAATCTCCCGGTGAAATAATGAGTTAAATGAATATAAATTCCCCAATTAGTACATGTTTTAATACGTAACAAACCGCACATTTTCCACCTGCATTCGCCTTATTAACTTCAGCGTGATATCATATTTCAGATCCGGACACAAGGAGTTGGTTTATGACCCGGAGCCCACTGCCACTTGCGGCTGTCATCATCTTGTACCTATTATTCGTCACCAGGGTCGGTCCGAACTTCATGGCAAAAAGACCGCCCTATTCCCTTGACAGGGCGATGATTGTGATCAACATCTTCCAAATATTTGCTAATTTGTGGCTGTCCATGCAGGTAAAATATGTTTCAATATACACTTTCCAAAATTTTAGCAATATTATAGATATAGAAATTAGCAGCTACATTTGATGAGTCAAGAGAAGTCTCTTTTGTCGCATACAATTCCTCTATGAAAAGATCAATTTCAATAAATTCCAAGAAAATATCAACGCATTTATACTGCAACTATTGTTTAAATATTGATGCATAAATAAAAGAATATGGCTACCATATTTATTTCTCGTACTTTCTGAAACACTTATTTCCATCAACCTCAATAGCTACTGCATTCGATCACTATAAGGAAAATGATATTCGCCTAATATTCGTTGTGATGACTTAAGTGGCGTGATAAGCAATCTTCAAACGGATATACTAATCCACAAGAGAATAAAATTTTGAAATACAAAGGCCCGACAATAATCCTTTGCATGTCACCAATCATGCACGAGTATATCCTCTGCCCAACGCATGGCAGGCGTCAGGAAGTGAAGTCTTCACGAATGTTCCACCGAAACTACCTTCAGTTCCTGATGCTTAGATGTCAGATTTGGATGTGGAAACGGTATCTAAATACATGACCCAACGCCATTGCCCACGCGATTGTTTACTAATTGTACAACTTCGGGGAAGCCAACTCAGGAGGCATTAAAATTTAAAAATAAAGGCATTCAACGAATGTGCCTTTGGGCACAAGTGTAATTGAATTACCTTTGCCTAATAGGACGAAAGAAACTCTCTTGCGCACAGCGACCTAGACCTTTAGAATCACCTCGGCCTGAGTTAGCAGAATATAACTATTATATTTTTTATTTTAAGACCCTGCAAGCTACCGCAGGGATATATGGACACACACACACCAGACTAATTTTCACCCGAATTTGACACTACCGCGGTCGGACAATGTTATTCTGATCCCTTCTCGTTTCTGGAAAAAATGTCAACTTAAAACTATATGTTCTACACTTGATCTCTCTAATTTTATTGACATGATCTCGCCTACCGTAATACGATGGGAGTAATATTTCATTTTCAATATCACTGCTAAATACGCGATCATCCATCCAACTTATGCAACAGATTTAACCTGTAATTTAGCCTTCGCTCCGTGAGTGATTCCCAGCCTAGCTCTTTTAATGATTTTGATACGCTTATAAGTTTGTCACAACAACATTTTACAAATCTAGCTCCTCTACGCTGCACGCGATCCAACTGGGCAATCAATCCAACTTCGTTAGGATCCAATCAATATTTGCAGCATATTCTAAACGAGGCTTAACGAGCTAAAGCTAACATTTTTTCTTTGACCTTTTTATCATATTTACCCGGTACTGTTCTAATAAACCCTAATTCCTTTTTAGCTTGTCCACATATTCCCCGTATAAGCTGCACCCAGGAGAGGTCGTGAGTGAGAGTAACGCCTAGGTATTTTATTGAGTCTACACATTCCATTACAGTATTCCCGATGTAGTAGGCGTTGTGGAGGGAATTGCAAAAATTTATCAGAACGCACTTTTTTATGGTTTCAAAAAAAGGTTCCAAGTTTACGGTCTCGGCTTTTTTTTACACTGATTCACGACCGTAGCAACGTTCATTGTACATTTATATTGCACTTTTTTAAGTTTAATTCCAATTGCCAAGTGTCGCACAAGTATTGAATAGTTTCATCTGATAAAGCTACTGTCTCTTTTATTTACTTATTATAGCCCCCTGAAAGGCACCGCTAGGATGTGGAAGGGGGTGAATACAAACCAGACTAATTTTGACCCGAATAAAAGAATAATAGGTCTGTAATTGCTCGGTTACTCCTTTTCTCCGTTTTTAAATATTGGTGTTGCGTTAACCGTTTCACCATTGATATGGGCAAGCAAAGATTATCGAGGAGCGTAAAAACTAATGCAATTTAGTGCCCACACGGATATCAAAATTATCCCAGTTATGTTAGTCACTTTGCATTATTTCGTTGCGTTATTCGAAATAGATGACTGACATACTTTTGTCTTTTCCCTCGTGTCATCAGTTTGGGAGCATTGCTTGGAAGGAGAGCAACCTTGTCTGCAGGGGAGTCAGTGAAGAGAAGACTCAGATCGACCTAATGGTAAGGTTAAAGAATGTGCAAATGCTTTATAGGGGAAACATAAAACTCTGAAAACAACGTGATATAATGGACTAAAAGAAGTGCTCGACACTTTTTGCATCAGGTGCTTAATAAATACCCACCTCGTGAGCTTTATTAACTAAATAGTGTAACCTGGAAGTATTCCGTAAGTTTCCGCAGCTGTTACTCCCTAACCATGGCGCGGTTTAAGGGCTTGGGCACTCACTTGACCCCTAGAGTTGAGTGCAGGCAAATATACCTTCAGTTGACGCTGGCAATTAATCGCCTATGCCATATAGGTCTAAGGTTAAGAGACCTTCTGACCTCAGCGGGATGTCAGTAAATTCGAGAACAACTGAAACGGAGAGCTGAAGTATACCCATCGTCTGAAAATCACATGAAGTAATAAAATAAAAAGACGTGTGGTAAGCGGGGAAGTAGTATTAAATAGAAAGGTATGAAAAAGATATTACAAGGTAGATCAGCCAAGTTATAGAATATTATTAGTAAAGGTGACAGCAAACCAAACAAACTTAGGTCCCATTGAAGTTTACACACCGACAATTAATCAGTCATTCTCCAGTCACAGTTAGCATGCTTATTATTATTCTCCCTCTATCTCGCTTAATTTACTATTCACTTCAATCAGTCATCCACAATTCATCGGCACTTCTCATGCCCCGTATCCTCTTTTCCTAACCTATTTAAATCTCTCACAGCAACCTAGATTTCTCTTCTTCCTTCACTTCTCTCCATTTTGTTTATTTTCATTCTTCTCCATACCCGCCCAATTAAAGATCTAGTTAGCAGTTCTACGCTGATAGGAATGGGAAATTCTTGGCAAGCGAGAAGGAATGAGGATAAGGTTAAGCATGCTGGGCGGAATTGATAAAGGTGACAATAACTTAAGAAATTAATATTATCTTTGCTTTCTACAGAAATAAACTTTATTCGTCGACTAGTTTCGTTTACACTGTAACATCCTCAGGACTAGTTAAAAATGGAATTCTACAAAGTTAAGGCCTCAACCATTCAGTGCAAAGGTGAAAATGCTGATTTTGAAGAAAAC
Organism: Hetaerina titia; assembly: GCA_037158775.1. Taxonomy (NCBI): domain Eukaryota; kingdom Metazoa; phylum Arthropoda; class Insecta; order Odonata; family Calopterygidae; genus Hetaerina; species Hetaerina titia. The sequence goes on from CM073773.1 coordinate 24,066,797, forward strand.
GTTATTGAAATGTCGAAGTTACTGTGTTCAGTGCAGTATAAGGTAAAGCTTTGATATTGCACATGGATTAGTCTTTAATTCCATTAAAAAACTATCTTGAGCGATAGGCTACTATTAGAAATTTAAGTATGTATTAGCGCAATGGCAAGGAAAGGAGTAATAGCTCGGAAGGACAGCTCATGGACTACGTATGGGTAGGGCTTGAGGGTGTTTTACCAGGATTTTTTCAAAGAAAGTACAAGGAAAATAATAAAACAAATGTAAACTCTACATTACTTGAAGGCAAATTGATGTTATCTCCTCTATTGTACAATGAGAATTGATAATTATTATTTTGACCAATGAAATAGCTTAATTCTGTTTTTTCAAAACTAATATATAAGCACCTGAATCTGTTGAATATACTATACAATGTTTAAAATTATTAATAATAAAAATCCATTTCTAAATGAACTTAATATTATTGGCATCTCATGTGGAAAAATGAATTAAACTTTCACTGTACACTTCTCCCCAAAAATAGGTATATGAAATCCAAAAGCATAAATAAATTGTAAAATATGTTCCATAAATTGCTGGAAAGGTTTCAATAACCTAAAATCTATACATTTTCCACAACTTGGCCAAGTTAGCAACGATCGACATGTAAACTACGGATCTATAAACATTTCCTCATAAAATTATCTCTTTTCAGGGGGCGTCCGCAATATGGTTTTATTTCATGCTAAAAATAATCGACCTTTTGGATACGGTGAGTAGTCACCCTTACACAGTAAACCATACTCAGTGAGTAACTATAATCTTTCTACGAGGGTAATTTGAAAAGGAACAACAACAGAGAAGCGTCCGCACCACAGATCTCTTCCCACAGCAATGACACCTTACGTGTTTACTCATAAAGAGTTACCTATTACCATACGGGAAACTCGTGGCGATAGCACTGGCATCTGGTGGCGATTCGGAGAATCTTTCAAACTACCCTCGTATTTTATTCAACACTTTATTACTTTTTTCATTTCCTTTTTTAAAGATTAACACAAAGACAATTTATATGCAAGTAATTACGAAAAAACGACACTATTGTATCTCTCAAGATACGGGCACACTTGATCAGCAATTAAATGGATTGCAATGTAGTTAAACAATAATTTATTTATGCATTGACTTTTCAACTCGCGTGAATGAATGTGATCATCATTTACTAGGATCCCCAGCAGATTCCTCATTAAAGTTGTGACATTTAATGCAAACCGCAAACACTCTACACATGTAAAAAAGATAAATAAATACTATTATTGCTGAAATAATGAAGAATGCGAGTCATTAGCAAATACATTTTTGGATACTCTTGGGAAGGTGACCGTTTTCCTTTTCCTGGATGAATTTAAACGGTCGCCAGGGTTTCGTTACTTTAAAACGCCTCTTTCTAAACCTGAGCATGTTAATCTCAACTCAACAATAAATGGCACCGACCCTCTGTTCGTTCAATGCATTTGACTGTATCATTCTCCAAACAACCAACGGATGGCACATGGATCATAAGGATCCCGTCTTCGATGAACGCTGAGAAGTCGTCAGAACGCGACTAATCTCCATCACATCAAGAGTCATTTCAAAACTAATTACATTTAAGTCATTCACCATATTCGCACTTAGACCGGCTGGTCATATTATTACAAACATTCCCAGACTAACAATTATCATAAAATCACATCATATGTATCAGTTATTATCCAATTTTAAGCTTTTCAAGTTTGCAACTTCAATACACTTCATGCCATTTGCAGGTAATCTTCGTTTTGAGGAAAAAGCGTACGCAGCTGTCTTTTCTACACATATATCATCATGTTGGTACCCTGATCAATGCGTGGTTGGCTGTCAAATACTATCCAGGTAAGGTATCCCTCATTCAAAAAAGGCTTACAGTCAAACTAGTTTCAACTAGGAAGAAACTGGGGAAAGCTGACGCTTATTCCATTTTTTTAATACATTCCCAAAAGAATGTGAATTGGTGGATATGAAGATAATGACACAGTTGTCAAAAAAAAAACTAAGAGGGACGACGATATTTCCTCAAAATTGGTACCCACCGAAGAACTGAGAAACTCTTCGGGTATCATGAGAGAGAGACCTGAAGGGCTTAAATAATAATTAATTTCAGGAAGTTAAGCCTATTGTAACTTCTTGGATCTTGTTCTTCAGCAGCAGTCACACACAAGGAGGGTTGTTCCAAAACATTCTAATCAGAAGAGGAGAAACGCCCACGATGCAATGAGTGCGAGTGCCTGCTTACCGTCAAAGATGCCCTGACAGACTATGAAAAATACCAGGATGTGCGAGTGATGTTCATCATCAGTGAATTAGTGGAATTCATCCTGAGAGACAATCCTAATACATTCAGTCATTTGGAGACATTTTTGGACATACTAATAGGCTTCCTAAAGTATTTTTATATGGTATGAACTAAACTACAACCATTTTAGCTTTGACACCAAAATCATTTTTTCACCAGTACTGTTCTGCAACATATATTTTTTGAAAATGATTCATCCATTACAAATTGCACATATGATAATGTAAGCAAATTTCTGTGAATTATATTGATGCATTTGAAAGAGGAAAGTAAGCAAAGCATCTTTGAGCAAAAGTGAAAACATTCACAAAAACATAGTAACATACATGTATCCTTCTTAACTTAAAAAAAAACTACATTTCAGGTGGAGGCACAATTCTAGTTGAATTAATCAACTGTTTAGTTCACGCCATTATGTTCCTGTATTATACTCTGGCAGCACAAGGTCCGAGAATGAAGCCTTATCTTTGGTGGAAAAAGGGTTTAACGATGATACAAATAGTAAGTACCAATATTTTACAATTTTACAATTAAGGAGTCATAACACCAATGTCGACACTCTAAAGGGTAACATGAGCTATGAAAGCGTCTCAAATATCTCTGCCAGGGAACCACGAAAAATGAAATTGCGTGGCTGCTTCCACTAATATCGTGGATCTATTTGGTTGACGAGGTCGGCGCTACACCGAAGCTTCAGAGTTTTAATTTGATTCCTTCTTTTTCTCCACTCGCAAAAATATCGATCATAACAAATCAAGCAACAGCAAAACATGTTGGAAATACCTGTCACGCCAGAATTAGATGATTAAAATTAGGTGACGCATCGCCCATTGCCACATAAGTTTCATACTTCGTTCGCACTTTCAGATATTAGTCCGCCTTAGAAAGTTTACTTCCGTCAATACTAAACAGTGGTTAATAATCGATTGATAGAGCAGTAAAGGCTAAGAGTGATGCTTGATTGTATTTTTCCTTGCGTTTTACCTCGATGTCTATAACCAAAATATCAGAAGTTCCATTCCTCAAGTGTCACAAACACCAAACCTACTCGATGAGGGTAAAAAAAGTAACTTTACACTTGGAGAAAGCCTTCGACAATGTGGAATGGAACAAAATGTTTGGACTGCTGGAAAAACCTGGAATGGATTACAAAGACCAAAGAATAATTTATCAACTACACAAGAAGCAAGTAGCCACGATGCAAATGAGAGGTGGAAGCCATATAGAGGCTAAAATTAACAAAGAATTTAGACAAGGATGCAGCCTCTCACCTGAATTGTTCAACATGTACCTGGAGGAGGCAATAACAGAAGGCATCGGATTAAACGGAATTAGGATCTATGGAGAAGAGATAAAAATGCAACACTTCTCCGACAATATTGCAATGATAGCAGAAAACAAGGAGGATCTTCAAAGGTTACTAAACGTATTGATTCAAATTCTACAAAGATACAACAATTGCATAAGCATCACATGGGACGGAAGAAGTACTACAGACATCAAGCGAAGAATAGCGCAAGCTAAGAGAGCATTCACAATTAAAAGACAACTGATATGTTCATAAAAGATAGAACTAGAGACGGGGAAACAATACGTGAAAACATTCGTATGGAGCGTGGCAGTCTGTGGGCCAGAATCATGGACCACCGGAAATGTAGACCTGAAAAGACTAGAAGCCTTCAAAACATGGTGCTGGAGGAGGATGCTTAAGATCAAATGGGCGGATAAAATACGAGGGTCATCCGGAAAGTAGTACCCGTTCGTGCCGCATGAAGTGCTGACGACGCGAGTAGCCGCTGGACGAGGTCAGATAGCTTCAGTGGCTTGTCTGCCTTCTCTGAGCCAAGTTGCGTGACGCTAGCATTGCCTGTGTTGTTTCTGTGATTGTTTACAATGTTTAAAAAAATTGAGAACGCCGCCAGTTGTGAAGTGAGGGCAGTGATTAAATTCCTCAATGCAAGAAACGTTCGCCCATGTGATATTCATCGCCAATTAAAGGAGGTGTATGGAGACAATGTAATGGACGAGTCGTCTGTTCGGCGGTGGTGTCGCAACTTCAACATGGGGAGGGGGAACACACACGACGATGAGCGTTCGGGGAGACCGTCTGTCATTACAGACCAACTGGTGAGCTCAGTTGACGAATTCGTGAGGAACGATCGGCGCGTCACAATTGATGACATCTGTGAGCATTTTCCCAATGTTTCTCGAACAATTGTTCATGAAATTGTTAAACACCATCTGCATTATGCAAAAATTTGTGCAAGATGGGTCCCTCGCATGCTTACAGATGAGCACAAAACCAAGCGTATGGCTGCAGCACTGACGTTTTTGGGACGTTATTCTGATGAAGGAGACTCTTTCTTGACTCGCATAATTACTGGTGACGAAACATGGGTTTGTTATGCATCACCTGAGAGTAAACGACAGTCAATGGAGTGGCATCATGCTCATTCACCAAACAAACCAAAAAAATTCAAGACAGTTCTTTCCACCAGGAAACTCATGGCAACCATTTTCTGGGATCGACGAGGTGTATTGCTTATTGATTTTATGGCCCGTGGAGACACTATTAATGCCAATGCGTATTGTGAAACATTAAAGAAATTACGGCGGGCAATACAAAATCGGCGGCGAGGTCTATTGTCTACTGGTGTCATTCTCGTTCATGACAATGCCAGGCCTCATGCAGCTGGGATAACACAAAAACTTTTGCAGCAATTCAAGTGGGAAACTTTCGACCATCCACCGTATAGCCCGGACTTGGCCCCTTCAGATTTTCATCTCTTTACAAAGCTTAAAGACTTTTTGGCAGGAAAAAGATTTGACAGCGATGAAGAACTTAAAGGAGTGACCCTGTATCTCAATGAGCTGGCGGCGAAGGACTATGCAGCAGGAATACAGAAACTTGTCACACGTTATGACAAATGCCTTAATTTGCTTGGAGATTATGTTGAGAAGTAGTTTAAAGTATCCTCTTTCAGATCAAATTTTTTATGTTTGTTAATATTTACTTTTGTGTCTTTATTTCACGAACGGGTACTACTTTCCGGATGACCCTCGTAAGTAGTGAAGAAGTATACAGAAGAGTAGGCGCAGAACGAACCTTATGGAACACGATGGAGGAAAGAAGAACCAGATGGATTGGCCACACCCTGATGCACAATAGATTCGTGAAGAATATGATAGAAGGAAACGTAGAGGGAAAAGTCCCAAGAGGAGGGTCAAGGGATAAATACATGGGCCAAATGAAGAAGAAAGTACTTAGCAAAAAATATCAGGAAGTACGTCAATTAGCATCAGATAGGGTAGGATTGAGGGTTGCAGTTAACTAATGTTAGGATTGAACGACCAATGATGATTCTATATTATCAATATTACATATCACGATACCAGATCGGCATCACGTATCGTGATGCCAAAAAGCGCTCCTGAAGCAACCAGAAGAAAACGCGAGATTATTATAAGTCAGTAAAAATAACACCACAGCCAGTGGGTAGGGTGGAGGGAATAAGTTGAACGATATATATTTTAACTGATACACAAGAGGGAAACATGTGGAAGACCGAGTGACCACTTCAGATTAAGCGAGGTGCACGAGAATGAATCTACGTTCTGTGCATACTTAATGATTTTATCTATATTCAACATTCCTTACTTTCAATTTCTTCAATATATTGAAAAACGAATCGCACTAAAATAGTTGATAGATGTCTTAGATTAATTTGGTTTGTCTCCTAATTACTAAAAACATCTGGTTCTGGGCTGCAATAATACTGATAACCTCATGTATTTCAGGTACAATTCTTCTTAATACTTGGAGTATACTCCCATATAGTCCTTTGCAAGGGCTCAATCCCCAAATTCATGCTGTATGTTAGCACGCCTTACACAATCACTATTCTGATTCTGTTCCTGAACTTCTACATGAGGTCTTACAAAGTGGATGGAAATGAGGTCATTAAGACTGAGTGACATTACGTAGTATTAACGAAGGAACAACAAAATCCCCAGGGAACTGAAGGCCTACCTCTGCTTCATCTGAATTGAGTGCCGTTAAAAGATTTGAATCATCTTTGTGGCAAAATACAATAGCACGCATTGTGTGCGTATACACAGCCTGCATAAATCTGGGTGAAAATTCAACAGATGTTCCTGAACTGTAATCCATGTGGGAGGGGTAATATGAACGGACTCACCTTCCAACTTATCAGACCCACAATCGTCTACTTACGTTACGGTGATTATTGATGGCGCACCAATAAAAAATCTAATTGGGTAAAATTATTATGCATTTTTATTTTATTTTATTATTTCCAAAAATATTGCGGAATCAAAAATGTTTTCCATGTGCATAATTGATAGGTAATTTCCTTGAGTTTCTCATCAACTTTTTAAAATTTTCATTAGAACTTACGTGACAATATTTAAAGTGGAAAGCAAGACTTATATATTTAAACAGATATATTATGTTTTAAATAATATAAAACATTTATTTAAGGATAAATTTTCCACAGTTATTATATAATCAGAAATTCTCATTTTATGGAGACAATTTCTAACTAATCATTAAACAACGATGACTCTCGGCGCAGAAAAGCGAAATGGATTGTCGAACATCTATCATTAATATCCTATGTAGACTATTAGTAATTTACACGTACGTATGACTTGATTTTTTGGGCACTGAAAATGAACTCTCTCACGTGAGCAAAGGAGCTGGGGTGGTAATAATCATATAAAATTTGCATGCTTCCAGAAAGATAAACTAAATAAAATGCAAGTACAGTGATAGCTGAAAATTTTCACTTGATTTCAACAATCTTATATATGACATCTTTATACTCTTCCCGAAAAACCCTGGGCTTTCTCCTGAAGAACATATATATATGCTTAAACGAATCAAATTACATTTCTTTAAGCATTTCAAACCTTTTCGGAGTTTCCGGGCGAATAAAATTCCTGCACTCTAAAGTATTATTTTTAAAATTTTATATTGTGTTCACTAATTATTAATATTGACCAGTCGCACCTCGGCACGACTGTTTCATCGCCACATCCAAATTTCCGAACAAAATTTGAAATGAAATATTAAATTTTGTAAAACCTTTAAAAGACTAATAATTCCATTAACTCACCTATATCGGTTCGATTTGACAATAGCACTAAAGTTCAAATTGATGCGTTAAAGATAGGTTTCCGTATAAACAGTAAATGATGAGGTTATCATAATGGCATATTACATATCACATCATATATTTAAGTAGAAGTGTTTAATCACCGCACGAAACGCATTTCTATCAATTTTTCTAAATAAACAAAGGTTTTTTGCTTCAATTGAGGATGTCAATGAAACCAAGAGATGGCCAAAACTTAAACAGCAATATTGTTAGACATGAGGCTTACTAAAATCAAAACTTTTCCGGTACTACTGGCGCCATCTCTTGGATTTTCAAAGAGTTCATTGAACGGTCCATGTGTTATAATTTTGGTTTCAAAATTAACATTTTATACGACAAGGTGTGATCCTTTAAAAATTTACAGCCTTGAATTAATGATAAGTTTAAAAAACGTGTACTTAATCACTAAAAGTCCATTAACATTATTACTGAAATATTCGTCAAAGCGTTAATATGTCAATCATCCAGTTCTGTTTGGGATTGCAAACTATGGAGATGGGTTTCATTGATATCGGTAAATGCTACTAAGGAGCCGTATTGTTCATTTATTGGTCGAATAAGTTAAAAACTAAACTGAATAAAGCAGAAAAAATGAGAACATTTAGTGATCATCAGGAAAAATTACAAAAAGAACATAATAAAAAAAATGCCATTAAAGTGAAAAAAGCCAATGGTCAGCCTTCATTCCATTCTGCATGAGTCCTTTGAAAATACGTCAGATCAATAACTTTTTTATTAAGTAATCTACCGATTATAGTAGGATTTGGATGGATGCAACTACTACATTAATATTTTGTTTCTCCTGGCAAAACACAACCCTATATCCTGCTCTACAAAAAAGCCCCTCTTCATCTCTGTGTACTTCCTTCCTCTCTTCATCCCGTCCAACATCCCATTCCTATTCCTGCCCCTTCCTCGCTCGCCCAACATTCTCCCCTCTATCACAGTCTTCAACATCCCACTGCCGATCAATGCGCCCTTCATGTATTTCAGTGGCATGTTTACGCGCCGTATATAAATACGCTTCAAATCAAAGATTCAACGAGCCTTTTTTAAATATCCTTACCCTATCATCACTTCCTTCTCCTTGTGAAAACCATTTTTACTAGTGTAATTCTTCTCCCTACGTCCATATTAGTTTGACCATTTTGGTCCAAAACACTTCCGAGACGCGTAAACTGCTCCATCTGATCCAGTTTTTTCCCTCCCATTTTTATGTTTACCTTAACCTTTCTTTTTCTGGAAAATCGCATAACCTTTGATTTATTGATATTGATTATCATCACATACCTATGGAAGTGACTTTCCAATTCACTTAACAATGCTTACAACCCCGTGGCTGACTGACAAACTAGAGCTTGGTCATCAGCAAACTAACTGATTTTACGAATTCCCCTCAACTCTCATTCCTACCTCCAGTTCCTCCCATGCCTCCACATATACATTGAATGGCACCGGTGATAAAGGACAACCACCCTGCCTTACACCTCTTCCCTGCCCATCCGAACTCTCCGTTCCCCACACGCACCTGAGCAGTCTGAGACATGTACAGGTTACGGATCAATCTTCTGTCCCTCCAATCTATTCCTATTTTCCGCAATATACGCATTAGTGTTTCCGAATTCAATCCATCAAAAACCTTTCCGAAATCTACGAAGCTGGTACATACGTCCCGATTGCATTCTATATTCCTCTCGATTAGGGATCTCATTATTGCAATGGCATCGCGCGTGCCTCTCCCCTTCCTGAACCCAAACTGACCATTCCCTAAGTAATCATTTGCCCTGCTCTCGGTCCTTTGGTTGATGATCAAGAGAATGACTTTAGCTGTTTGGGAAATCAAACTGATTGTTCTGTAGCCTTACATGACGTAGCCTTTACCTTCTTTCGAATAGAAACTTACGCTGTTCTCAAAAAGTCTTCCAGCCAGATTCCTTCCTCATAGATGCTGCGAATCAGTCCATACAGACTCTTCCTCCCACATTTTCCTTAAATTTTTAGTAGCTCTGCAGGAATGTTGTCTACCCCCACGGCCTTATATGATTTCTTATTCTCCCTTGATACCCTTCCTATCTTATCTTCGAGAATACCTGGACCTAAGCTATCTTCATTTACGTCATATTCTCCACCACATAACATTTTTCCATTTCCTTCTCCTATCTACCTTCCTAATCATTTCGACCGTGATCCATATTTTCCTTATTATATTCCCAGTAACAGTTGGTATAGTTTCTTTTTCGATATCCCTTCTTTTTGATATATTTCAGTTTTTCCTCGATAGCACTCCGCTCTTTTCCCCCATTCCATTTCATTCATGATCTTCTCTACAGCCTGCTGACACTCTTTTATTGTGATTCCAGATAATGCTTCTAAATTCCATTTCCTAAACCGCCGCCCCTACATTACTTTTATGAATTGGGCACTACACTTAATGAGCACTGTGTTGTGATCAGAGTCCGCATCCGCTCCCGGGAAAAAGGGAGAATAGATCACGCTATTCTTAAATCAGTGCCTAACCATAATATAAACTAATTGATACCTTTCTGAGTCACATAGTACTTCCATGCATACCAACGTCCGTGGTGGTGTCTAAACCAAGCATTGGAGATGACTTACCCGTCTCCGAGTTTTTAACTATGAGCCGTGAAAGCCCATGCTCTAACCAACGAATCGACGTGGTCCCGGCAATAACTACAGGAGTTATTTAACGATCAACAAAATGCGAAAATAATAAAGTGTATAAAAGAACAATTAAAAATCTTAATAGCTAACTGCTAAGTGGAAGTGGCTATAACTACGAGTGTCAAGTAGTACGAATAATAATTCGCAAACTTTCTAAACAGTCTATGGCATCTACACACGAAATGCTCAATGTCGTTTCGCACTGTGATTAATTACAACCGTCTTCATGGCATTTGCCATAAATATGCATATACAACTTTCATGATTTATCAGAAATTATCTGTCCTTTTTTTAACATGAAATTCTCTCCAATGCCAAGCGAACCAGATATTTAAAGCAATCTTGTTGAGGTGTGTTGCTAAAAGGGTTAATGCATCATTAACTCTGGTTCACGATCTTACACGTCAATATTCTCCAGTGCCGCGTGCCGGAGAGTAATTTATAACGCACGCTTTATTTTTTTATTCAAGAATGCTTTATTTATCGGTTATTTAAGCGATTATTAATATTCTTAGTGATCTGGGCCTGCACAGACACCATTAGAAGAAATTCATTTGGAAGACCCCAAATGCGCTCCATGAAGGGCTAATACGGCTGTATTTCCGTTCGAAGTAAGTTTAAAGAGAAATTTAACCATAATTATAATATAACCATGCTTCATATAGTCCTAAATACGCTTTCAACAGTCTGCCTATTGAGATCAATGCAAAAATGGTAATTTACATTTTTATGAAAAATTTCTCTTCATTAATTCCGTCATCTTTATCTGTTTAATGTTTCGTCCATTTAATACTTTTCAGGAGTAGTTTTTCACGACAATGGCCTTTCTAACCTAGACGAAGTTTTCAGAATGTAATTACCCAGCTTTCTTTAGATGGCTGAACGCAATTACTCACTTTACTAGTTCTCTTCCTGAATTTCTTCACGCAAGCCAACGGAAAACAAATAGTGAAGAAAAAGAAACGACACGATATGGACAATGAACCAGACAAATTTAAACGCCCAAGTGAATTTAAACCTCACTAAATGATACTGTATGTATTGACTCGAAAGAGTATTTAATAAAACAAAACATCGACATTAAGCGACGATAATTATTAATCCACAACCCGTCAACGTTGTACAACCAATTTCAGAAATATGTTCAACGACGTGAACAACATTCAACTGTAAAATCAATACCCTAAGACGACATGAACGTACTCACTAGAGTTGACAAAGCACGATAAATTATCTTTTGTCCAAAATATCGCATTTATGCCGACAAGAACCGTAACCAGGATTTCTAACTTTTCAGGCAAATATTAACTCCCCTCTTAAAAATTTATCGGCAAGTATAATCATGTTAACGGAGTGATAGGCTGCCAAGTATGAATGGTCACGCAGCTCGACCAAAGATGTCCCCATTTAATGGCATATCAAAAATTATTTTAAAATGGAAAATCTAAAACAAAGGTGAAAAATATTTTGGCAAATCGAATCTTTTCCCTACTGAATAAAATTTCCATTTCTGTCCGAAATACCAGAAATTGGAACGTGAGAACGTGTTCCAAATAGATAAAACCGATGCTTCCGACCATCGAACTCGTACCATCTCCCAAAGACCGTTTTCGTTGGCCGATGAGCAGAACTTGATAAAGGCCGCCACGAAGGTGAAAAGATCGGATCCGTATCGTAGATCGGGCGATTCGAAAAGAGACACCAGGACCGAGAAGAATCGAGCGCCACTGATAATTAATTGCTCACCGGACGCACCACTCGTGGTGCGGCGAAGGGACCCGCCTCCCACCAAGACGCGGGAAGGACAATCTTCGGGGGAGACTGTCCACCTCAATCCGCGGTAAACGCCATGAGGAAAGGACTTGAGGAGCCCACTGACCTGTCTCCTTGGCGTCGATCGATCCGAATAAACTTGCGGAAGGAAATAACCGGGGCGGATTTGTTTGCTTGGAGCGGAGGCGAGTCTGCATGAGAGGCGGCTGAAGATATCTGAAGGAAAGATATTACCGCTCTTGAGGGGAAATGCTTAAAACGACGATGGACCACACCAGACCAATGATGAACTGCACCGGTAGGCGCATCTGCTTGCCGATTCCCAGCTGTTGCTGATTAACGGTGATTGGATATTTGTTAAATGTATGGGGCGTGTTGGAGATTAAGGATGGAAAGTGGAGAGTGTGTTTAAAGTTTGTTTCTCACGGATGATAATTTGCGTAAGGCGTTTGTGTTTAAAGTGGGGGTTCTTGTCGTATGACGATAGGTTTTCTAAGATGGGGTTTTGTGTGTGTACTAGGGATTTGGAAAAAGAGACGGCAGTATTTTGGAGTTATGTTCTAATGTCCAGTAGCTATAGGTTATTTTAAAGGGAATCATTGCGGAAAAAACAGGAAGCTTTTAGGATTTTTCGAATTGTTTTATTTTGCAATATTCGGATTTTGTTTATATGTGTCGCTGCAATAGCCCCCCAAGCTGGGTAACCGTATGTGAGGATTGGTCGGATCATGGACTTGTATAATGTGATTTTTGTATTTAGGTTAAGGGGGCTGCCGTGTTCAAGTGGAGGAAATATTGAGATGAGAGCTCCATTTGCATTATTTATTGAATAAACAGTATGGTCGTGCCATGTTAGTTTCTGTGTAACAAATACGTCGTTTTCAAAAGTTTTCCTTGGGTATAATAGTCTCATGGTCTATATAGTTCATCTTCCCTAAAATTTCGTCCTTCCATCTGAACTACAATTAAATACGTTGTCCTCTACAAACTAAGTAGCAAGATTACCAAACAAAAAATGTTTATAGAATCATTGCAATAATTTCAGAGTGTAAAAATCATCCGCCTTGACCGGGATAGAACCATAAAAAGATAGAATCACAAAAAGGTCGAGTCGGAAATAGATTATTTAAAAATTTTCAAAAAATATGCTAGAACATGGACAAAATTAATTAAGTTATATTATTTAGCCGTGTCTAACTTTCAACTCCATTAATAATCAATTATTTAAATTTTATTCAGCGAAAGAATTGTACCCGAGAAGCAGACTATGACAAATTTTCTCCTTAGGATTTCTCCGCTCGGCCTACAAACTGGCCCATGAAACGTAATTTAACTTTGCCGCATAAGGCCTGAATTATGATTCAAAATGAACGGATGCTTGTGCATATCCTATATACTAGGCAATATCCAATCTCTCCCCCCTACCCATTGGGTTTCTCGAATTCCGGACCCGGGATTCCTTGTTTTCCTAATGAATTTCATGAAAAAATTGCGTTAGAATTTCCTAATTTGCCTCGAGCGGATCAAACCCTGTACTCCGTCTCAATATTCAATTGATATCTTCTACCTTTAATTTCTCATTACACTTCCCCGAATGTTAAAATCTCCCACCCCCACCACTATAACAATATACACTTCGCGATGTTATCAATCCTCAATTTGAGAATGGCTTGATATCTGAATCTCGGGTCGCAAAGTCAAATATTTTGCGCACCCTACTTCAAGTATTTTTCCAACATTTTACTAAGTACCTCAACGTAGCACCCGAAAACATACAAGTGTTCCCACATATCGATCGAAAGGAAAGGTTTCTGATTTGGCTAATTGATCGCTTTAAACCACCGCGGCGACTCACTATATGAATATTAATCCTCAGGCATAGCAGAGATATCGGACATCATTCTGAATGTGCGCTCATATTCGCTGCAACGGACGCGGCCTGCTGTTGAAATTAATGAGCTCTAGCAACTAAAAAGGAATCGTGGTTACGATTGCTAAATTTGTGTACATTCGAGTGGTGACATGCTATGAAATTCGAGCAAGAAGTAGCATAGGTTTCACTGACATACTCGGATTTAATGAGAGCATTGCGAAGCCATAAGCTTTCAGTAACCTTCGCTACCAATTACCAAGCGTGATTTGTCTTCGACTGCCGAGAGATCCAATGCCTGTCGAGGAGCGACACCACATTCTGTTACGGCAATGACTAGAACTACCTGCAGCCTTGAGGGAAGAGTGGAGTCTCAAAAAAGGCTTTCGATCATTAACAAATTTTTTTTCAATATCTAAATGTATTATTCTGACTTTAAGCCTGCAGTATTCCTGAATAAATTAAGCAAGACTCGCATTGAGAGTCAACGAATAGTAAAACCTACCAAGGATTTACTGCGAACAAAAATATTTTTGAACATGCCGGGTAATAGGAATACGATTAATGGAGAAAATGACATACGCTTTAACATTAAATATTAGGAACTTGCAAATGGATGCAAATCTTTCATCTAGCAATTCTTGTCGAAATGGTTTTTCGGAAAAAAATTTGATTTTGTAAGATATGAGAAGTTAATTTTTCTTGTTGTACAGCTATTTCACCGACATGGCAAATATGCAAGCATACTTTGTTTATAAAATGAAAAATTTATTTCCAGCTTGTGAAACTAGTGCGATAAGTCATGCGGCCAATAGGCATTTCCTGGCGTTACGTTAATTGTTTACAGATATACATCGCTTACAACTTCGCTTCCAACATTTGAAAATATCGAAGAACTCTTACTGTTAAACAAGGAAACAGCAACATATTTTTCCTAAAACCCTTGAAAAAACCATGAAGAGTATGAGGATAAGATATTAAAATGCATGAGGGAGAGTAGGATTGAAGACATTTCTGTTTCTATAACACAGAGATCCATTTACACGCTCAAATATAATCACTTAAAAATGTCTTTGTTCAATTTTTATCATTTTTGGGCCACTGAAACAACAAAAAAATGGACAGCAGTTTTCAACATTATTTTCTAAATCACTAAGTGGAAAGTACATTGATATAGAAACACTAACATAATTTCATTTCCCAAATTAACGTTCTAATGTTACCCTGCACCTCGAAAAACGTTTCCTTTGATATATAATCTTTGGAAATAGAGGTGGACTCAAGTTTGTGATAGAAAATTGAAAACAATCCTTTTCTTCACTATAACTGTAATTTATTCTCAATGTAATTAGAAAAATCAATTAGATATTCCTACAAATTATTAATTACAGTCAAAAGGGGTATCGCAGGACGCAATCTAGTAAAGGCCATATATTCCCCCTTTTCCACTAGTGTGAAATGGGCCAGTTTCGTATCTCCTTTTGAAAAACACGCCTGAGTTGAGACAGGTATTCCAGGCAATTCCGCACACTCAATACGATACTTGTCGCACCTACCTTAAACGGTAGATTACCTAATAATAATATTATCACTGATTGGAATAAATGTAAAATATCGAATCGTCAGAAGATGTCACAGCTTGTTTTTTAAAACGGTCAGTAAATGTTACATGGGCACTCGGACTTCATATTGAATCCTTTACTTCAAATACAACTTAAACAAATTTATTATACAAAATAATCAGTTAACTATGTTTTCTCCACTGAACGCAATCGTAAACATTGAATTCACAATTCCACTATCGCGTGAGAAAATGGATTAAATTTTTCAGGGGATACGAGACAATTCATGTAATTTTTTCTGCGTAGCAGCAATAATAATTTGAGAGACTCCCCTGACGTAGTTTGCTTTCTAGATTGAGCTGGATTTTCACTGGTAAGCTTAAATTCCACGGTTCGCGTGGCCATAAGCATTTACTGCAGAAAATGGGTACCAATTAATGGAAGAGGAGGTAGCGATTGGATACAGTGAACATTGTACAAGATATGGGAAGGATTTTGTATATAAGAGAACCCGCAGAGGGAGAAAACTTTCCATAACATAAAAATTGCATAGACCCAACTTCAGGTAATGGAATTCACACACATTCTGGATTCCGACTGAATAGAGAGGAACCTGTTTAATTAGAAACGGTATGAGTTAAAACCATATCTTGATTGAGTAGCCTGTGAATTAAATCATTCGACGAGGAATCAACTGCATACGTTTATCGATATCGACGTGCCATAAACAAATTAATTAAATTATAATGACAATTCTAGGGTGATAATAATGGTGATATGGAAACGTGTTAGAAAATTTCACACATTAGGGTATGGAGCGAGTTACTTCTTGGTACCCGAAGAAATCACGTAGCTTGGGTAAAGCTGAGGAGGAAACCCCGAGAATCGCACCCGGGTTCTCTGGCCGGTAGTCCAACGCTCTACCCACTGGACTAACAATTTCCCTGCAATACTGACGTACTACTTGAAATCATTTGAAGTTAAAATCACAATGGAGTGTGATGCGACGATGTGGAATGGGCACAACTTTGGGAAAACCGGCAATAACTTGGCAACCAGTGCGAGTTCACCTCCAAATTTTATAGAGAGAACTAGAGTTAGAATTAATTGGAAGAGTGACTGAATATATGCAGGAAGAATGAATGACAATGAAATAACAAAGCGATTTTTTTACTGTACATGTACAAATATGAAGAATCATTCCAAGTTTTCGTTGGATTAGAATTTCCTGCGTGCTACACTGTGAAACAACACCACTTATTACGTTGACCTAGTAGAGAAAAAACATTTCAAGAACAGACGATCAATGATTGATTAATTTCTTTGATGGCATTTTTCCTGTCAAATGTCTAAAATAATGAATGATATGAACGTAAAAAATTAAATTGAATTAGGGATTATATACAGAAAGATACAGAAGGTGCAGCATTATGACTAATTTCGGTGGAATACATCATTTTATAAATTAAGAACTTAAGAAATGCAATTGAAAGGCAAATCAGATTTATTTGTCATTTTTTCAAGAGGTCACGCGTCAATGCTCGATCATTATGTCGACGGGTGTCATTCTCTCATTTAAAAGCCATTGAAGAGCCGATAAACCTATGGGGGAAAAGTCAGAGGATGTAAATCTTTGTCGCCAACAAAGTAACACATTTACATCTTGCGTATTTTTGGCGGTGTCGTTTGCATTTCTCCCTTCAATGAAAATGTCAAATCACAAAACCAAGTGGCTAGAACTGTGCCTTTATGTGTCTTTCAGGCACACTATGCCTCTCTGATTCAATCTATGAGTAGCTAGAAATAGGAATTAATTTCGAAGGAAATCTTAACAATTTTCAATTACCTTGGAACGCAAACAATAATACGTGTATGCTTCTCAAGTTTGTAAACAGAGTGTCACGAGGGGCAGGTCTCCATCCTCAAAACAAAACCCCCCTCCAAGGGCCAGGGACACGAGAATCTTCTCTTCCGAAATTGCTTTTACTCATCATGGTTCAATCTAGAAAGTAGAATAAACAGTTCCTCCGAAATCTTGGCCTTTTATTTAACGTTTCCGCATATGAAAAAATTGTAGCTCCTTACTCTTTACTCTAAGTTTTCAGAAGTTTCGCAACTGAGCAGCTTTAAGCTTAGAATGTCAAGCTTAGAATGTTCAAGCTAGAAATGTATGCATGGTCTTTTGCGGATAGTTACGCAGACTGACAGATTCACAGTGCTCTTCACAGGCTCACTTCATTAATAAATTCTCAGGATACCCATTTGTACACTGACAACGTAGATAAAAGGAATACTATCTCATAAAGGTTACGAAATAAAAGAAAGACTAAACAAAAAAAGAGAAATGTTTAGAATCATTTCATCTTCAATATTTTCTTCATTGACAATTTACTCTTAACATTTTGGTGGTTTCTCTGATTTTTGATTTCACAAAAGACTGACTTTACGTTGGTCACATAACTGAATATATATATACCATTTGAAAAAATCTTACCGTTACATTTAAATTTGATAAGGTATATTTAAATAAATAGACGAAGGAGAGAAGAGTTCGTATTTTGGTCTAAGTTTGCCAGGACATGATAAACGCATCCCTTACGATACTATGAAAGTAAATAACGACCTAAACAGCATCGGGTCGCCTCTTTCACTTAAATGGCTTTCGGCTGCTGAAACTCGGAAACCAAACGAAAGGTTGAAGTGGGGGCAATGCGTGGGAGAAGAAAGAAAAAAAAATGAGTGGGGGAATTCCGAGGAATTGAACCAATTGGCTCTTTTCGAATATGACTCATCTCATGATTGGACCACGGCGGCCAGCACGGAGATATTTCAGATCGCTCTTATTTTCTAAGTTTTCAAAGTTTTTGCGCTATCATTTTCACAATAGCATTTCACCTCTGTTTAGCAATGCTTACAAATTTACATACGCAAACATTTAGCCACTTTCCTCTTATCATAGAGATGAATATCAGTTGGTACAATTTTACCAGGGCCGTGAAACCAACGAATGAGACGATTACCCTTGGCCATAACCTTGAAATTTCTTTCACCAAATATTATGGCAGAGGGCAAACACCCCAATCATAGAGATTCGTATGCACAAATATCATATTCATAATTTATAACCGATTAAGGTTAAGAGATAACCTTGCTTGAATATTTGAGAGATTGGGAGAATTCAACTTTTTCAAACATTTACATGCATATAAACCTATTCAGACACGTCTCTTTGTTTCACAAGGATGGTATTCAGGGAATACATTTACGCAGACTTCTATCGAAGCAAGCTCATTTTTGGCTTTAATAGCATCACGACACCCTTGGTGGTAAGCGATATTTACTTGCAAATTGACTGTTAAAAGCAGAATAACTTAGGAATTGGAAATATTTTTAAATAATCGAGAAAGACTATATACATATTTCATAATACGTACAAGAGGATAACAATATGTGCCAAGTGTTAGTGAAACTAAAGAATTGCTATTCTGGAGTATTTATCTCCCGTGGTATTCTCCCTCAAACAAGTGGAAACGATCATTACTAATTTTTATGGCTGCGTGGCGAAAAATACATTTTAAAATGGACAGATTTATTTCGTTATTAGTGAATATAACATGAACATAAACAGTACGCGAACAATAAGGCCTTTTACAAAATGTAAGTGATTATGCGAAAAATACATTTAACAGAAAACGTGCAATTTATTCGAAAGAGATTCGAGTACAAGAGCACACAATCGGTTCCGTTTATAGATGTTGTACTTGATACACTTTAAATGTTGGAGACCAGCCGCTAAGGACCCGACAACATTTTTCGAAATTTTTGTTGAAATTTGGCTATTTTTGGCCAATAAACCCATGAGTTTTTGAGGAATTTCATTGAAAAGATTTATAATTCTGCTCAAAGGGTCATTTGTCAGGGAGAACTAAAATTTAATTGAGTAAATTATTAAAAAAGCATAAAAAATTGTCTTCTCCATGATGAACATACTGTTCGTATACCTACAAGGAAATCCCTCTTTTTCTTTCACAAAAATGACAGAGCTATTCGAACAGGTGATGCGTTCAACCCGAGAATGACCGGATCCCATTTCCAAACGAGTGGATTGTACCTTCAGGGAGCAACGGTCTACCGAGAAAAATTTTTTTGCTGAATATAAGCACAAAGATAACGAATAAGGCTTCCAATGAGTAAGGCTCTAAGGTTGAGCTGTAATGAGAGACCTGAGGTCTTACGTTTGCCCTTGGGAGGTACAGGACCTCTTAGAGTAACGAGGCAATAGGAAGAAATCCAATCGACATAAGTTCTCAGAGTCTGGGGAAAATGAGAATTATTGGCCATCAGCTTCTGGAGAGAATCATACGAGTCAGAGACATGCCTCGGCACCATTCCTGACATTCTAGAGAAACATACGACTATGATGTCAATTATTCCAAAGTTTTACACAGTATCTGCCAAAAATGACGATTACCAGTATTACCATTAGGTTCAAAAATTAAAAATTTCTCTAATATCCTACATTTAAAGAATTACTGTTTTCCTCTAACTAACCAGCTATCGACGCAAAGTTTGTGGTAACCCATAATTGCAACCACAGAGGTTGCCATGATAGTAAAGGAATCCAGTAAGTTCACCGCGATTCAAGCTTACTGATCACAGCATCCGTTATCTTGGAAACGAAGCAAAATAACGAAGGCTAATAAAACTTAATAGCGAAATGTGGTTAATGGTCATCTGACCACATCATATTATTTATTTTACCTCCGCCTACACCGCTATGTCTCCACAATAATCAAGATAATCAGGTTCACAGCAAATACCTTCTCCCAAAAAGCCAAGAATTTGCTTAATGAGTATGTAATGTAAAAAATGTAAGGAATGAGTATAAAGTAAAAAAGCAAAACCGTCTGCGTTAGAAAAGTGTATGCTGCGTAAGCGTTAAATAGGATTTTGTTTCATGGCGAGACACTCGGTTAGTGTCCCGACTGGCTCTTCAAAGTGCACAAATGTGACGTAACATTCTTTAAAACTTGCGGAATATGTAACACACTAAAACCCACTACGAAAAATGCCAGGATAGTCATTCGTATTGGAATAAAATGAAAACATACATAGGTATACAATTGTTCCTTCTACCACCCACTTGGCAATATTTTCCAGTAAAAAGAACAAATTGGATTTTGCGTGGTCCCAGATCCAACACGAAAAATTCTCATCCTGATCTATTAAACAATATTTTTCTTATGTTTAACTTTTAAATGAATGAACTTTGTCCTTAAAGTATGGGGACTCAAATATTATTGAATAGTCAAAAGTGGCGCAGTATGCGGCGAAGGTGCTGGGGGAGGTGTTGAGGAGGGCTGAGGAGTGGGGTTGAGGGGGAGGGTCAAAGGGGGTGGGGCGGCTGGGAGCAGGTGGATGAGTCAACTCGCCCAGAACACTTTCTCCTTAAGCAACGCCTTCCCATCCAGTTTTTGTACGTTCGATACATGGCCGTTTATGTTTAAAACGTGTATACTCTTCCCGCCAAACAGAAAATTTTACCCACCTTAGTTGAACGGTAAAAAAATGTAAAATGATACCATAGCACTTAAGGTACCGACAACACCAAAAATCGAATTTTCTTTAACGAAAGAATGGCAAACTTACGCCATCTAATGATTTAATTTGCACATACACACATCCCAGAAAACATAAGTAGTACTGGACATGGTGGGGTAGGGTTGAAGGTTTCGGCATAGATTAGGAGGCAGGAAAAACGAATGAGAACACTTTGAAAGAAGATAGAATGTTGCAGACTACAATATGGACGGAAGAAAATTATCGGTGGGTCAGTGGATGGGTTGACCGGAGACAGAAATATTGCGGAATTGAGGAAGTGTTTGTTGTCATATAGCGTGCAACGTTGTGCGATGACAGCTGAGACAAAGAATTGTAGCGGTCATACGTCAGTATATCCATTCAAACCTAACTTATCTTGAGGCAGGCATTTATCAAGGTCAAAGCAACTGAGTTTTCTTGCGACACCGAGCTCACTATTGTAGTACCAAAATATATTTGTTTATTCGACCATCGAGATAAAGTAAAGAGAGATGAACAGCGTCGTCGACAGATTATCGTAATCGTCTTTTCTTCGCATGGGACGCAGTCACAACAAAATCGAACCCAAACAACCGAATATATTTACTTCAAGATAAGGATTTTGTGATTTTGTCAATTACTATACGATGTACGGGTAGAATATAGTTTAGAATATACTCGTGTATGTACAAGTGTTTTTGTACGAGACAAAGACAAGTACGAGACGAGTATCGCTGACAACTCGCGGGATTTTCCAATGCAGCGCACATTGTTACAGATCGCAGTGAACAAAGTAGAAGAACCACAGTCTGCACACTACCCCAGCATGATGCGTGTAGTGAGTGCAGGGAGTGAATGAATACTGAGTGCAGAGACGTTTAGACACAAAGATGGTGGCTCTAACCCTAACCACCGCCACGCTGGGTCGAAACGTAGGTTTCTTTCTTAACAGCCGTCGTGTATCGAACATTTGAATAATATTTATTCAAATGTTTGTATGAGCTAATAGTTGTACATTTATGTTGGAACCCTAACAAATACATGCCTTTACGGAGGAAGCGGGGCATTGTGTTGATATGCCTTAGCTAGTAGACTGACATAACAACACTAACTCTCAAAAAGCACAAATTTCGGAATGACCTTATGATGATAAAGAATAACGAATGGCCGCACCCGAAAATTGAACTACCACCTGAACCCTCCATGGTAATTATGCTCCTTAAACTTTTTCTTAAAAGAAATAGTATTAACTGCCGTCACAAAAGAATAGTTTCCAATGTCATTATCACAAACGTAGGGACTCTAGCAGCAGAGGAATAGCGTGGGGAAATCCGGCGTCGGAATGAGACAATTCTTAAAGGAGGACGTCATAGAATCCACGCTGGAGTGCTACTCTCTAGCTCCTTTCCATGCGCCTCTCGAGCAGGGGTCCCATTACTGATGAAATATTTCGTCACCGCTGCGAACCTGCACCATCAAGAGGTCGAAGCCAACGAGCGCACCAGCCCACGATTTCATTTCGTTGAATGAGCCGACCTTCGACCGATGAGCAGAACTTGAGAAAGGCCGCCGCAAAGGTGAAAAGATCGGATCTAAATCGTAGATGGAGCGACTCGGGAAGAGACACCGGGAATGAATCGACCGCCGCTGATCGCTGTCACCCGATCGCCACCACGCTTCCCAGCACCGGACGCACCACTCGTGGTGCGGCGAGGGGACCAGTCCCCCTTCAAGACGGCGGTAAGGACACACACAGACTTCGGGGGAGAGTGTCAACCACACTCCTCGGCCCAAGCCATGTGGAAAGGGCTTGAGGAGCCCACTGACCTGCCTCCCTGGCGTCGATCGATCCGAATAAACTTGCGGAAGGAAATAGCCGGGGCGGATTTGTTTGCTGGGAGCGGAGGCGAGTCTGCGGGAGAGGGAGACGCGGGGGTGACGGGGCGGGATGGAAGGAGTGACCGAAAGAGGAATGAGGTGTCGTGGAACAAGTTCGCTTTGTGCCGCGTGACGAGTTTCTTCCAAGGACGGCCTATAAAAATGGTGCGCATTCTCGTGCTCTATTCTCCGGGCATTTCCAGGATGACCATTTGGCACATTTGCTTAACTGTGGTGATATTATAATGTACACTACACATTTTCTAAATGATCACAGTCAAAAGTGCATTCGTGTCGTCAAACAAGGATTGTTAAATAGGCATATGAATGAAAAATGAAACCTCCATGACCCGCAACCTCAGCTTAACATATATCGATCCCAAGAATGTTCTTTCCTGGAATATTCTGCAGAGGGTAGAGAGAGAAAAAGTGGGACATTCAAATGATATCAAAACGAATCCAAAAGCATGGGCAAGTTGAAGTGTAATTTAGACTAGAACAGATTGGGCAAGTAAAAGCTATTGTTAAAGAAGAGGGGACATTTCTTGGGGTACCGCGTGAAATCCCGTCTTCACAATGCCATTTCTATCTACAACCTCAATTCATAGTCCCATCGGGAGACTCGCAAAACCCGCCAGGCAACTGGAAGGCGTGCACGTAACAGCGCCATTGTTTCTCACGTTTCCGAAAACCACACCGTGGCTTGTCAACGGACACACAATAATGATAGCGCAGAGAGATACAGTGAACATAGGCTGTCGATATCAGGGTATAATAAAACCGACTCGTTCGTTATTCATGTTCAAGCGTGCTGAATAACATTCTTGCAAATGAATTGAATGATTGCTTTAAATTCGCAGGTATAAACAAACGAAAAACAAGCATTCAACCAAGAATTCAATCGCTTTACTTTCTCCGTCTAACTTATAAGAAATGTTTCTGTTGCCATTATTACTAATCTGTAAAGAATATAATTCTTTAAGCTCTATTTGCAATGGAGGACGTATTTAATGTGCGTATCTATCTGCTCCTGCGGCTTCAAAGATATTGTATAGGCATAGGTAAAGATTTCGTATTGAACATATCCGATAACCGCCATTACAATTTTTAAGTCATCGTTAAGTTATTTATACCATAAATTATGGTGTTCAATTTTGGAGAATTATATAAACTGGACAATACATATCCACATGTGCTCTTAGTTTCATTAAAGGAGAAATGAGAACTTTGTTGGATTAGTAAAGACCTGGTCATTCACGAAAGTCTTGATTTACAGTTATCCGAATAAACTTTGATATTTTACTTTTGTTAACTGGTGTCGCAAAAAAAGACAATTTGTTCTTAGATTATTTGTTTGAATGCATTCCTCTCCTTATGTTTTTTGAATAATAAAAATAAACCATTATTCTGTAGGTCTTTCAATATGTTCTTAAATAAACCAAGAGATGGTGCTCGTAGTATCGGAAAAGGTTCGATTTTAGTAAGCCACATCTCGCACTATACTACTGTTAAAGTATCGGCTATATGCATCATGCGGCTTCATTTTCATAGTCGATTGAAACAACTAACTTTTTTCATGTACAAAAATGGAAAAAAATTATATTCGTGCAATGATTAAACACTTCTAGATATGGTTTTCAGTGTACGACGAATCAAAGTTCGCGAAACACTGCGAGGCCACAGGCATATAACAAGGCGCGTACAGTGTTTTCAATTTTGCGCCAAAAATTCGGCGTGAAAAAAATCAACTAGTCGATTTGGAGGTTGGTTTGGCACCTTTCCGTCGCAACTCTGATGATTTTCAGCGTCGATCGATACATAACTGTGGACGAAACATGGATACACTATTACACCCAGAGACAAAGAAAGACGCGAAACAGTGGGTTTATAAAGGCGATCCGGCTCCGAAGAAGACGAAGACGGTGAAATAGCCCGACATGGAGATGGTCACAATTTTTTGGTTTTCAAGAAGAATCACCTACATCGATAACTTGCAAATAGGAACAAATCGAGAATATTATGCGTCGTTAATGTTACGATTGAGCAAATAAATCAAGAAAAACCGTTCTCATTTGGCAAAGAAAAAAATTCTCCTCATGAAGGCAATGCACGGGTGCACGAAATTATGGAATTAGAGTTCGAATTATTATAACTTCCACCATATTGACCACATATGACCACCAGTGACTTTTTTAGTTCTCAACTTGAAAAAATGGCTCGGCGGAATGCAATGCACATCGAACGAGGAATGCAATTCACACCGCCAACACAGATGCCTATTTAACGACCTTCCGAAATTATGATTTTTGGAGGGGAGGGTTTGGAAGGAAAAAGTTGGAGAAACGCTGGGAAAAGTATAGCGTGCTAAAAGGAGATTATGTGAAAAATATAAAAAACCACTCACAATAATAACAAAAAAAATGTTCTCAAGGACCTATTGAACGATCCCCGCGTATCATTTCTTGTTCTTGCCTTTACCGCTAGATAAAACGGTGTTTGCTATCCAATGTAAAGGTTTCACAAATCAACGACTTTAATTTTCAGATTTAATTATTAATTAACCTCCAACGTCCTCAATAAGGAAACTAGAAAGTTAATAAAGGAATCCAGAGCAATAAAAATATTCGTTAATACATAATAAGCTTTCTTTTAATATTTTGAAATGCCTCTATAGTGATATTAGCATTCTTATAAATGCGCATACTTGTGCAATTTGATGTGTGGGTAAAAAAATAATTTTACCTCGTTCCAGCATAAAAGCCGATCGATTTTCATCTGAGCAAAAGTTTCATTTCGAAGCCATGCAATAAATATTTATTACACCACATACGAAATACTAAGACCATAGATAAAAATACCAATAAGTTATTTTACATTGCATTAGGTAATATAACTTAATTTAACTTAACTCGTAGGGGAAAGGCAATGACGTCGTGAATGCAATAAAATAATGAGTAGCATCATGAAAATTTACCCAAGACGGTCATCCGGTAGACGCTAAGCACGCTAATAAATGCTTCCTCTAAAGACATATTTCGGTCGAATACAAAAAAAGATTGGAGGATATATTGAGAGTCAGTGGTATGTACCGCTGTGATAGAAGGGAGAATGCTAGTTAAAAGAAGAAGACGGCGGAGTTAGAACAGCATTTTGGACGACATGAGCGAGGGAAGAGTATCCAGAGGGAAAATTATGCAGCACATAGTACCTAAGTTTGGAGGAAGAGTTTCCTAAGTCCACATAATATCTATGCAGCTTGTTTTCAGGAAAGGTATAAAACCTAATCATGTTACCTCACCTAAAACCAGAAACGTATGATGATCAAGAACTCAACAAAAATACCACACAAAGTAGTTATTTTTTCACCCATTTATTAAATCATTTCACGAATCCTGAAATAAATTGACGAATAATAATTTATATTTCTTTCTAAATTAGTACTCATCCCTGCATTTTGTCACACGAGATTTCCCACAGAACACTGGTATTGCTTCACAATCGGCCAGCCATAGGAGAAATTAGAAAGAGTTCCACTATTCCGAATCAATATTAACATTACAAATACAATAACCAATGTTACTTACGCAACGTGACAGACACATCTAGACTCTGGATCATTGAATCCACATACGCATGTGCACTCACATGAACGTGACAGAGGATTTCATTTACTACGTTATTTCAGCCAGCGATCGTTTCACGATCTTTACTGAAAGAAATTCATTTAAAGTACGACAGGCCACTCGGATTCCGCATCTTCGGATTAAGCAATAAAAAGAGATTGTTTAAATTGTTAAAGCAGATAAATATTACCCCGATTGCAATTCAACAGCAAATGTTTCCGTAAAGTAAGCCGTTTAAAAAGCGGAGTACATCGTGGAAAATCAAACTATACTAGCGTAAAATTGGGTATTAACATAGAGTCACAGAGTGTGGACGAAAACGATGCGAAAATGAGAAATGTCGATGTCCTCTTAGGGAAAAATCACGAATTCCTAAGGAAAACTGAGGTCGAGTCTCAAGCTATATTTTCATGCACACGGGCTCAAGGTTGTTTGGCCTACAAGGGCAAGGATTTATGTGCAAGCGTGCGGCGCGTCACACTTCCCCTGATTGATTGAACGACCTTCTAACCGCAGGCATGTATGAATAAATATGTGGGTCGGAAATAATGGCGGTGGATTAAAAGTGTGCATTAACAGCCAAACTCTGACATTAGGAATACGATTACAGTGGCCTTGTTATGTCCAATTTAAAAGGATAAAAAAATTAACATTTTATTCAACCTCTAAATTACTGAAATTCTTTCGATTTTTGAAGACACAGTTCCTAATGCTTATTAAGTCTAAAGACACATTACCATAACCCTGAATAAATATAACATTAGCATGAAAGGTAAATAAAATATCGCTCCTGTGAAGGGCATTTAGGAATGGAATAAGAGATTAGGAGAAAATATTTTGCTCCATATTTTTTTCGTACGAGTGCTTCAAATTAATAACCAATGTGGGTTAGCGATAAAATGTTGGCACCACTACGAGACGAGAAATATATGTTAAAGAGGCCTTATTACAGTAAGCAGTGGTGGGCTACCAAATTATATCCATTCTTTAAAGCACAATATAAAAACAAGTATCAACTATACGACTTGCATGGTGTATATACGTGAAAATGAATGATCTTAAACGTAGGACTAAAATGCTTAAGCAAAAAGAAATTTCGGCCAACCCTCCGGCACATTCCTAGATGCAAAAAAAATGTTTTTGGCAATGGTGCGCTTTGCCATTAGAAAAAAACATAACGAAATATCATCCCAAAACACGCGGGAAAAGAACGCCCAATTATCGGCCACCAATCTCGGTCCAATAACTAGCCTATGAATTTGTATATATATATATATATATATATATATATATATATATATATATATATATATATATATATATATATGCTATATACTACCTTGATGAAAACGTTCCCGGAATAACCACCGTGTGGCGCTCCCATCGTTCCGATTTGAGTTCTGTTTTTTTGTTAAATTGGTACATCTGTCGTTGATATTCCCTTTAAATCTTAGTGTCATAACTTGACATTTGCAAAAGTTACGTAGCCAAGAGTACATCTATCTCTGTGTGTGTTGGCGATTTTTTACAATTGCAGAAATGGATTTAAATTTGCAACAACGAACTTGTATTAAATTTTGCCTAAAAAACGGATTTAGTGGCGAACGGACGTTGGAAATGTTGGAAAAGTGTTTCGGCAACGATTCTCTAAAAAAAACGGTCGTTTACCAGTGGCACGAGCGGTTCAGAAGTGGTCGTGAGTCAATCGAAGATGATGAACGCAGTGGCAGACCATCGACATCGAAAGTCGGTGAAAAAATTGATAAAGTAAAAGAAATGTTGGTCAATAACCGCAAATTAACCATCAGAGAAATAGCGGAGGACTTGAACATTGCCTATGGATCCGCCCAAGACATTGTGGTTAATGATTTGGGTTTCCGTCGTGTAGCAGCAAAGTTGGTGCCAAAAGACCTCAATTTCATGCAAAAAAGAGACCGTGTTGACGTCGCAAAAGACATGATTTGCGAGGCTGAATCCGATCCCACATTCATCAAAAGGATCATTACTGGAGACGAGACGTGGGTTTATGAGTACGACACGCAATCCAGACATCAGGCAAGTGAATGGCGTTCACCAAATGAGCCAAGACCAAAAAAACCACGTCGTTTTCAGTCAAAAAAGAAGGCAATGCTGACGGTTTTCATGGATTACAACGGTGTAGTGCATCATGAATTTTTGCCAGAAGGCCAGACAGTAAACAAAGAGTAATATTTGGGCGTTATGAGACGTTTGCGTGAAGCAATTCGCCGAAAGAGACCAGAAATGTGGGCAGAAAACTCGTGGATTGTGCACCATGATAACGCACCGTCGCACCGAGCTATCATTATTCGTAATTTTTTGACGAAAAATGCAACAAATGCCATCCAACAGCCACCGAATTCACCTGATTTGGCTCCCTGTGACTTCTTTCTGTTCAATCGAGTTAAAAAACCATTACGGGGAACGCGTTTTAGCAGCCGAGAGGAAGTAATGGAAAAATCGCAGGAGGCACTGATGGACATACCGAAAACCGAATATAAAAAATGTTTCGAGGATTGGATCAAGCGCTGGCATAAGTGTGTTGCAGTCGATGGGGATTACTTTGAAGGGGACAATATAGATTTAGATGAATAAACTTGTATTTTTAATTTTCTGAATAAATTCCGGGAACTTTTTGATCAAGGTGGTATATATATATACATATATTATTAAGGTAATCTACCGGTTAAGGTAGATTTTTGGATGAACACAACTATCAAATAAACATTTTGCAACTCCAAACAAAACCCAATCCGGCACCTAATCTACATCAGGTCCCTCTTCATCTCTGTGTACTTCTTTCCTCCCTTCATCCCGTCCAACATCCCCATCCTGTTCCTGCCCTTTCCTCGCTTTCCCAACATTCGCCCCTCTATTACCTTCTTCAATATTCCACTACCACTCAATACGCCTTTCATCCATTTTTCTTGCCTCCATAGGATTTCCCTCTACAAACTCCTCTCCTCACCCACCATCTCCAGTACTTCCTCATTTGTTTTCCTTTCGGTCCATTTCACCTTCTCCATTCTTCTCCACACCCACATCTCAAAAGCCTCCAATCTACGTCTATCCTCCTGCTTCAGTGACCACGTTTCCGCGCCGTACATACCTACGCTCCATATCAGAGTTTTTACGAGTCTTGTCTTAACATCCCTACACAACGTCCCCTTCATCAGCTCCCTCCTCCTTGAGAAAGCATCCTTGCCTAGCGCAATTCTTCTCCTTACGTCCCTACTACTTCGACCGTGTTGGTCCAAAACGTTCAAATACACACACACACACACACACACACACACACACACACACACACACACACACACACACACACACACACACACACACACATATATATATATATATATGCTGTTCGTATTGAACACGATGGTTGCTTCATAAGCTATCGAAACGACGTGTTCGCGTCCCCAACTCGGTTGGAGAACTGGAAACTCTTCAACCATGCAATCCGCAGGAACAAATACATTCCATACGTGTGGGTGGTGTGAGTGAGGAGATAGTAACTGAAACTTGTTGGAAAGTTGGAAAGCAGCGCAGAAGGAATTTTGCAAAGCCATCGAAAGGGTATTTGGCCCCGTCACACACAAACCTCGAAATTCAAATCTGTTCACATTGTTGGAAATTGAAACAGACGCATTTTACCACTATTTTGCAAAAAGAGAAAAATAGAATTGGAAGAGTGGAAGTTAAATTAACCAAAGAATATGGCGCCGTCCGCTTTTTTTCACGATGCAATTTTTTCAGTCCTACATTTCGGAGCCCTATTCTAAACAAAATCGACCCTTGTAATGCAGGTACGTTATTTGTAATCGTTTTGTACTTCTGGAATGACCTTACGACAAGGTGGGCTTGGCGCAGTTGGGCTTCCACATTGTTTTCATCTCGGAAAAGAGATGCCAAGGGAATACGGTTTTCCAGGTAACTCTTCTAATTTCTCGTGCATGACTCTGAGTGCAATCTGAATGGCGCTTTTGAAGAGCTACAGACAAATAATGACGGAAAGAGAGAATGGATGGAAACAACTAAATAGGAAGACCGAGAATGGAATAAAACAAACACATGACATCTGAATTTAGGAAGAACGAAAGATGAGAGCAATAAAGAGACGGCTCAAAAGAAGACGGGGAGGTACATCGATTTTCGGGTGAACAATTACTGAGGACTCTGGTGATGAACGAGTTTTGCTTCAACTTAGGGAGGGTTGCACAGAAACATTTTAAGTAGTGAAATAAACACATTTTCCAGTGTACTCAGGTTTCTTTCCGACATTCATTTTATTTGGAAAACGGACAGAAATTGAGGAATTACATTCCGAATGCCCCTCTTTAAATAGTTATCTCCGCAGTGAAGTTGTGCTACCAGTGCCACATCCTCAGCCCGTAATGCCTGATATGGAAATAATTGATTCCAAAATTGTCAGCAAGTGTAAGAATTGGAAAATATTGCAAAAAATGCATATGTTTCAATCGGTATGTTGTGTCCCTTTTCTTGTATGCCTTTTTAAAATTTAGCTGAACCTTCAAACAAAATAATTTTCCTACAAAACATCCTCGAGTTTAAACTACTGCGGAAATTAAATCATTGAGATAAAAAACGCGAGATGTCGCTCTCGTTAAAAAGGTATGGGCTAGCAAGAAACAAATAAAAACTACTGAAGAGAGTTTAAAATGAACTACTTGGATTTAATTACTTGTATCATAATAAATGTTTAGAGATAAAAATATTAGTTACGATTCCCTACTTTCCTTTATCGGAAAATCCAACTGAGGCATGTGTGAGATGAAAACATCGAATTAATAATTGCTGACGTAAGATGCAAGCGACTGCTCATATCATTTGTAATAAAATGGTAAAGGTATATATCATGCTTAGTTTTGATTTACATACGACGACATATAGCCAAGATCCACATCTTCAGCGTTCTCTCCGACAAAAGAATTGTTAAATGTGAAGTTTTCCAAAGGGTAGATAAACTAGACACGAAGCTCCTCTCTTTCCAGGATTTTTTAGTTGAATTTAATGCCATGATATGTGCAGTTACTGTAATCGTGGTGGGAAGATGGGGATCCGGGAAATAATCCAGTGTTAAATGTGATATAGTGTGAATATTTAATAGATGCGTAATTAAACTTGATCTGTTTTTGCAAATTCATATATACTCTTCTTACATAGTTCCTTTCAAATATTTTTTCGACGGCAAAGATCCGATCACGTGCTTAAGGAGGTCACCCAAAGATATCTTCCCTCGTAGTATCAGCGCTCTATGATGTGCCTTTCCCCACTGCGAGTAGTTTACGCATGTTGTTCTTCGCTGACCGAGGAGTATTTATTTTTTGACAGAGTACGCAAATATTATGCCTCTAAGACCTATAACCGAGGACAGTGGCAAACAAAATCAACCGACTTAAAATTCTCCACTCCCCGAAAGGACTCGTGGAGATTCTCAACACGCAAGACCTGTTCGTGCGCCATTCAGAAGTTCGAGCTTATCAACGAGAAGCGGTAACCCGTAGCCAACATCCTGGGGGCATATTTTAACAAGGACTCTTTCCGAAGAAAATATTTTGGACAATATGAAGCTTGA
Organism: Hetaerina titia; assembly: GCA_037158775.1. Taxonomy (NCBI): domain Eukaryota; kingdom Metazoa; phylum Arthropoda; class Insecta; order Odonata; family Calopterygidae; genus Hetaerina; species Hetaerina titia. The sequence continues at coordinate 24,098,915 of CM073773.1, forward strand.
GTGATTATTAATACCCATTCATTGTATGACGCGGGATTTTTTTCCAACATGGCGAATATGAAATAAGAGCAACTTTCCCCAAAAAATACTACTTTGATGAGAGATGATGGATATTTCTTCCGAGAGCACACAACACTCAACATCTTGACTGTCTTTTGCAGACATATTTTCAAAACATCAACGGCACGCTAGTGCTACGACATGGGAATGTAAAAGTGGTATAAGTGGATTTTCTACAGGAAATAAGTTAATTTCGGTATCAAGGAGAAGAAATAAATGCCATTCTAATCCATGCTAAATTTGATTCCTTCCGGAGCAAATAAGTATTTGATCAACTCTTCGCGACCCCTCATCCTGCTCATAACAGCTAAACCTTTGCAATTGTGCCCTCTGACGTCAGTAGGTAGATACGTGATCGATACAATTTGAAAGACACTTATTATTTTTACGTAAAAGATATCTATTTCAGACCTATGAGCCCATTTAATCATGATATCGGTTGGGATTCCGAATATATTTCCGGTCTCCGAACTCCGCACGCGAACCCTCGTTCTCCTCAATTTTTACCACTGGCGTTTTTATGCATTACCTTTTCTTTAATCTCAGCTTGGAAATAAATTAGGTGCGCCCAGGCATGTGTCAAAAGGATTTTTTTCTAAAGAGAAAGGGTAAATTTCAGTGAGACGATGTTACTGCGTGCATCCAAAACAAGTAAAACGACCAAAAATTTCGATCGTGGAAATAAATATAAAAATCGATTACATCCTATATTCAGCATGCCAACTTTTCCCAGGTGGAGACTAGATGCCTCCTTTCCTCTTTTTCCACTTTGATGACGTATATATGCCATATTGCTGTACAATGGTCCAAAACATAAATACTTTTGGATAGTAGGTTTCCCCGGCTTTAGTGATGAAGGGGTCACTTAGTCAGATCCGATTATCTTTGTGGGTATTTGCTAAATGAGCGAGATCCAAACCAAAACCGCGTGCGGATGAAAATTTAGCCAGCCGTCAATTATTCATGATTTTTGCGAAAAAATACCTCCATTCAGAGAGCATGCTGACGGATGGATGGAAGCCCAGAATGAATTACGTTGCCTCAGAGTCACTCCACTCTTTAAAACAACTGCTGACGATTTCAGAATGAGAGGCCAGCGTTAGGATACGGAGGGTGTTTATCGCATCTGCACAAGTAGGTCGCACATGCCTACGTACAATTGCGATGGTATATTTCACTGACATCTCCACGGGAATGCAGACAGCCATCATCGGGCAATTAGCGACTATGCCGGATCCGTGTGACTGCTCGAGACCTTCGTCATCGTTTAGATTCACTGAAGCGTCGTATTGATGTCCATCGCAACCGCGGCTGGCAGTGTCTATATAGTTTAAACGGTATGTGCATATTTGCAAAAAAAAGATCCCCTAACCCGCGGTGACGGAAGATTTAAGAAATATATGACTAGGCGCTAATTCTTTATCATTGAGAGAAAAACCCACTTGGTCGGAAAGACAAGATAGCATTATTAGATACGATTAATTTGGGAAATTACTTTAATTAAAATAAATATTAAAATTAAAAAAGAGTTAGCCATAAATGTGGATAAAAGAAAAATTTGTCGTATTCGTCTTACGCAGTTTCCTAGCATTTTAATTTATTATGAAAACACTTCCGTTAGGCATATTTACAACCACCATTATTTCTGGGACAAGAGGTTAAAGTTAGAAGATGCTTCATTGGATACGTGTATCGTAGAGTTGAATTGTATGTCCTTTCACCTAACTACAACCAAACCAGTCCATGTATCACCTAAGGCTGATGCATATATCTTATAAACATAGGATATGGCTTTGTTGAAGACATAGAATTGATTAATCATGAGTCACTCTTTGGACTCCAGATGCGAACTTATTCTAATTGCCTTTAGAAATCAACAGCATAGCATGAATCCACTCAATCTCCCTCTCTCGTGAATGACTCTGAAGAAATAATATGCTATAAAATTTTCTACAATTAATTATATGGAGCAATGCTATTTATGGATCCCATCTGGCTGAACATTTTTCTAAAAACTCCCTGCAAAAGGCTCTCTACAAGAATTTCATTAATAAACAGGTCCAAAAATCATCAATGTCATAACGTAACCCGTGCAGCGTAATTTTAACACAAACGTAAGGTAAACTTTCGATAAGAAGAAGAACAGTAAACATTATTCATATATTTGTTCCTGGATGGATATGGCGTTGTTGGCGTCACGAAGATAAGAACCTCCGAAACGAACTTCCAAGCTCCCAAACAAGAATGCATTTGTCAACAGCACGGGGGAGGATGTGAATCTCAACTGTTGCCTCGAGGAAACACGGAATGAAAGCGACTGCTTATGGATGCAGCGCTGCAGCGATAAAATGTGGACTTCCACTACGAATCCAAATAAAGCACGAGATTTTCAGCGTGGCGTGTGATGAATCACCGAGCATGAACTCGTGACTCTATATGCCGAGCTAGAAATAAGAGCAAGTCACCAAGGCCTCGCAGCTGCCCGAGCCCAAACAGTTCCATTTTCGCGACTAAAAGACTAGAGGGGACAAAAGCATTTCTCTATGCGGCACAACTATGAGTCGGGTCTTGAATTAGGGGGCACTTACTCGTACTTGCCTGCTAGAGACTAATCTAAATATGACACTAATTTTCAACCCCACGAAGTTCTGCATTAAAGTTACAATAATAAAGGAAAAACTTGCGTCATGGCTTTTAGCTCGATGAAAATGTATTCCCTGCTCACCTCAAAAAGTCTTCCCTTACATCGCATCCACAACTGCGGTGTTTCAAAACAAAAGAATAAAAATATATAATTCATCCACTTTAAATTAGAATTATTACCGAGTACTAATTTAAGTTTTGAAGTGCGTTCACAAATATAGAACATAATGGGAATAAAGAGCTGAAACTCACGGGAGACTCCAGTGAGTGTGCCAACGACAAAAGATGCAAGTAATTATAAAGTAAAAATTTTAACGCAAAATACTAAACAGAAGTACGTGCCACTTGCGCAGTTTCACTACTAAATAGAACTCTTTAGTAGAGCTGTTTAATTATTTAATGCATTCCCTAACTTTATCCCCACTAAATTTCTGAACACCGCAGCAGTTGTAGCCGTAGCACCCGCACCTTACGGTTACGTGATTCATGCACTAAGATAAACAGGAATCGCGCATACTCTGAACTGTATTTCCTAGAATAATACGCTACGAATTTCCCATAGTCTTCTTTTTCGCGATTGGCCGGCCGTAACTCCTATCCGTAAGTTTTGGAAAACCTAACACATCAAATTTATGTTCATGCACAAACTGATTAAATACTCATACCACGATAATCATTTCGAAGGGAGTACGAGCCAATGCTTTACAAGGTTTAACGTATGTAAACACGGACAATAACTGTTCATGGATTAATTTTCCATTCACCGCCAACACGACAACCAATGAGAGCCAACACCGAAAGATTTTGCCGGAGGTGGGACACTGCCGTTAAAGCTTCACATGCACGTTTTCGCCATTAAATTCCTCGCATCGAGAAGAGATGGGAGGGCGGGGAGCTGAGAAACTGAGCGTGGGACAGTAGCGAAAATAACGGAGGGCAATGAGGGATATTTGGAGGAGGGTAGCACGGGTGGGATATTTCGGAAAGCTCGAGGCAGAATTCACATCTCGCACGCGAGTAGTCGAGTTTAATAGCGAGGTGGAAAGGCTTAAAAATGGGCCTCTTGTCCAATTTCACTCCGAACGGTGCACCTAAATTCATGAGTAATTCCGATTTGTAAACGGAAAACAATTTGCGAAATAAATACAACTTGCATCTCAAGCTCTGCTATTTCAGCAGGGTTCCTCAACCGTGATGAATTAGTCCTGCGAGGAGAATCAGTGAATATTTTTTAAACGTAGGAGAATGATAAAAAAAATTATAAGGACATCATGATTGCGTAAAATTTAACCATAACACGTAGCATCCTTAATTAAGTTTGCAATTATATGTTAGATAACAGGGATTCCAAGAGAGTTGCACAACAATGCATTCCCAGAACTCAAAACGAAATTACAGAAAACACTTGGAATTCATTCAAAAATATATTACGAGACGGGATCGAGAAATACATTACACGCAAGGTTAAGCGCAATAGTTAGGGGCCATGGGAAGGTGCAATAAAAATTTTATGTGGAAAAGCAAAGTGGTTTAATTTTTAAAAAACGTCAATGTGAATATTTTCCACCAAGTTACGCCAGAAACTGTTTTATTTGCAACGAAGAAGTTCGAGCGCTGTTAAGACTGCAAAGATTGGTACACTTACATTTTAAAAACAAATGAAAATATGGAGGTGATAGTGGGACGATATACAGTAATAATAGTGGTAATTAGGTAATAAAGTAATAAGGTAGATGTACTTACTAGAACAGAAAGATGATGTCGACAGATTAACGCACAGAGAATGATTAATGAGAGAAAAATAATTATTCGCAAATCCCTGAGAACATTCAATAGTAAAATGCTGGTCTAATAATTAGAGGAAACCTCAAAATCGTCCTTATTGTACGTTAGGAGAACGCACGGGAAACGATCAACTGTATATTTTTCAACGCTAGAAAAGGAAAACCGAAAAAGATCTAGAAAAATAAGGCCAATATTTGAATTCAAAATTTTCACAGCGATTCCCATAAATATATAAGCCAAGTGTATGACATGTTTAACCCGCCATCTCCTGTTGAGCAAGGGTTATACATCGTAATTTTACAGAAAGGAATAGCAAAACATTTTCGAAACAAAAACACATGTAGCCGTGTTACGGATACCTTTGATAATGTCTGTTAGAGTACTATTAGAGGTACCTAGTGATATCATATCTTAGTTAGAAAAAAAAATTGGCATCATTAATTTCGATTGGCAAATTTCGTTCACCTCGGGTCAGAAATTACTCAAATCGCCTCAATCAACAGAGGTATTGGGGAGGAACAGCAAAATCTGACGTTGGCATCTGGCAAAATTTAAACCATATCGTAGTACATAATACGAGTATACAGATATGTTCTCTCCCTCTAATGTGTTCTAAAGCGCCCTTCCTATCACACAACATAGGTACATGAAGCCGAATCCAAACGGATTTAGAAAAAGTGCAACGGGTAAAGCACAACTGGTGTTAATTCTGCGTGTTACCCTACATTTAGCGAGGACGATTACTTGTGGATGCAGTATTTTTGGGTATCCAGTAATTTTTTAGGGAGGTTCCTCACAAATAACTAAGACACAAACAAAACTTTCACGGTATTAACGGAAATTCATCGATCGGATTATGGAATTTTTCTTGTCCATAAAAAAACTAGTAACTGATGACATGCGCACAAAATATCATAAACATATAAACCCTGGTTAAAAAGTTAACTAAACATAGAAACACCAAGAAAGGACACTCACGAATGTTTGACGTTTCGACGGGGAAGACGTCATCCTCAGAATGCCGCTCTCGGAGGAAAGGCGGAGAGATTATGTGGGCGTTGGGGGAGTGGAGGCAAGGGACGAAGGGCGAAGAGACAAGGAGGTGATGAAAGGAGACGGCGGCTATTGGATAGTTTTATTGTGCAATATTACGCCCGGGAGTTTTGAAAGATTTAAGGACCCATATGTGGACCATCTCCTCTTCCTTCCTCTTCAACTATGCTGCCAGAGGTTTCGGGGAGTGTTTCAATCACCGAAACAGAGAAGCTGTAACCAGATATGATTCGACGCTCTATCAGCAACACTAGATTATTCGTTCAGGTGACAGTGGTAGAGAGGGAAATTAACACGAAATTTTGGAGGATGGGAAATATAAAACACAACATTCAATAGAAAATACTTGTAGACGGGATCGAATTAAGTAACTCGGCACAGATCAAATACTAGGACACTTCACTCACTCATAACACCACGTCATTCAAGCGGTGGAACTATGATTTTCGACGCAATCTGCTGAGTTCTACAATAACAACCATTGAAAGGTCAAGATACGCCGAGAGAAACTCTGGATTATGACTTTTTAGAGCAGTCTCAAGAATAACAAATAAGAGCTTCTACCTCGATTATTTTTGGTAACAATTAAGATCTAATGATAGCCCCTCGTTTAATTGGGTTATTATATCCGGAAACTATTTCCAATCATAAATACTACATAGTATAAATCACGAGAAGGACAAAAAAAAAGATAATTTAGACCGAGGGGGAATATGAAGTTAAAAATTAATAAAGACTCCACAACTCAAGTTGGAATAAAAGTAGAGGTAACTTTTAACAAGTAAACTCTACTTATTGATGTATTAACAAAAGATTAAAAAAGGAATTAATTTTCTATCAATGAAGTCAAAAAGAAAGTATAAAATCGATATTATTAGATGGGAAGGAGAAATATTCAAAATAATATGTTTGACAACAAATTAATTAAACAATTTTTAAAAATTTGTGAAGATATTTTATTATTAGTTGCGTGGCTTCTCCTGTCCAGCTTATTGCTGATTGGCTTGATAGGACCAAAAAGTATTTCTAAAATTTCTTTCTTTCTTCTTTCCAATTAAGTACCTAGATGTATATGTATGCATGCATATCTTTTTCCTTACAGATAGAGGTAGTAGAAAGGTGCAAGAATTTGATAATATTAAGTTATATTTCTCTTTAGTGATGTTTATTTTGCAAGATCACCCCATGTGACGCAAAACTTGGGCAAGTAAGAATTTCACAAATGAAAAATCATTTGCATTGACCGGGATTTGAACCCATATCCTTCGTCCTTCAATTTCCAATGCACATCGACGGATGACTCCGTAAAAAGTGAAAATCTCTGGTAGTTCCTCGAATTAATTTAAGTAAATTATGTGTGTGTACATAACTATGTGTATAAGTTTGTCCCTACGTAAATGAGAAAGCACCTAAATATTTACTATATGAAAATATACCGTATCAAGAAAAGAAGATAATCTAAGCAGAACTGAGAATTTCTATGTTTTTTGGCATCCCCTCCCTCTCATCGCATATTTTTCACTTTCAGTAGCTGGGTGGCACAAAGTTTGTTCATTATTTCTTGAAAATTTATAATTATATCGAAAGACTTTTAAAACAAAATCAATTCCTCTACATTATTAAAAGCAAATGTGTCGCCCGTATAGACTAACCCACTTAATTACCTAACTACGGCTCAAAACATATCACCGGATAATAATGCTGCGCTCTAAAAACCATTGAGGTTCAAGGCTGATTCCATTCCCGTCGATCTTTTCATGTGAATTATTCGAAAAACGCTTCCGTAAACACCGGCACGTTGCACGACTCCCGTAAAATATACTGTTTCGATTAATGCCGCACCGGGGAACGAGAAAAAACAAACTGCAGTATCGTAAGGCTACCTACAAAGGCGATCGAATGAGTCACGAATGTTTATCGGGTCGGACATTCCCGTACGAAGAATTCCAACAAATACCACATCAGCACACGGAGTATACCGAGTTCAACGCCCGTGAATCACTTCAATGGTGCGGGACACCTGCACACCCCACACCATCCTCCTCTGCACTTACCTGTACCCGAAAATGGGAAGCCTAAAATCCACCCAAGCTAATAGCGGTAAGGGGCGATTGGGGGGGGGGGGGTTCATAGAGCAAAATTATATACGTGTAAGTATATATAAGACTCGGAGCGAAGTTGAAGAGAACATAGTTCGTGCCACCGGTTGACGGGAGACACCTAACGAGGGTCGATCCGCCCAACCCGCAGTGACAGGGAGCAGTAAACGGACGGTGCAATGCCCACAGCTGGTGAGTATCAACTCGTTCGTTTCCATCCATTACTAAACCACAATGTGAGCCATGCCATGCGTCCGCTTTTGAACATCTATATTAGCAATTTTTCTGGTCGGCAGAAATCAGACGCATAAAACTATATGCTACCAAGGAAATTATGTAAGCGCCATTTTGAGATGAAATAGGAATCAAATTTTTTCATTTACATTTTAACATTTTTCGTTTCACCTTAAATTCAATATTTCGTGTTACTATCTTAAATTAGCGAGAAACAGCCTCAGACTACAGCCATCTAGTCATTTTCATGATTAATTTTATGCTTAATTTTCGCAGGAAACCTTTCCAAAAAAACTTTAAACTTTCTCATAAAAATAAACCATTCAATAATATATATATGGCGGCATATAATAATTAACACGTTAGTTATTAAATAATAAATATCTTTAAGCCAGAACTTTTCAAGAAAAATTATTGAATCTTAAATTTTAAAAATAACTATGAAGAGTATGCTAAGGTCGACTCAACATATGATTTTATTAAAAATAAGGCCTAAATAAAATTGTAATATCCTTTATAGACCCTAAAGGCAAGTAACTTCGAAGACATCTGCATCGCATTCATTCTTAATTGATCATATGTAAACGTAACCGCAATGGCTGCACGCAAATTGTGACCCGATGGCTCGAAGCTCGAAAGTTCAATTACGCAGATTTTTTAGCCACATTTTCTTCTTTCTGCAGGTACAGAATTTGTTCAATAATAGGCCTGGAGAATTTAATAGAAACACAGCAGATTAAAGCCATATTCCGTCCCATTTTAACTACAGAATTAAAAGAACTAACGAAGACCAAAAAGAAGATGAAGACGACAAGCAAGCTTAACTACCGCTCAATGTTCAAAAATGTGCCCGGTAAGTAATATTGAAATTTCATGCATGGAGAAAACTCAAGAACGATGCAGGGTATTGCGATCGCATCCCAATGTCGTTTGCGAAAAAGTGCACCTTTCCTTATCGCCCCATTACGAATTACATTGTGTACAACAGCTAAAGTGGTGCATTGAGAATTGAACTATGGTGCGCGTAGAATTAAACAGAGCAGTTCACAGTTAAAACCGCAAGACTCGTGTGACAAGTATAACAAGTTCGTATTCACCTAAGAGGGAAATATTTGGTTCTAAGACTATTCAAGAAATTGAAACAATTGATAAAATTATCTTCATTCCAAGTGCGTACTCGTACAATGTAATGAGTAAATGAAAAAAAAAACAAAGGAGATAAAGACCCAACAAACGCGGTTAAGAGATCTTCACAAATAGGGAAAACTCGTTTAAAATTCACGATTAATGAAGGGAAACAATTCTCATAATAAGGAATAACAAAGAGAATCAGTAAAAGAGAAGTACTTAGGTGATTTCGCAAACATGGTTCAATTGAACGTCCATAAGAAATTCGGAATCGTTAAATCGTTAAGTTTAAGGGCATTAAATAATTATGACGTCCTAAAATCACTGTTAACATTTGACTTTTGATATTTCCAATAATTTCCAAGGCGGATAATTTCACGAACAACAATTGAAACTGGACTCATGCCGCGATTCAGTCGCGTTCACCTGTACACGGTCAGCTATGGAAACGTTCCGTTACGATTTCTCATTTTTAAATGTTCACCAGCAAAAAAATAATTGAAAGGGAAAAAAGTCATTGCCAGACGACCATTTCATAATGAATCCGTAAATTCGGGAACCAACAATGGAATATCGCAGCCTTCTCTTCACTTACAGTGGTGATTCGTGTGCTCCTTTAATGTCTATAAGCCTTCTTTCTGTCAAAATGTCTTTTAGCCCGAAACTCATGCGTTACACAAATCGCTCACGCTCGATGTGGGACCGGTATTCGCAAATTTTGAGCTAGTACATGGACTGTGTTCTCCGCTAAATAGACCCGAATCCTAGAAAGTCAAGCACAACACAGCCTATAGAGAATATTCTAAATTTTGATTAACGACCGATTAAAGTTGTATCCGAGTTTCGTAATTACTGGTTCCGAGAGGCGTTGAAGATGGTAAATGGCAGCGGCAGGAACAGTATCTCAGTCAAATGTAGTGATTTGGAAGCCTCGAATTAAAGACGTAACGACGTGTTTTTGTAGCCAGATATAGGTTTGGTTTCCCTTAGGTTCCATACGTATCTCGGCAAGAACGGCTGAAATAAAGAGTAATGTAGGTCTGTAAAAGTCGTTCGCTGTATTACTATTCCCAGAGTTGTTACTCAAGAAATATTGGCGTTCCTTTTTTAATGCCTTGTCAAATAAGAGAGGTTGGGACGTAAAGTAACTCTGCCGCCTCAATGGTTGCTGATTAACGAAACAGCAAGTGCCCAATATACGAGTAAGCACGCGACACAGGTGCATTAGTAAAAGATAGATTTCTTTACATTTCTCGTTACTACACGCAAACAGGATTTTCCATTGCCACCCACATATTTATTTATTTATTTGATGATATTCTTCGCAATTAGGCAATTGTCCTGGTGGCAACGGTCACATAACATACAAACAATATGTTTCTGTGCTGAGCATCACTTAATGTCTCAGCGTACAGATGTTATTTTTCGCAGCTCATAAGATTGGGTCAGAACAGTACCGGCGTCATACTCAGCCCTCATTTCCTGCGACTCTCTCCGTCTCCTCTCTACCCGGATAACGCCAATTCTCGACAGAGGTCGGTGACCCACAAATGCTGTACGTACCAAGTGCGCCATCACCGATGCACTCGGGAGGAATATCGAGAAAAAGAATTCTAACTCGGGTAATGTGTGCTGCGGCTATTTTTTTTAATTTCCCGTCGAAGACGACCACAACCAGAATAGATAGCTGCATTGACTTTTAAATTATCTCGAAATGCCAAATTTACATTGTGCTTTCACTGATTTCACACACTGTGCCGCTGATTAAATAAAATGGAGAAAAAATTTTAAATGGTTGGATAGAACTTCCTGCCACGGATACCTGAATTATCGCCTTTCAACGACACAGTGTCACGGACACGAAATTGCGGATACATTTCTTTTAAAACCAATCCTTTTTCCGAATATCCAAACTGCAGAAATATTTTTCCACCTCTCGAGTGATCACCATAACTTTCGGGGATGATATGAATCGGTGTGCAGAACATAGACTTTTGTGGGGTGGAAACCCGCCGGCGATAAAGATCATCAATGCGGATTATATTTTTGATTGGCATGGGTCACGGTGCTATTGACGAGATGTTTTTTTAAACCAGCTCGTCTCCCGCAGGGACTAATCGCAACGTCACGTATAATCCCGAAATGCGACGTAACCTAATTGACAGTTTCGAATCATTCAATTGAGGAGATAGGAAGTGTTAAGCTCCAAAATGGGATTCTTTAAAAGACCACCAGAATCAAATAAAGCCTATGAGTATCCAAAAAGATACAAAAGACATTAACTGAATGACACCTTACATAACCTTTTTCTGCCTTGCAATGCGTTATCAGTTTGTCACCGCAACTGAGATGTAACTCTAACACCTAGCTTTTGCTACGAACATGATTATTTTTCTTCCTCGATGTGATAACGCAAAGAATGTGTTCGAGATGGAACAAATGAGTCCGAAATAAATTGAAATAAGACTCCCAGTTTTACGGAAATCATTTCATAATGCAAGTATGTCGGTTGTATCCCGGCGAGTAGCCGCTCGGATGTAGGACGAAATTCCGACAGTTGTCTACATTTTGCTAAGTGTTTCAGATAAACGGAAAGTAGAATAATATATTTCCTACGAATAATAATCTCATAAACTAGGCACAACTCCCGATGGATTTCAGCAGCCGACAATCCTTTTGCATAAAAGAATCGTATGACAGAACGCACTTCACAGCTGGCGAGATCAACGATTGTCGCGTACATTGTTGTTTGCATGTACGGACAAGCAAACGACTTCTGAAACAAAACAAATGCTGCTATAGCTTCTCAATGAATCAGTAGATGGCGCTCCAGGAGTAAAACTGTGTTCTGAAGCGCCAATATTTAAATATAAGCAAACGGCCATTACTTTATGAATATGCCTCGAATAAAATCATTTCAAAATGTCGAATCTGGGCAGTCAAGAAATGATCCATTTTGTTTTTAGGCCCAGCGTCGGGAATTATGCAATATAGTTCCAGAAAATGAGGTTAAATGCAAAATTCTACCCACTTGGACTCATTGTACTTGGGACGTGAAGGCCGAATGTGCAGACCGTTCAGCAATCAATCGGAGTCCCGGTTTAAAACTCGGATGATGCCTCTCGGCAACTCCGCCTTCGACCAGGCACGATTATTTTTCAGGAACCACATATAATTGTTAAAAACCGAAGTGATATTCCCTCACCCCCAAACCAGCTCAAGTAGTTGGCTTCCACGTACCCATATGGTGCCGCTTGCAAATTACGAGATGCTCGGACATGACTTGAAACCTTATACGTGTTGCGAAAGAAGGTTACGCCCGATAGACCCTAAAATGTCACAATCCTAAATATCGTACAACTTTGGTGAACGTTGCCTTCAAGTAACGTTGTCGTTTCCGTACAGATCAGCGGATGCGTCACTGGCCGTTGGTGGACAGCCCAGTGCCGCTGGCCATCATCACCGCCGTCTACCTCACTTTCGTGACGGTCGTTGGGCCGCGGTTAATGGCCTCCAAGAAGCCGCTCTCCTTCCAGAGATTGATATTGGCAGTCAACGTCTTCCAGGTGCTAATCAACATGTGGATCGTATGGGAGGTTAGTGAAATCACCCGAAAACCCGAATGAGTTCGTCAAATACTTTTACATTTCTGTCTCTGAATGCATTAAAAGAATAAAATTTTGAATTTATTCGAAAGTAAATGAGTTCACTGTGAATGGACGCCACTCCCGAATGAAGTTCAAATTATCGTGGATAAAGAGAGACTGAATCAGTAGTCGCAACATTTACAACGAAAACATCAACGAAGTGAGGGCCTTTCTCAATATTTCGTAACTTTTGCGAATATATGCAATTTTTTAGTCAAAACTTTGCGAAAACAAGTGAAAATCATCAAATTAACGATGTATCGCCCTAACAGTTCCACTTGTGTAATTTAAACCCATTGAAACATTTTGAGAGAAGCGGTTTCATTTCCTTTAAATAATGGAGTACATGTTGGAAAATAATTGGTTTTTGCCACTGTAATTCAGCGTGAAATAGGCAAATCAGACAGAATAAGAAAATAAGTGATGCAGAAAAATCGCAATAGTTCCCTTGAAACCTTGTAGCACGAATATTTTCTTTATTCCTCCAATTCTGCTTTTCCTTTTGATGTTACTTTCCATCCGTTTACATATTCATCTCTTACTAGCTATTCCTAATCTCTATTTCCCAAACGCCTTCCGCTACAGATTTGTTGTTAGCTTCCCTATTGTAATCCTTTTGACGTGTTCTCATCATCAAATTCAAGAGGGCTTTCTGTTAGTTTCTAAACTTTCCCACGGTAAACTACAGAATATTGTTATTAAAAATTTCGCAACAGTTTCTCCAATTCCTCCGTTAAATACAATTGCACTAAGATGCATCTTAATTTGGTCCCAAAAATAAAAAAAAATTATTTGTGCTCGTACATAGAGTTTTTCTATAAAGTCTTTAAATAAACATTGTAAGAAATAAGCTACTGAAAAAATTTGCCACACTAATAATTTGTACATTCTTTACCGATGAAGATGGGCGACTGTGGATGGTTTGGTCAATATACGTTCTGGTGCCAGCCAATGGATCACTCCACCAGCCCCACAGCATTAAGGGTAAGGCTTAGACAAATAACCAATTTCTTATTAAAAATCAATTTAAAAACAAATAAGGAGTAATTTAATTTTAATCCATAAACTTTGAATATGACGAAAATACAAAATGAAAAAGATAACTTAAACACTGATCATGAGAATGAAATAACCTAAATCGGAGAATAAATATTCGTATACTAAACAATAATAAATTAATAATAGCGTAAATCATAATTTTCTTCTACCACACACCCTTATCCACTTAATGAATTTTAATTTCAACTTCTCACAGCTATATAAAAAGTAACCACTGCTTAATGGCACTAATCTGTAAATATTGGAACATGATCTCCCAACAGATTTCAGAGAAAGGCTTCGGAAAGACTTAACAAAATCGATAACCATTTCCTCCCCTAATATTTTTAAACCTCTGCCTTTCAACAGATGGCGCGAGCGACCTGGGTCTTCTTCGCCGTTAAGCTTTTCGACCTGTTGGATACGGTAGGTTCGAAATAATTCAACCGGAATGCCTTTGAACGTAAGGTCCGGGAGAAACGACAAGGAAATTAACTCATTCCCTAACTGCAGTGGAGTTGTAACAGATAGATTGGGGCCTTAATTGGTCCAAATAGCATCTTCAGCAGTTTGAAAATTACAAATTACAGTCCTCACTTATCATATTATTCACCCGTCGGGAAATTCAGCTCCTTTCAGGGGGACGCATAAAATATCTTGGGGTATATTTAACATGTTTACCTTCATATATTGATTCCAATTAAGAAAAGGGCATAAGCCTGTGCTACATTTAACATTTAGTCTTATACTATGCTCATTGTAATTATGCTAAGGATGGTACTCTTTGCTCATCATTACTTTAATATTTATTTTTCCTTAATCTTAATTTTCACTAAATACTTTACATATACCCTTTATATATTTTCAGACGCACCGATGATATTTAATATAGGTATATATACATAATATATAATATATATAATTATATATATAATACATTATATATATATATATATATATATATATATATATATATATATATATATATATATATATATAGTACATCTCTGCTGCTTACATAGCAATAAGCATACTATTTTACAGGTTGACGCAAATATTCATCCAGATTTGATTTTCCCGTGCCTCATGGCATTTATTTTCAGTAAACCTAGTCACTTCTATTTAAGCCAATAAATATATATCTATATATTTACATATATAATATATCTATATTATATATAAAATATATATAATATACATACTTTTAAAACATGTAACATATATTCGCAATAATTTGCCACCATGACAAAAATTTCATTCTAATACATTTATTAATTCCTCAGAAAGTCTGTCACGAAATTACTCACATTCAGAGTTGACTGCAATGGATTATGATACGAACACCTTGATGTCCTGCTTCAAGCTTTATTTTTTTCATTTTGCCAGGTTTTCTTCGTGCTTCGAAAAAAAGATGAGCAGGTATCCTTCCTACACCTATTCCATCACGTGACCACCCTTTGGCTTTCGTGGCTCGTCTGTAAATACGCACCGGGTAAGTTACACTAGGGTATTAGGGATATTTTTTGAGGATGCAGAACCGAGCAGAATGCTTATTACCATCACGATCAAGTCTACTTTAAGAACACATCAAGACTGGCTATGGACGTTAAAGTGAAGCGAGTAATAGAAAATCGCAAGAAGTAAGCATGGGGTCAATTGTTTCCATTGGAGGAGACATTCACGACATGCCGTGGATAAAGCCCATGTCGAAGCCACATTGACGTTTTAAGGGCGAGGGGAATGCTTCAGGTGAACTTGACATAATGACCTCAAGTTGATCGTGCGCCTTGAGTTAAAAGATTGATGTCAAGAATTTGGATCAACGACACCGAGGCTTTTTGTCCTATTAGAGAGAGCTAGAAGATAGGTTCGACGACAAATATTCCACCCTTCACGCGATAAGTGTTTGAACATCGATGTGGAGGGAAACGATGGAGTGGGAGAAAGACCCGCGAAATGCAACATCGCTGTGCAAAAATTGAGTTGTCACTCTTTACTTCCGGCGTCAAAGTTTTGCCACAATTATGATGCATGAAATGATGTCAGTGACGAAGTATTTTAAAATGCGCGAATTTTAGATGAGCCGTGGTCGTACTCTGGGTGATACTGTCACTAAGTATTACACAGATGACTAAAAACTTTCCAGCAGTTACTATTCTATTACCTCAACGACTAAGTACACTTTTGTATTTTTTCACAATGAACTTTATTTCACTACAACCGATTTCGACGCATGGAAAACATCTTCAGGCAGACCTAAAATTCGTCGCATGGTATGGTCGTAACCGAGGGCAGTGAAATCAAATCCATTGTGAAAAAATACATAAATTTACTTGATCAGTGATCATTAATTTTTACAAAGTAGAGACAGAAATCATTAAATTAATCTAATAAATTTTCAATTCTTTTGAATAACTTAATATTTTTTACCATTAACATGGCCTTATTTTAAAACTATTTCTGATCGTACTTTTTCAAACTGGCAGACTTTCAATTAATGAGATATTGAATGTAACATTTTGAATGTGCTATCACTTCCAAAATACCATTTCGGTCATTCGAAGTCTTCCATTACAAGGCAATTCAAATCTGATAGGTGGTATAGCATGCCTTAACATTTTTTCTTTGAATAATACCTGAAAAAAAGATGTGACAGCAAAATCTAAAAAAAAGGGCATTGTTCATATATTTAGGTATGTACCAAGTGCCTTTTTTTATGTCTGTTCAATCATCAAATGTTATTCTCCCACTCATTGAAAACAGGAGGCCACGGAACCTTCGCGGAAATGCTCAACGCTTTCATCCACGTCATCATGTACGTATACTACTTACTCTCTGCTTTGGGACCGAACGTGCAGCGATTCCTTTGGTGGAAGAAATACTTGACCACGGCCCAAATGGTAAGATATTTAACGTTACTCACTTCTTTGAAATGCAAGGATATTCACAATGTCATTGAAACATAACATTAAAAGAAATTGTGGACTAGATTCAGACAATGCGATACTTCAATAAAATTATGTATACTGGTTCTACAGAGAACTAGGATATCGTTTTAACACGATTTCACAGTCGGATGCCATGATGAAATGATGTTATCATCCCGCAACTTGATGAAACAACATCTTTCAGTTTTCCATAAATTGCATCGCGACAGGCAAAACATTAATTACCTCAAACATAATTATTAAAATTTACAAGGAATGAAAATCGAATCGGCCAATACAATAACCTCCTCATTTTAATTTCGAAGACTATTTTGCCATATCACGAGTATATGCGTTTACAATAACCATTTAACTATGGTGTAGACCAAATTGTGCAATACTTCCCACACATCAAACTAATGTGAAATTGCATTAAGAACGCGCCAACTGATATTTACGGTATCCTAATTTCATATCTTCTAAACATTAGTATTAACAAAAGACATTCACCATTCCCATAAACAAACATTGTAGTAGATATTATTTCGATACACGTCACCTATATGCTCATAAGTAATACATTTTAGTCCGAGGATCTAAGGTGTTTCTGAAATATAATGCAACAAATCTCAAATCTACATCGTGGCTTCGCATTCACACTCTTATGTTATGTGTTGCATTTTCCTGGGACCCGAACCACATCGCAGTCGATATAGCGTCAATTCCCAGGGTCGTAAAAGGAACACCATGGGATCAGTATACAAGTATGTATGTCTCTTGTATGTCTCTCGGGACGTAGAGTAATCCTTCTCCATCTTCGCAGGGGCAGTTCGTGGTGACGTGGGTTCAGAACCTACACGCCCAATTCACCGGGTGCACATACAACCGACTGATCACACAGCTGTACAACCCGATCATCACGATCACCTTTCTGCTCTTCTTCGACTTCTACCGGAGATCGTACGTCAACAACGGAGGCAAGCGAAGAGGGAGCCGGCGGATGACCCCGCCACCCCTGTTATCCTCGACCACGTCTTCCTAATCGCTGACACACGAGGAATAAAACAGTGAACAGTGGCCTACCTCCATTAGCATTTCTGATGATGAATGTAGGTTTCTGGTGAAAACATATCGCATACCAGCTACCATAACCTCTAAATGCAGACGATTTAAACATTTGCGATTAAGTTTTACGACGAAAGGAAGACACACGACACGTGGACTATTGCACTAACTAGAGGACATTCTAGGACGCTTTCTGTACACAAATAATTGTTTAAAGAAAACAACAAAACGGACGCACTGCTTAGATTTAAACGCTAGTGATTTCGAAATAATTTTCACATTCGTTCGCGACAGTATGATTTCGATTACCAGTGTTAACTATAGGAGAATTTCCACACGTGGTCAGGAATATTCATTATATACACGAAACCTCCTCCATAAGGTGCGATTTTTTAAACAAAAAGTGGCACTGAAAACTCAGTTAGCTTGAGCACAAAGAGGATAAAAGAAGTAAGATGAAAAAAATCACATTCAATTTCGGGTGGTCGTATTGGTCAGCCACTGGCCGCATTTGGAAATGATGGTGAGTAAGTAAAGATTCTCCTAGTTGACAACAACTAATGACATCCCTTCAACCGACATCAAAAGTTGACCCACTTAGCCAAACCGAGTACTACAATACTTATTAAATTAAACTCACCTATGATCACCAAACGGGGTCACAATGCGGTTTAACTATTTTTTCAAATACGGTTCATCATCAATGGGACACGATGTCACGAATTCCAATAAATTACTAGCCAAAAATTCACACTTGGGTCGACTAAGGAATCACATTAATGTCTCGTGCCTCATTAAGACTGAATTTGTCGCTGCGGTCTGACGCACCTTCGAGCGGTCTCTTCTGCTCCAAACATTCAAACCACCAACACGTGGATATATTTTCGAAGTGGCATGACGTGCAATTTTATGAAAGCATGAATATTCAAAGACTGGCTCAGCCAACTCAATATCTCCCAGGTCGCAGAGTGCGTCCGTAAATAGCATCATGGATGGAAACAAAATTACTGATGGGAAGAGCAGATGTGTCTTTAACGTAGCTTCTGCTTGGAATATACGAGCGATCATGTAACCTATGTTTCCCTCGTTTGCTCTAAGATCATAGGCCATGCAATTCACAGTACTTGCTTATAATCCACCAAGTTTTGATGTTCTCGACGAGCGGATCTTCCGTTACACAATACTTGAGGGGATATCCTCTTTAAATACAAGCACAAGCTACGCCTAAGACTCCAAAAGTAAACCGTCATTCGTCAATATTTCACTCGATATAACACTAGGTCTGAAATAATTAAGCCATGTGCTCATTAATCATAGCCGCTAACTGAGCAGTTAGCGGATTGCGATAGGATTTAATTTTGGGTGCTACATATTAATGCATGTCTCCTTATACGAATCCGCATTCCCTCCAAAATTCTCTTCAAAACACAATCCCAATTCTTTAACTTGATTGAACAAATATTTTGCTTTTGTCAGATATTTTATCAATTAGCAATTTACATTCCGTATAACTTTCTGGAAACGATACGAATAATTTAAACACCAAAAATGGGTTTGAAGGATGGGATGAGGGATTAGTTCAGCTGTGTACGAGAGTGTTTAATTTGGGAACATAAGTGTGCTTCCCAGAGTATGTGACTGGTGTAAATTCGCTTACGTAAGATCGGTATTGTCGATACCCCCTCCCAAGGAAAGACCCTCATCATTCCTGTCCACATAACGGAAGATGGATGGGTCTATAACAACAGTTTTTGGGGCGTTTTACTTTAAGAGAAATCACCTAGAGAATAGCTTCACCTCTTCAAAATTTCGGATGAATTTAATTGCACGACATTTCGTTTCTTCAAAACTATAATATCACTCTCCTATCGCCGACACTACCATGTTTACTCGCGCTTTGGACTCTAATCTAAATAGCCTAATGAAGTGCCGTCAAAGCGCTTTGACGGCACTTCATTAGACTAATGTGACCTAAACCATAAAACAGATTGAAATGAGTTCAGTGATGTGTACGTGCACATGCACTTTGAATACTTCCTTATCTCTACTGCAGTGAGAGGCAGATGCCCCAGTGTGACGGATATACTAGAAGGGAAAGAGAATGGTAAATATGTACTCAGTACTTGACCTTTACGCAGATTCAGGATGGCGCTGTGCCCTCAAAGAGTGCTTCAAGATTATATTATATTTTGACCTCTTCCAACGTGACTAATTAACAAAACAGGACGAGCCCATCCCAAGATGGCGTTCCTGCCTAAAACGTGCCATGTGTCGAAATACGAATGCAAGAATTGAACCAGTGGGTGTGAATGCAATTAAGTTAACAATAATCGAGTGCGCGTTCATCTGATTATGGTGAAATATCAACGGGATAACACGATGAAAACTCCCACAGTTGGAAAACCCCTGGGTCAAGGCAGACGGACACGGGAGCTTGGTGGAACTCTCAATTTCAAGCCAATTCCATTCATCCGGAGACTATCCCGTTCTATAGAAACAAACTACGTGAGAAATAAATGAGAAATAAAACTTGAAAGCAAATGGTTACTATTTTGCCGCCAGCAACTGTGACCACTTATCAGTTTTTGTGATTTAGGCTAGAAGAAAGCACCGTCGTGGAGTTCATATTTACGTACACTCTACAACTTCACGCAATTCAAAAAGAACACGTGTATAACTTTGTGCATACCGCAATTTGAAATCATTTTGTGTACATATTGAAATGGTCATATTTCTAGCAATAATTAGCACTGTAAAATATTTCATCCTCCAACTCATCGCTGAGTGACATTTGTAAATATTTTCACCAATTATTATCATCAAGCATTTCGAATATCTCATTTTCAAATAAAATTTGTACATAATGTTCCTGAGTTTAATTGAAACTTCTATGCATTTTTACGGTGTGTCCAATGAGACAAAATATATTGTCATTAATAGAACACTTTCATTTCATTGTATGATTATTTTCACGAGTATATTTTTGGGAATTTTAAGTTAAATGTTTCCTACATGACGTTGGAAAGGAAAAACTTGGCTGTTACGATTAATGAGGAAAAAAACGTATAGCTATCGACTTCTAGGAGAGGGAAGCTTAAAGTCACGCCTTTGTGTACTTAGTCACGCGTCAATTAGTAATTCCCCAATGTACATATGTCGGTGAAATATATACCGGCAATTATGACATTACTTTCATAGAAAAATAAGCACAACTTTCCATTTATTTAACAATCACCGTAAAAAGTCTTGAAGCCTACAATCACTTCTTAAAAAATTCCTGCTAGCCATAATTCACTTCAATTGTCTCAACGGAGTTGGACTGCTTCCAAAGTTAAATCTGGCAATACGAATTCCTAAGAAAAGTCAGGGCATTTTTTGCAAATTTTGTAATAAAACCAAATTAAATTTAAGCATATTCTCCATTTTTACTGACTTTAAACATGGTCTATTA
Source organism: Hetaerina titia (assembly GCA_037158775.1). Taxonomy (NCBI): domain Eukaryota; kingdom Metazoa; phylum Arthropoda; class Insecta; order Odonata; family Calopterygidae; genus Hetaerina; species Hetaerina titia. The sequence continues at coordinate 24,120,045 of CM073773.1, forward strand.
TTATTTTCATGATACTTCGCATTTTCCCATCGAAGAAGTGACCAATAGTAACCAGAACGTGTCAGGCAAGATAAAAAAACAGACAATAATCCCTTCAAACTCGCAGGTATTACATGCGTTCAATGACAGTCGCGAAATTTTTAATGACTCTTCACTGGAGACATGAGCTCAGGCCTAACAAGTGCACCAAAAAAAATAATGGTAAAATGTTAGTAGAAATATGAGAACAACAAAAAAAGCAGCAAAAAGTAATTAGCCACAAAATTAACTGCACTCCATTGAAAATAGTCTGGCAGTTTGCGTTCGAAATTAATTGCTCCATAGTCCTTAAATAAACAATCTAGGTAACCATTAGCTCCAAAACCAAACACTTCCTCCGTATCCAAATAGTCAACCCACACATGTGCAAATACCAAAATTTATCAAAGCGACTGATAAGGCAATGGAGTAGTTAAGCTAAAAACGTCATTAAAGATGATCAGGTTCAAAATAGAAAAGTAGGATTATACATACAGTTCAAAAAATTAGTTGACAGGTATTGATGCAATAAACAAAACACCACCAGGAAATATGAAATAACGGCAGAGGCACTCACCTGAAAAATAAAACAAAATATTAAATGATAGACAAAATATCGCAATTACATTTTTCATACTTATGATTTGCTAAATTTATATTTCCTATACAGCAGTGCCAATGTAAACTTTGATTTTACAATTCAAAGAATATAAAAAGAAGACAAAATGAATGGTCTTAAACTAAGGCTTGCGGTAGGATTGCATATGGAAATGCGTATTTTGCCATGCAATTGGTCGCGTCACAGAACTGCATTACTTAACATACAGCGTCAGATAATTTAAATGCCCATTAAAAAAGTTATGCAAGTAATACAACCCCCTCTACAGTGGCACACGCTCTAATTGGTAACAGCATATGACATAATGCAGATACAACCCATTAATACGGCTGAGAAAATATCAACCCTAAGCTATTAATGACATCTAATAAAAGCTGGGCATCTTTTTATACTACTATTAATAACATTATGCCATAATAGAGTATGAAACAGGACTCCCTCTGCCTATCCTGATTAGAACTTCCGACTTGGTCTCCTTCTCTCTCCAAATTACTTTCTCCATTCTCGGCTCCACAAAAATATTAAAAACCTCCAATCTAGGTTCATTCTGCTTCCGCAAACACCAGGTATCATATCAATACATCGCAACGCTCCAAATTAAAGTATTTACTAATCTCAGCTAAAGATCTTTAGTTTACCTTTTATCGATTCCCTTCGTGCAAATGATTATTTCGCCAACGCAATTCTCGTTGTAATCCCCCCCCCCCCCAAGGCTATACCCAATTTCCTCCAAAGGTTTGTCCAAATATTTAAATGTAACCCAATAAATTCATTTCAGGGTACTTTAGGGAGATACTTAAGTACTTTCCAAACCTACACGGTCCACAAGGACTAAAATTTCCTACTTTAATCCTAATAAGTCAAGTTTCCACTGAATGAATTAATTTACCGCGGTTTTTTCAATTTTTGGTCAACCATACCACCATCTACCTTTATTCCTTCGTTCCCCTTCTCACGTTAGTAGCATTAAAATTACTTTTGTGTCATTAAAATAATTCAGTTATAAACCTGAGAGTTGATATGAAAATGATTTCTATATTACTTGGATTACAATATTCCGAAAAAAACCCGGGATGGTCTCTACCACAAGTAATGCGAGCCAGCATACCTATCTAATGACGTTCGGTTTCCATAATCGTAAGTGAGACCTTCACCAAATTTATTTCCGGGTATAATTCATGAATTACACCCCCTTGAGAAGACAGCTTAATTAATAAACCTAAACTAATAACAAGGGCACGAACAAAACAAATCGTCTCCCAAAAAAAGTATTGAAATATCTCAAATATTGGATAAACCAACTGAGCTCTATATTCTAAATCCGTTTCCAATAGCATAAGTCATTGAGTGCCATAATTATCATGAAATAGTTTACCTCCGTGCAAACGATAAACAACTTTAGAGGTTTATTGAAATTGAAAATAAACAATTTACTTTTTCCACATAGAAACATTTTTATTCACAAAATTTTCTATGTGGAAAAGCCAAGTTGTTTGTTTTCAATTTCAATATGAAGATTTTCCAATAAGTCACGCCAGAAACAGTTCTATTTAGAGATTTAGTCATTATTAAAATAAATGCAAGGTCACACTACAATAAAAAATAACGTCGGGCATAAAAATCAACAAAAATTGGTTACTAAGTTTTAAAGTTTAAAAACCTGAAAAGGAAAAATATATCAAGTACACTGGCAATCTCTAAAAGAGATAGCGACGATATAACTAAACTTAAAAAACTCTCTGTAGTACTACCAAGATGCTAAAATAAAATAAACAATTCATAATGTACAAACACTCATTAAAGGGTTTCCAAATGGAATCAATATCAGCAAAGGCACAAAACGACGCAACTAACACAGAATATAAAACTGTAAAAAATAAGGAATCCAATACCGGGTGGATACTTATTTCTGCCGAGGACGAAAATAAAAACCCAGTTTTAAGGCTGGGCTACGTTTCTGAGATGCTTTAAACGGTAAGTATAGTCCACAGAGACGAGGAATGCTTACATCTAAACCGACACTCCACAACGGTTCAATCACTGTATGACAGCCGCATCTTCCTTCAGGGTACAGAAAGATAGGACTCTGCAATGTTGGCAGTTTCAGTTAGCGGGAACCTCGTTGGGGTTACACGAGAGAAATTTCCATACCCCATGTCTCTCCTACAAAAAAAAATCTTTCGTCCCAGGAGAATGGAAAAAGATGGTCGCTGGAATGATTGGTTGGGCGGCAGGGGGCTGAGTTATCGAGGAACGACGAGGGAAGCGAAGAGCGTGACGTGGTGAAGGGGAAGGACGGGCAAAGTTCTCGAGGGCGAATGTCAGAAGGGTAAATGGAATCCCGGGGTTTGGCGGAGGAAATGGAGAGGGAGAGAGAGGTGCTGCGTGGGAGGGAGGAAAGGAAGTCCAGCGGGTCGAAAATAGGGGAGGGTAGGATGATGCAGAGAGTGAATGAATACGTAATTGTGAAAGTATAGGAATAGGCGGCGTGAGGGGGCAGACGGTGACGCCTAAAAGGTCGGTGCCAAGTTTCTCTGGGTGCGCCAACAGAGTCGGGAAGAAAACGCAGCTCAAAGTGAGATTTATATATATATATATTTTTATCAGTCTGACCTGAAGAAGGCATCGGAGTAGGCCGAAAGCTTAAACAATCTACAATGTGTTCTTCTACGTGTTATCTATTTTATTCTGTGATCTATTGTGCCGTCCAAATGTTATATATATATATATATATATATATATATATATATATATATATATATATATATATATATATATATATGATATAGAGATAAGGAAAATTATAAAGGAACACACATAAAGGACGAACACAAGAGAGATGGGATATATATTTTTCCCACCTCTCTTGTGTTCGTCCTTTATGTGTGTTCCTTTACCATTTTCCTTATCTCTATTTCAATGTGAATGAATAATAGATATATACATATGCATATATATACATATGTATATATATATATATATATATATATATATATATATATTCAAACATGAAAATCCCGCCATACGGCGCACAAATATTCATTCATTCAAACAGAAATAGGTATAAGGAAAGGGGATAGGAAAACACATAATAGGCGAAGACAGGACATGTGGGGAAGGCGGTTTTTGAGCAGATCACGAAAGTAAAATTATTTCCCTATCCGGGATTTGAACCACGGACCTTCCACTTTCCGGGCGGATGCTCTACCAGTTGAGCTAATAGGGAAACCTGATTTACCTTGAAATCTGCGATCTTATAAAGCGCCAAAGTGCTCCGATACATATTGCCCGAGAGATGGCGTTATGGAGCTGTTTCACCCACCAAAGGAGAAAAAATAGACGGGACACAAGAAGGGGAAAGGATAGTAGAAAAGCATTCATACGATCTTATAAAGGATAGGAACGGTGCGTTTCATGGCACGCATAGCCAGAAGAAGAGACGAGCCACATTGGCCAAACACATATTCAAACATGAAAATCCCGCCATACGGCGCACAAATATTCATTCATTCAAACAGAAATAGGTATAAGGAAAGGGGATAGGAAAACACATAATAGGCGAAGACAGGACATGTGGGGAAGGCGGTTTTTGAGCAGATCACGAAAGTAAAATTATTTCCCTATCCGGGATTTGAACCACGGACCTTCCACTTTCCGGGCGGATGCTCTACCAGTTGAGCTAATAGGGAAACCTGATTTACCTTGAAATCTGCGATCTTTCAAATAAATGCCGTATGGCGGGATTTTCATGTTTGAATATGTGTTTGGCCAATGTGGCTCGTCTCTTCTTCTGGCTATGCGTGCCATGAAACGCACCGTTCCTATCCTTTATAAGATCGTATGAATGCTTTTCTACTATCCTTTCCCCTTCTTGTGTCCCGTCTATTTTTTCTCCTTTGGTGGGTGAAACAGCTCCATAACGCCATCTCTCGGGCAATATGTATCGGAGCACTTTGGCGCTTTATAAGATCGCAGATTTCAAGGTAAATCAGGAGGGTTGCTTGCGATGAAATTCCCGTTAAATATAGACAAGCGAAAAGTTTTGTAAAACATTTGCTCTCATTATGACGCTGTTCTAACGCACAGGAAAATTCGAAGAACTTAAAATCAGAATAGTAGATTGGAGAAACGGGCTCCAATTCATGCATCCATCGCGTATAATACACAATTTATAATTATACGATTATACGATTATAATCGGAAGTCCCCATCAGACGTATGGGCTTGCAAGTGCACGTACTTGAAGAAAGTGGTTTTTACTGGGTCCTCAAGGAACTGCTTTGCTTACAGCACATGACCAACGGTGTAAATTGAATGATAACTACATGAACAAAACACGGCTCGCTTCAGTCAGTATAACAGAAGGATACGAAAATTATGCCAATAAAATGATCAGAAAAAAACACTACTAGTTAGGCTATGGGAAAACATTTAACGATTTTCTTTACGTTGAAATAAAGTTAAAATAAATGTACAGCATTTGCAAATGGAAAAATAAACAAGTGGAAACATATTATATTCAAAGGTCTCCCCCCCCCCATTCGCTAAAAAAAACCACCCTCAACAATTCGAATTCATAAATGAACATTTTTTGCTAGCAGAACACTTTTGACAATCCATCTTGGTTCATCCATTTATCCAAATCTGTAGGGGCTACCCAATAGGTGTAATCTCGATAAGCTACAGTAACCTATTATCAAGCTTCCGTGTCACAGTTCACGCAAAAATAAGAAACAAACTCGCACGTGGAATCACGTATTGGGTTTAAGACTGGCTAAATATTAAACTGAAATAAATTTTATCCAAAACTTGCAAGAAAAATCTACTGTTATTGATTTGTAATTTGACGTTTTTGCTCAGCATGCAAATAAACAAGCCCTGTAAATGGAGGACGAATTCATTTCAACAAAAGACAATAGCATCTAGAGAAAGTTAATAGCTATAAAGTAAGAAACAGGTACCAGAGTAGAAGATGCGACTCCTTTTCTCGTATGTTGGGACGCCATGCAAAAGGACAATAACAAGGTACGTCCATTATTGCCACATTTCATCACATCGAAATAGCACAACCGAGACTTTACATAACGAGAGACCTCTGCATCCACATAAACGGTCGTCTAAAAACCACAGTAAATTATGATAAGCCGGGTGTGATATTTGGTTACAGTTATGAAACTTTACTGCATTATTCCCATTTTAAGTATCATCACAGATTCAGCCATAGATTGAGGAATATAGTGGTTTCGTTTCAACAGGTTTTTCGTCCCTGGCATCGCTAATTGAGGGTGGGAAGAAAGAATCCATCCAGGCTTCGCCATTCTATTTTTCTAAACGTCATCGGGTGATCACGTGTAAACATATAATGCCAATATCAAACGCTTTGCTCTTTTCTAGAAGCATTTGTACGTAACCTTGGAGAATCATCGAGTGACTCCCATCCTAGGTTCTTCAATACTCGCGTTACAGTGGTTAATAGTTCAACTAATCAAAGAGGTCTACCTCTGTATTTTGATTCGTAACTTAAAACTCTATAGTGCGTCCTCGAAAGATATTCGAGATTAGGTCTAATTCAGAATAACAGCCATTCTTGACCTTTCGATCACACATTTCCCCTTACTCCAACGATGTTTTTCATTATTTAAAATTTTAAATACTTATCCATCGGTATTTTCATTAAGTAACCATAAAGATGAAACAATATTACCACTGGAAATAATATATTCAGGCAAAACTGGACAAAGAAAAACAATATGGATGTGCAGAAAATATCAAAAAGACCAATATTTAAGATATTGTTGCAATGCATTGTAATACTATTACAGTGTATACTAAAGCGGCAACCAATCCAATCCCTGCGCATTCAAGAGGTCTAGATGGACAGAGACTATCCTTCGGCAGAGAATAATTAGAGAGGGAATGAGAAAACAAAAGCAGGTAGAATGCCACGACTCCTCGGGAGTGCGGGTGCATCAGCATACAATGGGCAGGAAGGGAAGGAAAGGGCAGAAAATCGTGTTCGCGGGGCGACACACCGCGCCTCGCAACTTCAGTCACCCCTAGCGTGCCCTTTTTCGAGCTCACGGCTTCCACGGCCGGTGGCCCCCAGGGCCTCAGTCGCCGACCAGATGGACGCCATGGAAAGGTTACGGATCGCTGAAGCGTCGCTCTTCGAAAGCAACGGAGGTAAGGACCACTAACATTAGTGCTATTACAACTTTCCTAGGGAAAGGTCGTCAATTATTTCGCCAAAAGGAAGCATAACGAGCCGGTAAACTTGAGGAATGTCGAATCTCCATTAACGAGTTCGGTTGGTTCCATTGGTTCCATTGGTCGGTTCATTGAAAAGGTCTTCTTTCTGCATGTTTCATAACAGCTGACTGCAACTGGTTTTGCTACTCAAGTGATTCTGACCAATATGATGGGTATTTTCCTGATAAATAATTTGTCAATCCAGGGGCTTGGCCGGAGGAGAAGTGTCGAGCACCTACCACGTGATTCTCCCCCACTGATTCTCAAAATCCGGCGTCTCCCAAATGAATACAAAAAAATATGCGAAATGGCGTGCGTACAAATACGGAGAAATGACATAGGACATAGACATGCGCTAATTTCTCCTCCGTGGTGCTGAGCAAAATCCGAGCATAAAATTTCACGACATTGCCTGGTTTGCTCAAACATTCCGCGACTTCAAAAAACACCACCTAATACAAACATGGGTTCAACGGGTTCACTTTATATAATTGATTAGATATTACTGGATGAAGTTTTCTCGGGTCTTCCACCGGGTCAGGGGTTCCATGTTGGCCGACGTTTCGATGCCCGACTCGTGCATCGTCCTCAGGGTTGATCACCACCACCACCGGGTCAGCACCAGATCTTACTTGATTAGATATTAGATAAAACGGGTTGGCACTTTTCCGTAGGGTTAAGGTTTGAATGTGTCTCTTGTATAACGTAGCCTTGCATTGATATAGCAAGCTCGAAGATTATTTCTAAGGGCTTTGGCAGAAATAAACAACGAACTAAGAGGTTATATCTATCAAAAAATTTAAGTATCTTCCAAAGAAAATCTTCGCGAAGAACACTTCCACGAAGAAATGTAATTGCTATTTATTTCTACTGTTATACAAAATTCAGCCCAGGTGAAGTCTGCGACAAACATTGGGTTTTACTATCGGTTAATGCCTGGAGAGTTGGGAGGGGTGTTGCATCCGTCACTGTCGGATGGGTGGCTGCCGCGATGCTGGGTCTTGCACCCGCACGGACGAAGCCATGACGGCCGGCCTTCTGCTTGCCCGATTCAAGAGCATCCGCCTTCGCTCCGCAGGCCGGGATAATGTACTTCATTGTACGTGTATCCATTAGTGCTGCTTTCACTCCACCCAGCAAACCCACTATGGGCACAATTTGCTTCACTAAGTAGTCCGGGGGCACACAATTATGCTTCCCTTTGCACTACAGCTCTTGTACTTTCATCCGTTTTCTCATCTCTTCGCATCTATCCTTGTTTCGGCCAGAATTTAAAACTCGATTACTAACACAGAGTACGTGAGATGGTCAAGGACGAAAATATCAGGTTTGGTTGCAAACCAGTGTATGGCGAGTGGTTAGTATATTATGATTCCACCAGATGGTACACGTTTCCGAAGGCGGATTCCATATCTTCATGGGGCTGAAAAGATGTCACGTCGATGCTAAAATGGTGTCGATGGTAGAGACCTCAAACGCGCAGATCCATAAGTGCCGATTTGCGAACGATCACCTAAAGTAATAGCTTAAGTGAGACATAAATTTCTTGATAGAAAAATCCGTGCTTGGCGTCACTCTTGAGCTTTTTGTGGAAGCGTTTCCGATCAGAATTCCTTTTTTCGTGCCCGAGGACATCGACAGGATATGTCACCTACAAGCAAGTATCTTGTACTTAACGCTGGGAGTGAGATCAATATCGCTTCAGCCCACTGTCCCTTTGCTGCCTTGAACAGGAATGCATCATTGCCTATACCACCACAGGTTTTCTTTGGGGTACAAAAGGGGATCTGTGCAGTTGAATACCAGGCATTTCGTGTTAAGAGCTACGCTATCTTGGAGAAACTCACCAGTTAATCAGCTGTCTACCATCCAAATTCTCTTGGAGATACAAAGTGGCAACGAAAGGATTATAATTAAGAAGAGATGGTCATCTTTTTCACCGTGGATGTAAGTTTTGCAACTTGACATTCCACGTGATACAGCCGCAGGTATAATCGAGCTTCGGAACTGCGAAATTGTTCGCGATGAGAGCCTCGTTCTGGACATATAGCTCAGAACACCAGATACGTTTGGCAGTCTATGCATTTTGCCTTTTTTTCCTTTCCTTTCACTGCTATCATCTCCTTCAATCGACGCTGGGGAACACCGAGACACTCATATGTCTCTTCGTCATCGAGTTGAAGACTGCATCCGTCCTGGAGTTGCAAGTTTTTCTCGTCTTCCATTCATTTTCAATACACCAGGTGGATGGTCACACATTTGTCCATATCAAAAACTCTATCCCTATATTTTTACTGCATTTCCGTACGGTATTCGGTGCAAGACGGGAGTTCTTTTTGCAGTGGAAGCACAGCAAAAGAGGCCATCGATGCGTAAAGGATTGGTGACTATATGCTACAAACTATCCTTTCTTTGGTAGACCCAATGGTGATACGTTACCACATTTGAAACTCACCGTTGGTCAGGTGGCCGCTGGATGAAGCCCACCGAGTGATAACAGGCTTTCCATAAAGGACGCGATATTTATATAATAGCGCAATGATTTTTAAAGGTCGCTGATGATATTTCCACATTGAAAATTGTCATCTCTGCATGTTTTCGTTCTTCTCAATAAAAAAATGATTTACATGCATTTTCAAATATTTTTTTTACATCCTTTCAAAAATTCTCGACTTTCCACGCAATTCACTGACTTCTCCCATATTTTCCGGTTATGGAAATGCCCCTTACTTTTCCCAGATTTCTCAGTTTTCCTTGGCGTTCGCTACACTGCTCCATTGTTATAGTTATCTTATTGTTTTTAGAGACTCACTTGAATACAATGAATAAGGTTTCACAGTGGGAAGATTCTCAAGCAGATAGAATACTGTTGAACACTCGAAAAATACAGCTTTGTGAAAGCAATACGCACGAGTTTCAATAATTTCATATAAGAGAGAAAATGAGTGTGTTATTTTCCCATATAATTCAAACCGAATCATATCACAATCATAGAATCACTTCATGTTGTAACACTGGTAAAAAAATATATTCCTATCCACGAACGTAGTTGTATTGCCATTCAGTAGTTCACCAAATGCAATTTGAGTTGGACGTTGACTTTACTAAACAGTCAGTACTCCAAAAAGGGCACCGCCGATTGTACACAAAAAAGTTAAAATATTTATTATCTGTTACAAAAACGCATGTAACAGTGAACTTTGTCAGCAGAGTCTGTAGTCGAATTCGCTAGTTTCTCTTCGAGTTTGTGACAATCGGCGAGCTTACTTAGGGCCACAAGGATCATGCTGCCAGAAGAATCGGGTACGAAATAAACGCCTGGTGGAGTTTAAAACATCATGAACGGAAACAACATCCACCAAACCCGTAAAAAAGGAGCAAATAAATAACGACTTTCTCGCCAAGCACAGAATAATCCTATTTGTATACAGAAAGTATATGCCACTGTGAAAAAATGTTTAAATCCACTCAAACTATACATGTCCACCCCAGTAGGTCTACATTAAATACGTATGTGTACTTGTATTATCGAATGCACGTAATTTATTCAAGCATACGCTTCTAAACCTCGCATGGAAGAAACTAACCAATTTTAAATATCCCCTTTACACTGTAGAAAAATAATTATAGATTCTCTACTATCAATGCAGATTACCTAATATGTGTGTATATATGTGTAAATATATGTATATTAATGGAAATATCTCCTATTGACCCATCAATGAAGAAGACCGAGGGCTAAATAATCAAACAAATGCTTTTTTTGCTGTTTTTTGTTCTTCTCGAGAAGATCCCAGAGTTCAGCACTGGCTACTTATGAAGAACCCCTGGCCTCTCGTCACACTCCTTGGATTTTACCTCGTGTTTGTGTTGTGGATAGGACCATGGATAATGAAGCACCGGGAACCAAAATCGCTTAAGTTACCAATTGCTCTTTACAACGTCTTCCAAGTATGGGCCAACTACAAAATAACAATTGGGGTAAGTAAACTCACTCGGGGAAACATGGAGACACTTTTTAATGAGAATGTTTTCACTTGAGACGGAGATTATTTACAATGAAAAAATTCTGCATACGTTTTTCAAATAAGGGCTTGCAGCCATAACGGTTTAAAATCCAAATGACGCGGTGTGAATGCTTCCGTGGCCATTCCTTCGCAGGGAAAATGCTGTTTGAAGTGAAACGTCATCATCAAATTGTAGATTTCACGCATATCACTCTCTATCGCATTCTGTTTGGGAGTGTTCTACTAGATAAGGGTTGCTAACGAGCCGGAAACGGTCCGCCGAACCTCGGGAATGAATAAACCGCCGGGTGCGCGGTGCCATGAAACCGCTGCGGCAGCGAAAAATATTTTGACCGATACGAAAAACACCCAGCCAACCTCCTAACACGCATGTAATATCATGTATTACATGGCTCATTTGCCATAAGTTCCCCAATATATGGTTTAAAAGTGAAAGAAATAAGCAACTGAGGAGAATTTCTTTGTTTAATGAAGAATGCTTTGGTAATCAATACTGCATCGTTGAGGAGGTGATAAGTACTTCGGATAATCAATACTCGTACAATCGATGTTCCATTGGTTAAAAAAAATTATTGATAATTATTTGTACAAATATCACATCTACCCAAACATAAAAAATCATCTGCTTCTGCTTTTAGTGACTTAAGAAAAATTAAAATCGACAGCCGGTGGGAATGGTAAGGATGAAACCACCAACAGAAAGACTTAAATATGCGTCGAATAATGTAACAGCCGATCTGTAACATAGTGAAATACTTACGAGCAAAGGAAATAAAAAATTCAGTTGATATTCGCATATTAAAACACCAAAATATATAATTCGACGCAAAACCACGAAGTTCACTCGGAAAATTAAATGCATTAGGAGCAACGTGAAAATGTTCAGAATTAAATTTTTTTAAGTCAAACGTTCTCCGCCTGCGATTTGCAAGAGTTCGGTAGTCGTTTTCTAACTATGCCGAGTCATTTCGAAGTAAGAGTACAGTCAACGACACATTATATGGAATTGTATGCACTTTAAAACAAGGTAAATCCAACATAGCCGCACAGAATGGCTTTCTTTACTCGTTTCCAAGTATTCGCGAATAACTGCAGTCACCTTATAACACGGAATAGCATTTCATAGTACGACATAAAATGCGCTCTGATCTCTATTTAAATTAGTCAAAACACTATTGTCACGCATATTAATTCTATAACTTTGACAATTTAATGTTTCTCTCATGCAATTTACTAACTTAAATACAGGAAGAATAAGAGATTAGTGAAAACCAATTTACACGCGTACGATCTATGTTTACGATTAATTGAATCAAGTTTCACAATTCGGAAGTTATATACAATTCCATACCTGACTTTTCAATTGCGCCGTGATTAATAAAACTTAATAGGTACAATTGATGTATCTGAATGGGGTCAATCATAGCGAAATCGATATTAAATCTCAAATATTGCCGTTGAATAAAATCAAGCCCACCTAAGTACCGTCTTTTTTTAAAAAAGGAGTATTGATAAGGAGATTTTTTCAACATTTAGTTCAGTGAACAACTGAAGTGGTCAGCATATACTCGCCAAATAAAATTCACGTAGATGGAACACATTTCAACTCCTCTTCGAGTGCGGGTATTATCTCAGCTGCGGGCTTCGAAGTAAGTCTGATGGAGCCTTGTAGTTCAAAGATAAGTTGGAAACAACAATAATACTAACAGATTATTTATAAACGGCTAGGAGTAATTTGGTAATTCCTATAAAAATCCAAACGTTATAAAATATTTCTAATCATATTATTACATACAGAAAACCAATGGGTGTTGTAGCATATCCTTATTGGGATTCGATTAAATTGAATATGCTGATACCTACAATAGATGTGGCATAAGTTTCAAATTATCGTATTGGCAACCGAATGATCGATACCTCATCTTTGGAACGAAAAACCATTACTTGGTAACTCGGGACCCAACTAAACACTTTCCCAAATTTTCCTACGACACTTCCGAGCAATTTACCGAGAAGGTGGAATTCTTAAAGGTCCCAAAAGGCTTTAGTCATGGCAGCGGGAGTCCTGAGAGCTTGATGCTCAAGAGTGAGAACCAGGTCTCATCGACAAATAAACAATCACGCGGATTTTTCTTGAAAGCATTCGGATTACTCCAGTTTAGAAACATTTATTCACTAACACTTCCCTCGCTGTTGAGTGAAAATGAGCAACTTTTAGAACGACAATAAAAGATTCCCCTGACAGAAACAAGAAGTGTACGCCACTGCCGAGAGTTTGTAACACAAATAATCTGTCAAAATAGGATTGCAACTCATTTATTATATCACAGATGAGACAGGAATCATTCCGAATGGCAATTTCCAGCTTTGGCATATAAAAAAAACCATTAACACAGTAATTAATCCGGTTAGGTAAAAGATGGTAGAGTTCACCCAGTACTAAGACCGACGGCGTGTGAATATTCACACATCAGGGAAGGGGGGCCAGTTCCTTTCCCTGCGTAGGCTATGGTTCCCCAGGAAGATCTGGTACCCGAAAAACCACATAGTTTAGGTGGCGCTGCAAGTGCCCAGAGTGCCCGGGAATCGAACCCAGGCCCTCCAGTCAGTAGTCCAACGCTCTAGCCCTGGACTACCGCGACCCACATTTGGCATATGCGTCTAACAAAATGAGACCATTACCAACATGAAAATTAAACCCAATAAGGCCAATATAAGACTCGCTACAAAAGTTTTAGTATGAACAACGATGCTGCAATTTACCGCAATCACATTACCGGAAACCGCCCACAAATTTAAAGGAGCATGATTAATATTTATTCTGAATATTTTATTTCCTCAGGAGGATGAGGAGAATGAATCAACAGCGATTCCGTAGTACTGCATGTTTTGCGATGCGAAGCCGGGTTTATTTTCCGGCACCAAGTCTAATAATCGATCATGTGTTTCTACAAAAACTGAGACATGAAATAACTTTTGTTGTCATCTTACGGCTTTACTAAGGGATCAAACCACACACACGAGCGTCATCGGATCGAACTAAAATGATAGAAAACAAAAGAGTAAAAACCCCCCCTAAGGCCAACTCTCCATGGCTGAGCAATATAAAAACCACCACGGACGCAAACACTCGAAAACTCGAGCTCTTCATCTCTCACGTTTACTGAGCTCTCGAGGCAACTGTTATAGTAGCTCGAGTGGGCCGCCGCCTGGTGGTTCATGCGATTAAAAATGGCCAAGGGGGCGGGGTGAATTTTGATCGGATCTCCATGAACTGAAAACTCTGCCAAGAACCGGCATGCATAGTGGATTTGCCAAAGAATAATTTTTGGAGCACCAAAATTACTTCAATTGACATCCAAAGTAGTCTTTTTCACTTAAAAGAGTGAAGGGAATAAATAATTTCACTTAAATAATAAATAAATTCACTTAAAAGGGAAATAAAATAATAGGAATAAATTATATTGCACTAGGCGCACTAACAGTGCTTATAAATTTAAAGAGTACGGCAAAAATGTTCAACAATTTACAGAAATGGGACGAGGGAAAGAGTTTCCTCTCAATCATTTATCGTAGCACTTAAAGTTTCATGGGAAGTCAGCACTCACATTTCCTTTCCTTTTCAAGGTTCTGAACGCGGGCTGGCTTTCTCACTACACACTTGGTTGCCAACCCGTGGATTATTCTGACAACCCCGATGCCGTGCGGGTAAGTAAAAACAACTAATAACAAATGAACAATTGGGTGGGACCAATAAATTACACTGAGAGTCATACTACAGGATTCATTCAGAACATAGAAGCACCAGATGATAGGAGATATCTAGTGTGAAAGTGCTAGGGAAACCCAGGGTAAGGCGGTCGTATGGGCCAAGGTCAAATTATTCGCGGGCCGCTGTTGATGAGCACTTCCTCCAATCGTCCCCTTCCACAGAGTGTGTACCACAGTGACAGGGGATCATGGTTTGAACACAAACTAAAATATCTTGCGCGCAAAAAATATCTATACACGAATTACGCCCAATCACACGCCCAATTCAAGACACCATTATTCGATGTTTTTTCATTGGAACTAGACAACCTCTGATTTTCAAAAGTTAAAGCTACAAGTCAAAAAAGATTATTGGAAAAAACGGCATTGGGGAATATTAATTTCTCCATTATCTTGATATCTAAGCAAATAGAGCGTTTGGCTGCTAGCCTCGTGTTCAAATCTGGACAATGATTCTGCACATCGCCAACAAAATCCAAGCTATGAAATGTTCTAGAAACCAAATTTGTCTACGAATTTGTAAGAGGCACGTGGAAAGGAACTAACGCATATCACTGTCTTTTTATTTCCCATGCCCTTGTGAGCTAAACCCTCAACTACCAATCCAAAGTTAACGTTGATGGTTGTAGTTTTAATGTGTTCTTCAATATTCCACTTATATTTAAGACTCCCGAAAATACTGGTATTATTACCCATTCCTGTACAGATTATTTTCAAAGCGAAACAAAATCCACCTCCAGAAATACTCCCCGACAGACAGTTCTTTCTTTTAGATGGAATAAAACAATTGGATTTTCTAGGCTTGAACAGACGATACCTATTCCGAACAATAGACAACATTGCGACACCGGAATGTTGATTAAGATTCAGTGCACTTTAGCAAAAAACCTTGATGCAGAGGATTTTTCCAGAAATTTTCATTCAAATTTCTCCTCATCCGGCTCATTGTAGATGGCACCTCTTATTGTACCTTATCTATTATGGGCCGAAGAAAGAATATGACTTGAGTCTCCCAAACGTGATTAAATTTTTGGATGTGTGAAAAATTACATGTAACATTTCCCGCTTTGCGTGCGTCCAAGAACACTTTCTAGGAAATATGCACATTTTTACAACTTCTTTGTGCCTTTGAAACACTATTACTAGGGAAATACAAGATATTACAAAAAATATTAGTGCAATTTTAATTCATTGGACATGGTTACATCTTCTTCCAGAATCTGCTCGCCAGTTCCCCTTCATTATGTTTTGTTTAGCGGAATTTTTTGCATTAAAATCAACCACAAAAACCATAACCATTAGAGCAGCACAATAATCAACCCGAAGTATGGTTTCGATAGAGAATGGTAGAACTCAAACCTTACGAAATTCATACATTCAAGGTAGGAGAGTCAGTCCTACCCGTGTAACAACTCAGTTTCCCAAGAAGTTTCAGGAACCAGAAAGCGTACCGAAAAGATTTCATAAGGGATTACAAATAGGCATCACGAGATTTGAACCGGCGAAGCGGTCAACAGCCTCCCTGCCTTATGAGCTACAAGGCCACCGTTGGCTTGGCTCAAACAATTTGTAATTTACTAAAACATACACCATATATAGGCGACATCAAAACAAAATCGCTGAACGTTTAATTGACGATCATCTTAATTTCTTGAAACTGATTTACAGCATTCAAAACATCACAATTACGATTACTCATCCACTTCGGGCAAAGTAAGAAATTCAGAAAGGTACCCGCAACGTGTTTACATCCAGAAAGATCTAGGCCCCGAAAAAATGTACCAGAAAACAAACAGGTAACTAAACAAAGAACGGGAAATCTCTCCATAAACATGTCACGGGTATTATGAGAAAACGTCGTACAATTCATAGATCAACAGTAAACCTTTATTTAAAAGTATTTTAAAGGCTTTCGATCCTATTTCCCTTGAATTCCATTTCACATTTGACTCTTCTACGAGAAATAATTAATAATTTCTATTTATGTGAAACACTCGCGTCGCTATTCAAATATTTGGAAAGTTTCCAAATGTAATTTTGAAAACAGTTTGCATAAGAATATACATCACCTAACACATTATGCAGTCACTAGACTTTATACTTCCATGATTTTGTGCACCGTGACCGTGAAAGTATCTTACTGTTTATTATGCAGAAACATGTTCCAATAAGAGAGAGAATAACCACTTACATGCCTATGCTAGGAACACGGAAAAGCTTTTGCCAGGAAACATTCACGTGCGGACCCACTGAGAATGCAATCCTCTCAGGGAAAATATGCTCGGAAATGAAAATATTTTGTGCCAGGTTTTCATTTAACTATTTTGATTTCGGGGCGATAAATGTGATAGCACTTATCGATTTAGAAAATGCATGCATTCACAGCCTCTTTTTGCCTTTGCCCAAAACGATTTGAAAAGTTAACGACTCTAGGTGTATTGAACACAAAAATCAAGATCATTAACTGTTGAATATACACTTGCTGACAACCCTATACCTGATACCCTATACCCTACCCTGAATTTATTTTTAAAAACTCTTGCAAATTTAACCTATCAATCATTAGTAATAGCTACTATGCACCACTAATAGTAACATTTTCTTTCATTGCATGCGGCGATTGAAAAGATGGCAGAGCTCTGCTGGTGGGCGCTAATAATCAAGCTCCTCGAACTGCTGGAAACGGTAAGGATACGTGCTGTGACTAATTTTGAAATTACAGAAAATGCAAATTTGCTTTTGGTTGGACTTCGTGGCTCATCATTTTTGGAGAAGACCGCAGCCAGTTACTGAGGGCAGTAGTGAAGAGACGGATAAGGGTTTCCGATACGTGAAGGACAGGAAATTCGAGTGATCCCTTGATAAAACAACAGACCATTCGGATCTCATAAGGGTTAACAGGTTTACCTTTTGACCTCTGTCTGGACGCAAACGGATTATCGACCGCAGGGATTAATAAAAAGTTCGAAGTAATTCCTAATTAGTAGTTGTAAATTTTTATCCATACTGAAGGGATATATCCCGACCGAAACGCTTTCGGCTCCATTAGGAGTGGGGACTTCGCATTTCAATAGTGGAATGTAATCTTTAAGGAGCCGACATCATCTCTCAACAGTCGAATGCAATTGTCTCATACAACTGGTAATGTAATATTTCAATTGAACAGAGGATAAGAATAAATAACGGAGCCTTTTTAAGTAAAAATTTAGTATTTTTAAAACAATTTCCCAAAATATACCAGAAACAATTGTGTCAGGCGAGATCCAATGAACACGTTAAAAAGAAAGGAATACATTAGGAAGTCGGGAAGCCACGTCAGCTCTGGGTGGCCATTAGGAGCCATCAAGGGATCGCATTGCCCATGAACACCTGGAAAAACCATGATGTATTCTTTCCGTCACGAACTTATTATGCACTGCAAATTCTTACTAGATTAATATCTTAGATGTGAAGATTTAATGAGAAATTGGTGAATAACGTCCCCTAATAATTTACACTCGAAATAGTAGTGAGTACATACAAATGACCCACGACAAAGTCCAACGATTGTTGGCTCTAGTAAATCATCCACGAGGTTGTTTCTGAAATTGAGCTTTATACAGAAAACTCTCAAAAGCGGGTAACAACATTTCCGAAGCGGGCGTGAAACGACGTGAGCACTCGTTGGCCTGTTTACCTTCAACACTTCGATGAGAATGAGACTATAGATGTCGCAACAAGCCGGAACCATAACTAAGTAAAAGAAAATTATAATATCAAACGATATCAGGAAGGACAACACCACGGTCTAAATCAACTGCAAAATGTTACCTTTATCAATGCCGCCTAATTACGACGTTGTCCGCAGCGAATCCAAATCTGGGGCACGAGCTTAACCTTAACGGGCCGCAACTTTTAATAAGATGACGGAGGCAAAACCTAGGGTGGGCAAAAAAAACATTGGGGCGGCCGCGAGAAACAAATACACTGCATGATCTGACTTCAGCATTCACAGCTGGCATACATGACTTCTATTGGACTCGCTGATGGAATACAATGAGTAAATAGTCATGGATCAAGGATACCCACAATCCTTAGAAACACGGTGGGGGCTGGCTGGAGTGAGGAGGTATAGTTGCTTCAACGCTGGCCCTATTCGGTCGACCACCGACTGACCACCACAATGTGCACGAGGTCTGAAGCGAGGAGGTCCACACGACGCACTGGCACCCGCGGAGCACCGTGAGGGGCAAGGGAATGAACACCGATCACCAATAAGCTTCAAGAAATCGCGCCGATCATCTGGAAGTAGCAACGTTAACCCACGCCGCTGGTCCCTCTTGGCCATGTGAGTACACGTGAGGATTCACATCAATGAAACCGCCCCCAATTCTACGGGAGCTTCATCGCAGGATCCCTTCGTTACTGGACTAAAAGGAGTTTACCTTAAGTTCACCACAGCGGATATATTGAAACCTTTTCCATTGAGGATCTAGATACCAGTTTTAGCCATACATATTATGATACGAACAAAGGATAAGTAATGAGGCTTTTCTACGCAATTCCTGTATAAAAAAGTGAAGGAAACCCAGTTTTCCTCCACAAACAGTATCCCAGTTATCACATTATAGCATTCGGCGATGTCAAGGCATTTTTTTGTGTCAAGGCGAACGGAAATTTAATGAATCTGTTTTCTATCTATCAAGCATTGAAAAAATTTATTGCAACCTAATTACATTCGGTCAGTCTAAATCAGGGGACGCAATTATTATAAGTACCAAAAGAAAAATTACAATGAACTTCACTTATTACCTTGTTCATGACCACTTAGTAGGGAGTTCCCCACCTAATTACTTTTTATAAAACTATAATTACGGCAAATATTCGTAAAAATTAAAATGACTTAATAATTTACTATCGATATCACATATCAATTGCAACTTATTACAAGGTGATCGCAAACGCACAGTTAAAGCAATGGCTGGCATTTCTCGTTATGGAATTTTCGTGACAAATAAGTTCCAATATCTGTGACTGTTCCAACGAACATTACAGAGACCAAATGGTAACTCAATGAAACCAAAAAAGCCAATGAGGTCATGGCGACGATGAAGTTCAACATCACATATCAAATTGAAATTTCCAGACAGGTTTCGTCTTTAAAATACGGAAACTTGGCAGGCCTAGGTATTTTTCAAGAAATTTTCCTTTGATGTTTAATCAAAAGACAGTCAAAAGGGAAGAGGTAATAAAAATCAAACATTAACATTACATCCTTATTCCTGCAGCCCATCAACCGGCAAGAGTGATGGAGCATACGAGCACTGCCCGACTCATATGGAAATAAGTGGCCATTGGTAGAGGAGAGAACGACGCATCAAATGATCTGAATTCAGTTTCCCGAAGCTATAAGTCAGTTTACAAGCACTTTAAATGTGCACATATGGAGTCTGCTGGGGGTAATAAATAATGCACCACGTGTTACTTGCCTGCATTACAAAGTATGCGAGCTTCGAGGAGACTTCGACTTTCAACTCTGAGAAATGGGGTCCTGAGGTCCAGCGCTTACGTCCTTGCGTTGCATTCTTAGTGCGACCGATTCGATTCGAGAGAAAGAATGACCCACAGCGAGAAGGATCCATGTTTGCTTGGATTGGTAGCAATTACACCTCCCGAGAGCAGTGTTTCGATGCCTAAAGCTCTGAGTAAGAGTACGAGCCAGCGAAATAGACCTTGGTTAATTGTTGAAGGTCCAACGACCTATGCCAGTTCCTTGGTACGGGAGAAATGAAGTCATGATACTTGATCGGAAAATTAAAATTATTTTCAAAGACCGGTTATTATCCAAATACTTCCTCTAATAATTCCGGTCAAATGCGCTGTCCACAACTATACAGGTTAATATTAAGACTAACGTTGATTAAGGGCAATATCGTCGGCACACCGTCAACATCAACCATCACCATCACCACCACCACCTAAATTGTCTTTTTAATAGTCCGAGAAATAAAGGAAAATAAAGGAAGACTCAAAAGTAAAAAACAGTTAACAAGGATTGTTCGGACAAAAAACCATAGCATTACAGCCTATTTTTTCAAAAATTTCACGCTGTAATTGCCAACTACGCTAAAATTTGAATCTTACTACAACTGTGTCTAATAAAACAAAGGAAATAATTTAACATGTGCAATTAATGTGTAGTTCCAAAATAATATAATATCGTAACATAAATTGTAAAATATTGTAAATGCAGAGCGACTAAAGAACAGAAAATTAGAAAGACGTCTAGGGAAAGGGGGGGGAGGAACAGTAGAGTATACGTGAATCTGCTACGTCCTGTTTATAAAATAGTATTACCAACCCTACGTTACCATAGAGAACTATTTAATGATAATTTTTTGACAAAATTTGATTGTGAAGCAAAAAAAAAACTAAAAATAGTAACACTGCACTTTTTTTTATTTACTCCTAGGTGTTTTTCGTGCTGCGCAAGAAATATAACCAAGCCTCTTTTCTTCATCTTTACCACCATGTGTCCACACTGCTCTTTGCGTGGGTCTTGGTTAAATTTGTGCCAGGTGAGTAATACAATAACGATAATCACCTATTGAAAAAATTTCACGCAAATTTAAATTTGCGAAAATAAAAAAAGACAAATTAATTCATGACGTGGTAGTCCAGTGGCTAGAGTGGTGGACCGGTGCCATTTTTCGGATACCAGAACTTCTTGGGGAACCACAGGCGGCACAGGGAAAGAACTGGCTCCCTGGTAATTTCACACGCCTCTAGGCTTAGTGCGAGGTAACATCTAATATCACCTATCAAACTTGCCTTGTCTTACTTTTTTATGTGGCTCTTAAATAATAAGAGACGAAGATTATTACAATTTTCCACTTAATAAATATTTATTTCCAGTCTATTTTCGAAGCACTACATCATTTTCAAGTGAATTAAATTATGCAGTGCATCGAAAATAGTCGGAAATAAATCTTTATTAAGTGTAAAATTGCAATAGTCTTAGTTTCTGTTATTATCTAACAGTTCCCCCACATCACACCTGAATCTGTAATTTATATTGGTTGTTAGATGTTATATAAAATCCAACAAAACGGAAAAAATGCCATGGGAATTATATTGTGCACTTCAATTATTTGAACAGATTAATTAGAGATAATCTGTTAGTTAAATCATGAACGGCTAAAACCATTGTTATTCCGGTAGTCACAACTGCTTGATTAGCATTCCAAATACGTTTATACACATTTTCAAGAAACTGCGGGAAATGTCGAAACAGTAACTTTTAACGGAGTCATCCGCTAATATGCATTTCAATGCAATAATTTCAGAGCGTAAAAATCATTCCGGTAAAGGCGAATGATTTTTACGCTCTGAAATTATTGCACTGAAATATGTTTGTATTAAAAAAAGGAAATATCGGGAATAATATTCCCTAATTATGTCATTAAATTTTATTTTTGGTCATTAACTAACTCCGCAAAAATGACGTTCTCTCTAAAGCCTCAAGTGCTGTAGAATGTGCAATTTCATAAACAAATCCTTCTTTCCCTTTCAGGCGGGATGCCAACAATGTATGTTTTGCTCAATTGCGGCGTTCACGTCGTCATGTATTCATATTACCTACTGACCGGACTCAGTGCTACATTGAGGACATTATTAAATCCATGGAAGAAATACCTCACCATCTTACAAATGGTAAGCTTCACGATCTCCACACTCGATATTGGATTGGAGGGTCACTTTTATACACGTTTCTTTCCTCCCAGTAGCATAAAAGACCGTGGGCAATTATGACCCAATCAATATCGTTTTGCCATGAGACTAATTACGCGAGGGGCATTTAAGAACTCTTCTGAAAATGATTTCTTTTCAGAATTGGGCTAGGAACTAATTCATTAGGGGGTTTTATCTTATATTCGGAAAAATTCTCTCCGGCGAGACCCTTCGGCGTGACCTTTACCTCGTAAAGGGCGCCCAGGAGTCGAGAAGGGGAGAGGAGCAAGAGGGAGAGCGAGACGGAGCAGACGCGGGGTGGAACGGGAAGAGGGAGGTGAGGGGATTCGGCAAGGAAATTAAGGCTCCCGACGACGGAATTCAGGAAACAACAAAAAAACCGGGACGAGCTGCCAGGAAACGACTTATTTTTACGGCACACCCACCACTCGAAAAGGTCTGTCATGGAAGTTAACACAAAGTCCATTGCAGGATAATTAATTGGGCACCTTACCGACAGCGACAGGGGAAGATGCTTCGAGTTGGTTTCTTCAGATTTTTTCTCCTGAGAAAACGAATAAATGAAAAGTCTTGTCCGTTCTCGTGGTCTACAACCTCCGCTTTAAACTTCCATTGCCCACGTAAGTAAATTACAGCAAATGGAACCATTCTTTACGTTTGAGTATACTCCGAGTTACACTCAGAAGAGTTAAATTTCCGCAGAGATGTCTACTTAAAATACTTTAAAATAATAAAAAAGGATTCAAGAATTCGCGGAAGAACACAATTGTCACGCTTGATGGCTTTTGATATAGAAAAATGAATGTAGCATGGGTTGAAACAGCCTAGTTTCGGGAATTGCAGATAGAGCATAAACAGTGCTACGTGATACTTGGGAAACATGGGAGGTGGACTAGATAACGTAATCGCGGAGTTACACAAGGATTAAAATTAAAATAACGCACCCAATGATAACTTACTACCACTAAAACGTAAACATAGAGGGAACAGATATTGTGGGAACACCGATGCATATATAATGAAATAGTTTCGCCAAAAGTCTTAATTTTACACTCATTCCAAAAAGTGCCCACTTAATTCAAGTTTTGATCTAAACCTCGCACGCGGCAAAGAACAAAATAATCCAACAGAATGATCCAGAAGAATGCCAACCGGACAAATGACTAGATGCGAGATGAAAACAACTATTCTGAACGCACTTGGGTGATATTTTAGAAAAAGAAGTAAAATGAAAATATTGAGTTTTGAATTGGCAATAGATGAATTATAATTCGTAAAAGAATGTGTTGTAGCAGATTTTAACATGGAACGTAGTTCTTTAATACTCTTTCTCTACGGGAAAAGGAGGATGAGCGTAGAGTTACACAAATTTACTGAAGAAAGTCCAAATGCTTTCTGCTATTACTCTAGTCGGGAACACGAATAATGTTAAAAGTGGACTGAGAAAATGAGGTATTAGATAAAATTCGAATGGAGAGAAAGTAGACGAGATGTCTTGGGGGGGGGGGAGGAAATAAAAAGTATAAAGGGCACAGAATTTACACAGAGAAAAAATACTTGATAAGTTCATAAGTTCGGGAGATGCCGCAACAGTAACTTTTAACGGAGTCATCCGCTACGTGTAGCATTACAATGCAACAATTTCAGAGTGTAAAAATCATTCGCCTTGACCGGGATTCGAACCCCGATCCCTCGATGTCCGGCCGAGTGCTTTAGCCGGTTAAGTTACTTCCTGAATTTCATTCACTTTTTTACACAATCCCCCTGTATGTTCAAACACTTTACAAGTCCTTGATAGTCGTTAAAAAGGAGTCTTACGTTTGTTGTCGCAGCCAACGAGTAACCTCTTGGACTGCGGCATAACCCTTTTCAGAACGTCGAGCACCAAAATGATATTTTAGGGCCCCAATCAGATAAAAACCACTGGGGGCTAAGTGGCGACTGTACGGTGGCTGTTCCATGAATTCCCAATGAAATATTCGCAACAGTTCCAGTGTTTGTCTTGCTAACGTGTGCGACTTAATTATTGACTTATCCTCGGATACATATTCTGCTTCAAGTAACAACATTTATTCCCGAAAGTTGCCACAGGTCAACAGCATTGAAATGAAAAAATAATTCGCAAAAACCAGTCGATTGGGCTACTACCTATCGCCAACTGCATTCATCGGAATTTCTCTAATCTGTCAGTGATTATCTTAAATCTTATCTATAATAAAATGTACTCAGCCTCTAACATTACAAAATCACGGGAGTACTCGAGATTTTGATGGATTTAGTCTCACTGAACAGCTTGTAGCATTTTTTGTGTACTTTGGATAATATTTTTTTAATTCGATTTTTATGCGATTTTTTTTAAATTTGTTACTAAGCCGTCAGTTCATTTCCATTGGTTCAGAAAATAATGGATCGGTCTCTTAATCATAATTTTTGTGCATAGTTGCCCTAATAAGAAGGCTGCTAAAAACAGCATATTTATTTTGTCTTTTCCCAATGACAAGCGGCCACCACTTTTGTTTTATGAGACACACGGATTTCGGCGTTCGCGGACGTTTAAGCAAATGTTAAGGACTCAGAAGAACTGTTTAATGCAAAGCCTTTGGAAAGAACATCATTGTACTTTCATAGTTAAATTTCATCCAACATAAAATATTTTAATAATATCCTAAGCAATTATATTAGTATTATTAATGCTGATATTCAATTGAGGAAATATATGGAGACTTTTAATTCAGTTTTATTTGCCAGTGGGGTTACACCTTGATTTTGTGTTACAGATGTTCCATTGGTCATTTTTGACATACATTCAACAATTATTTATAAATACGAAGTTTTCATTTACTTTATTATTTCAAAACATTATATTTTCCTAATCCTATGGAGGCAGGAAAAATGGATGAAAGGCGTATTGAGCGGTAGTGGAATGTTGAAGAGGGTAATAGAGGGGAGAATGTTGGGCAAGCGAGATAAGGTCAGGAACAGGATAGGGATGTTGGACGGGATGAAGGGAGGAAAGAAGCACACCGAGATGAAGAGGGACCTGATATAGATTAGTTTTCTAGGTGGGGAGTCACAGAATGTTTATTTGATAGTTGTGTCCATCCAAAAACCTACCTTAACCGGTAGATTACCTAAAAATAAAATAATATATATTCCTTTGCTGAATGACTTTTCATTTCGGAATAGAGATTTTTAAGATCGAATGAAAAAGGCACTCCCAGTAATTAAAAGGACGACATATTGGCTAATTTACCTATCGTTATAATCTCATTACGATTAATAAGTGACATAAGAACAATACCGATATCAGCTAAAATCCAAGTAATTTACCATAAACATAACTTTTAAAATCTAGTGTGATTTATTAAAATATTTATTTAAGTTAACAGCACTAAATGAAACAACTTTAACATTAATTTGGTCATTTACTAATTCAAGTTAAGGTACGTTGATATATATACTTTAACTGGCGTTTAAATCAACACTTCATAGTAACACTGAAAGAAGTTTAAAGCAAATTATTTATGTTAATTTTAATTATATTTTCCAATCAAATTTCCTGGACATTTTTTCCTAAACATTTCCTCATCACTCATTTTTCATGTTGATCAAAATGTAATAGTAATTTTTCTGACAGTATAGCCTTCATCGTATTTATACAAAATTGCGCCTATTTACGGTGGACGGCGGTGGCTTGCTGAAACTGATGACATCGGTGATGCAAACGATGACGTCATGTTTCATCATCCACCAGGAGCTACGTTATCATTCCAAAAGAGAATAAAAGGACCAGCCTCTGGATCCAATTACAATTGGCAAGAAAATTGAATGCGTTGGAATTCTCAAAGAACTTTAAAGAAAAAAATATTCAGCATGGTCACTCTATCCGGGACAAGTCACAGGGTGAATGAGAATTTCTCAAGTGATCTATAATAACACGCTGGCGTTGTCGCTCGCCACGGCATTGCGATATCGCATGGGGATCGCTCCTCTGGTCGATGGACTCATCGTCCAGCGTGCCCCCCCCCTAATAGCCGCCCCTTTCTCCCCTTCCAACAGGTGCAGTTCTTCCTGATGGTGGCCCACGCGACGCAAGCCCTGTCGCCCGACTGCCCGCTCCACGCCGCGCTCCCGCTTTCCTTCATCCCCAACGTCCTCCTCGTGTGCTGCCTATTCCGGCGCTTCTACGAGAGGTCCTACGGACGCGTGAGCGGCGGGAGCCGAGGCCCGAGGAAGAGGCTGAGGGACGGCGAGTGAAGGGGGGGCGAGTGCGGAGGCAGCGACGAACCACATGGCGATGGGATTGTCCACTCCTCCCACCACATCATCACCCCTATGTGACAGCCTGTGACACAGACCAGAGTACCGCCCTTAAAAAATAAAGAGCCTTCCAACCCTTCGGTGCACTTATGGAATATTCTTATAGTGAAGACAAATTAATCATGACGACTTTTTTTTTCATCTGAAACATGATTTAAACTATAACAAAAATTAAATTCTTCGAGAATCTAGATCAGTGATTTTGGCTATCGTGATAGTGTTACGCATCCCCTTATCCGAAGGTATTCTTTTTTGAGGACTAAGAGAGTGAGGTACTATTTTTGTCAGCGGTGGGAAATACGCTGGCCCCTAAGACTGTGTCTTCCAAATAAATATTCTCATCAGAGTGAGGAAAGTCTTCATTTACGGAATACGAAGAACGTGAAATGATTATTCGTTGGTCAACATGCGTAGTTCTCAGGAGGTGTGGTTATCAGCTAAAGAAATTAGACATCGGCTTCATTATACGTTTGTATGCAAAAATACTTCCAAGAAAGAGGTAGGGTGCTCAGTCATTTTCTGATTGTCAAAACCTCTGAGGTGTACGATAACCAAAGTGTAAGTGTACTTTTCCATATGTAAAATATGAGTGGGTAAGGAGGAAGTCGGTGGCTGCACAAACTATCTTTGGACATACGCCAATTTTTACCCCTCGATAATCTGTATAAATCATCTCATATGTTGCACATACCATCGCATATCCTTCTCCTTAACTCAATTAAGTCTGACGGAAATTATCGAGACAATAAGAAAGTGTGACGTTGGTTCCCAAAGAAGAAATAACTCATTAATAAAGCAAAAATAACTTTCTACATCATTTATACGTACATTTCCTTCCCGATAGTATGCCTCAACCGTTCTCTTACATATCCACTACCTTCTAAGTACGTGGACTCGTGAAACACCGGTTACCAGCTGGGACTAGCGAACCGCCTTGAAAGCTGGAATCACCCTCACAGTAACCGAAGGCTCCCTATACAATGAGTCCTCAGGCCCGTGACAACGCCAAGTACGTACAACATGTTCTATGCAGAAAGTAAACCGCAACGAACTCCCTTCGCCGCACTTGGTGCTGGAACTAAGTCCTGAAGAGGAAGAAGTGGAATTTACGATGAAAGTTACGTGCCACTTCATGTTATTCTCAATTTTCTACTGACGCGATGCGGCATATTCGCAATCTCGGAGTTTCCTTTTTATCTGTCAGTCAAGAGAAAGCAAGCGACGCCACAAGACGTTCGTTATCTCATAAGATATGCGCCGTGGTGGGAAGAGGGAGAGGTGGTTCAAACATCTATGGAATGCGATAGATTGATACTAAGGGATGATTACTATTAATGTTTATCGATGAGCAGTCATCGTGTGTTTATTCTTTCAATCCTAATCCTCAAATATTAATGGTACCATAACGGATGATTATAACTTCTCGTTCGCCCACGCTCCCTCAGAATCCAATCTGGGAAAAGAAGAGTTTACCGCACGGCAGGTATTGAGCCGTTAAAGCCGTCCTGGTGGGGCCCTGATCGAAGGGGACGAATTAAGAGAAGGGATTACGCCGTCATTCGACGACGGAGGCGGATAATTTAGATGAGAATCCCGAGACCTGAGCAGCCGCGGGAATGAATAATTCTAATTGCGGAAACCTCGAGTTTAAAAACGTGCACAAAAATGTCATTACCTCACTGGATGTCCCCCCGAGGAATCGTCAGCTCGAGTCATACGATCATATATTTATGATCGAAATATTATAGAAGGAATTTTAATGCATAATGGAGAGGAAATTTAGCCTCGGAAAGTTAAACCAATTCACTTGACCACCACCAATTTTCAGATGGAACGAAACACAAACATGAACCTGGCAGAAAGCGTTTCATATGGACAATTTCATTAAACAGAGGTACGCACGTTTAGATATTCTCACTTGAGGAAGAAAACATTACTTCTAAGTATTTAGGATGGAAAACAGGTTTTTATACTCGCCGACATAGCCAGAATAGTCAGTTCTTGGTGACTTTCGACCAAAGATAAAGGAAATATGTGGCCTCCTGTATTTGCACCTACCGCGAGTCTTACGATTTCTAAGTGATTGGATAGTAATATATTTACGATACAATTAAAACCTTCAACCTCTTTAACATAATCACACTTACAAAGACAAATAAGATTGCAGCTCACAAGAGAGGGCCCATGAATAGATTTTAATTACATTGGACCACGCTAAGTCGTCTGTAGTAGCTAGAAATTTCAATAGACTCCTAGTCTTCAGGTATATTCTTCAGGAAGAGAAAAGTTTGTTCCTTAAATTTGTAATTATTTCCCCTTTCATTTGGTGAAAAGATTACTTAAATTGAATGATAGCTGACATAGTAGTAGGCTAAACGAAACCGTAAATTTACAATTTGATCTAGTTAATTACTTCACCTTGCCGGGTATATCTTGTACAAGAACGCGTGTGACTTGTATGATCGCGTGAATAAAGAGAATTACTAGGGAAAGGAATATTTTCGTGATGCAATACAGATGGTCCCAATGGCCAATTTATTATTAATTGCTATTAATTTTTTAATTAATATTTTAAAAATTACAATTATTATTAATTGTAGTCTACCGTTTAACGTAGGTTTTGGATGGACAAAGACTTTATCGCCACAATTCTTAGCCAACAAAAAGCAATTAAACATACGACATTGAAACTGGTCAAATAAAGATGTATCTGACTAACAAACGCGCGCACTTTCTGTGGCAGCGGCCATAAATACACCAAACCATTCCTCACTCCACTAACCCACACCACAGAAGCCCTTTCTTTCCCGAGCCATCGAGGCAGAGACCACCGGGCACATCAGAAAGTTGATATGTTAATTCCTTCCCTTCACACCTTTCAGGAGCACTGCCGGAGCCCGCGTCCCCTACGCACGTTGGGTGTAGTCGCCACCATCGCCACAGGGTTCAAGTTAACATTAACCAAAAACCCCAAATGTAACAGGCCTCCGAAATTCTCCGTAAGAGAAAATTCATCTACATCTACTAAAAACCTCACAAGCCACCGCAAGGGCGTATGGCGGGGGGTGTTAGGGCACCACCCGTAATAAACAAAATAAACCGCATGCAAAAGCCACTAATGTATACAGTCCACAAACAAAACATGTTATACATTCATGCAAAAACCCTTACAACCCACACACATGCAGACACACAAACTACTAACTAACATACAAATACAAATGTACCTGATATATTTGCTATGTTTAATTTTGTTCCGACTTGTAAATTAAATGTTTTTAATATTTCTAAAGTGACTCCGGTTTCTTCCTATTATGATTCTGATTGTTCGGGGAAAGAATAAGTATTTTTATGAATCTGTATTCGAATCTATCTCCCTTATTTCATCTTTGTGGTCTGATCTACCCAAGTAGTGTGGGGCTATTATAATTCCCTTAGTGTCATCGTTAAACTCGTTGGTTTTGAATCTTACTAAAGATCCCAGCCTCGCTTGTTCTCTTTGTATTTCAAGTGGCTCCCAGCCTAAATCCCTTCAGAGACCTGATACACTTCTTATTATGACAATTTTTAACGAATCTGGCGGATTTTCTCTGGACTTTATCAAATTCACTTAGCCAAATTTTCTTCCAAGTATCCCAAATACTCGCGGCACATTCCAAATGAGGTCTAACTAGAGCAAAATAACGACTCCCTTTTCCTTTCTCATTACATTTCCCCACCACCCGTTTAATGAGGCCCAGTTTCTTTAAAGCGGATCCACATATGTGCTCCCCATGGAAGGCGTGGTGTTAGAACTACCCCCAAATATTTAACTGGATTGGGCGCAGTTAGCATTGAACCCTCTATTTCATAGTTTATGTCATGTTCGTCACTTCCTTTGTTCCAAAATTTTAAAACCGCGCATTTGTCTATATTAAGCATTAATCCCATTCCCTGCACCAATCCGAGATTGTGTCTAAGTCTCTAGAGAGTAGCTCGCAAACTAGTTGGCTCCATATTTCCCTGTGTACCACCGTGTCGACAGCAAATAACCTGAGAATGCTACTAACGTGTGCGCCTAAGTATTTAATGTTTTCTTTAAGAATAGAAATGGCCCTACGACATATCCCTGGTGGACGCCCGAAGTAACCTCTATATCTGTTGAGGACAACCCATCGATGACTAGTATTTGCTCAGGATTTGACAAGAAATCTTTAATCCAATTTACTATTTTCTCATTGATACCATAGCATTTAAGTTTGTGTAACAATTTATTGTGTGGGATTATCGAAGACTTTTATGAAATCTAGGAATATCGGCCACATCGCCTTGTTTGTTGTTTTCTCCCGATCTAAGTACTACCTTGATCAAAAAGTTCCCGGAATAACCACCGTGTGGCGCTCCCATCGTTCCGATTTGAGTTCTGTTTTTTTTGTTAAATTGGTACATCTGTTGTTGATATTCCCTTTAAATCTTAGTGTCATAACTTGACATTTGCAAAAGTTACGTAGCCAAGAGTACATCTATCTCTGTGTGTGTTGGCGATTTTTTACAATTGCAGAAATGGATTTAAATTTGCAACAACGAACTTGTATTAAATTTTGCGTAAAAAACGGATTTAGTGGCGCACGGACGTTGGAAATGTTGGAAAAGTGTCTCGGCAACGATTCTCTAAAAAAAACGGTCGTTTACCAGTGGCACGAGCGGTTCAGAAGTGGTCGTGAGTCAATCGAAGATGATGAACGCAGTGGCAGACCATCGACATCGAAAGTCGGTGAAAAAATTGATAAAGTAAAAGAAATGTTGGTCAATAACCGCAAATTAACCATCAGAGAAATAGCGGAGGACTTGAACATTGCCTATGGATCCGCCCAAGACATTGTGGTTAATGATTTGGGTTTCCGTCGTGTAGCAGCAAAGTTGGTGCCAAAATACCTCAATTTCATGCAAAAAAGAGACCGTGTTGACCTCGCAAAAGACATGATTTGCGAGGCTGAATCCGAACCCACATTCATCAAAAGGATCATTACTGGAGACGAGACGTGGGTTTATGAGTACGACACGCAATCCAGACATCAGGCAAGTGAATGGCGTTCACCAAATGAGCCGAGACCAAAAAAACCACGTCGTTTTCAGTCAAAAAAGAAGGCAATGCTGACGGTTTTCATGGATTACAACGGTGTAGTGCATCATGAATTTTTGCCAGAAGGCCAGACAGTAAACAAAGAGTATTATTTGGGCGTTATGAGACGTTTGCGTGAAGCAATTCGCCGAAAGAGACCAGAAATCGTCGCACAGTGCGTCGAGACCGTCGCACAGTGCTATCATTATTCGTAATTTTTTGACGAAAAATGCAACAAATACCATCCAACAGCCACCGAATTCACCTGATTTGGCTCCCTGTGACTTCTTTCTGTTCAATCGAGTTAAAAAACCATTACGGGGAACGCGTTTTAGCAGCCGAGAGGAAGTAATGGAAAAATCGCAGGAAGCACTGATGGACATACCGAAAACCGAATATAAAAAATGTTTCGAGGATTGGATCAAGCGCTGGCATAAGTGTGTTGCAGTCGATGGGGATTACTTTGAAGGGGACAATATAGATTTAGATGAATAAACTTGTATTTTTGATTTTCTGAATAAATTCCGGGAACTTTTTGATCAAGGTAGTATATCATAAATGAAAAGACCTAATTGTGTTTCGCAAGATCTGCTCTTCCTAAATCCGTGCTGGTTTTCGCTTAGTATTTTCCTACTATCAAGAAATCTCATAATGTTACTGACAATAATATGTTCTAATATTTTACAAGAGATTGATGTTAAGGAGATGGGTCGGAAATTGGTTGGTTTATCCCTATCGCCGCCTTTATAGATGAGAGTTATATGGGCTAGCTTCCAATCGCGAGTTACTGAGCCTTCTATAGATTTTAGAAAAACAATTCCTAAAAACGGGGCCCTGTCTTCAGCGAATTCCTTTAATATTCTAACTGGTATTTCTTCCGGACCAGGAGCTTTGTTTGCTTCGATACTACGGAGTAGATGTTCTATTCCTTTCTTGGTCAATGTTATTTCGCTCATGTGTTCCCCGGGTGGGTGTGGAGGATCGTTTGGGGCGTTTGTATCTAAATTGTAAACGGTCAGGAATTTTTTTTGCCTTTTTCACGCTGTCTGTAATAATTTCTTCGTTTTCCGTCTTCAAAGAACGTACAATTGGACAATTTAAATATACAAGGAACGTAGCTACGGTCGTGAATCAATGTAAACAGAAAATATACCAGGGCCGTAAACTTGAGTTTACGGTTCTGTACAATTGGACGTTTACCCTGTATTTCCCTAACAAAAACATTACCTATTGCCAGGGTCTGTTGTGCAACCTACCATAGCAGCATCTGGCGGGATCACAATGCCATGCTTTACAATACCTCATCTTCCCATCAGAAGTACCAAATGCGGTCGGAGTTCCGAGTAAAATGGTACATCAGCAAGCGTTCTGCCTCTGCGTGTCATACAGCCTAGGCATTTGAAAGGGGCGCACTTAAGCACTGTGAACTGAACTTTTTTCAAGGAATTAGAGTAGTTTTTTTAGGGAGGCGAACAACAGCTGAGGGGTAGGGAAAGCCGGTACCGACATTATTCTACTCGTACTATACTACTACGTACTCGAGTATAGCTCGGGATACCACTGAAAAACATCTGCCGCCTCTGGATTTCGAACCCGGACTCTCTGGGTGGAAAGGCAGTACGTTAGCCACCGCACAATCGCCATTAATTTCAGAAATAATCAATGTCTCAATTAACAATCCTTAAAATAAACATTAAAAACTTTTACTGGAATAACCTTGTCCTCAGAAAATCGAAAATTCCGCCGTTTTCTTTAACCATTACACATTCTACACATTTCATTATACATACCATGCTATGATGACTCAAAAGCGTAACAATTTTTCGGTTTTACTGTTAATCAAATCATGCAAATGGATTGAATTCTAATTTATCTTGATGCTTATATTTTCTTATAGGTAGGAATGTAATGCGTGTATTGCAGAAAATAGGAATGGATTGGATGGACAGGAGACTGATCTGCAACCTGTACATTTCTCAGACTGCTCAGGTGCGAGTGGGGAACGGAGAGTCCGGATGGGCAGTGTTAGGAAGAGGTGTAAGGCAGGGTTGCCCATTGTCACCGGTGCTGTTCAACGTATATGTGGAGGAAATGATTAGAGAGGCATGGGAAGAACTGGAGGTAGGAATGAAAGTCGGAGGGGAATTCGTAAAATCGGTTAGGTTTGCTGATGACCAAGCATTAGTTGCTCAGTCAGCCAAGGGGTTGCAAGCATTGTTGAGTGAATTGGAGGTTCAGTGCAATAAATATGGGATGAGAATCAATATTAATAAAACAAAGGTTATGCGATTTTCCAGAAAGAAAAAGGCTAAGCTAAATATTAAAATAGGCGGGGAAAGAATAGAGCAGGTAGAGCAGTTTACATATCTCGGAAGTGTTTTGGACCAATACGGTCAAAGTGGTAGGGACGTAAGGAGAAGAATTGCGCTAGGCAAGGAGGCTTTCTCAAGGAGGAGGGAGTTGATGACGGGGATGTTGAGTAGGGATGTTAAGAAAAGACTCGTAAAAACTCTGATATGGAGCCTAGCCATGTACGGCGCGGAAACGTGGTCACTGAAGCAGGAGGATCGACGTAGATTGGAGGCTTTTGAAATGTGGGTGTGGAGAAGAATAGAGAAGGTGAAATGGACCGAAAGGGAAACAAATGAGGAAGTACTAGAGATGGTGGGTGAGGAGAGGGGTTTGTTGAGAGAAATCCTATGGAGGCAGGAAAAATGGATGAAAGGCGTATTGAGTGGTAGTGGAATGTTGAAGAGGGTAATAGAGGGGAGAATGTTGGGCAAGCGAGGTAAGGGCAGGAACAGGATAGGGATGTTGGACGGGATGAAGGGAGGAAAGAAGTACACAGAGATGAAGACGGATAGGTGGGGAGTCACGAAATGTTTATTTGATAGTTGTGTCCATCCAAAAACCTACCTTAAACGGTAGATTACCTAATAATAATATTTTCTTATGATGATCAAGCACAGAGCAATTGGACGGGAATCGAAGTAATAGTAGAGCAAGAATTTGAAAGTGAATATAGTATCTGACGGTAAAAACTTTTGTCACATGAATAAATAATGAATACTGTTGAGTTAAAGGAATGCACACCGCATATCTTGGTATGACATACCGGTTCTGGCATCTAGTTCTCTAATTTAATATTTTTGCTCAAATTGCAAAATAAAACCCGGAAAACTGACAACTGATTACTTCAAGGAGAGAATCTTATTATTTTTTCAACGGTAGAAATCTCGCGTTAAATATTAGTTTTCTTATGATTTTAGAGCCTATGTGATCTGATCTGCGTTGCATTCTGGCCACGAATTAGACAACTTCCAACTTTTACCTTTACCTTTAAATCACTCCTGCTAACCACACTAAACCCAATTTCAGTGGCTTACCACAAACCTCACGAATAGCGAAGTCGACAGTTATTCCCAATTTATAATTCCCCTTATTATTTGCCACCGAGTAATTCAAGTGAACTGGCTGGTGAAGTGGTATTATTTTCTCTACACAGAGAAGGTCCCGCGAGAAGACCGTCCCTCACGAAATGCGACCAGCCAACACCACCGTCCAGTTGTTGCGTGTACTAAGCAGAGAGATTAACGGGGGTGATAACCGCGGGAGAATACTTTTGCTCGAGATAAACGACCCGGTGACTTGATTTTAAACTTGCTTACGAAATAAAGAGGTGACCCTCTCACAAGCCAGTCCTGAATCGCGTTCCTGAGGTGTTGTTTCAACTTGTTACGAAGGCATAAAATAAAAATTACTTCTAAGATCGGTCAGTAAATAATTAAATAACATCTCCAGGACTGGCGAATGTACATTCAAGGATACGACGCATAACAAATAATTCAATCATCGCAAGGAACAAGACACATCATGAGACCATCTCCATACAATTTTAAAAGGGAAATACAGTACTAACCCATTAAAGATATCCAAAGGTATCTTGTTTTTATGTACAAAAGGATTCGAGGGTACTCAAATTACTTAGGTTTGTCCCTTTTCACTACACTTTTATTACAATGCACAACCCGCTTCGACGTTAGAGTCACCTTCGGGTTCATGCAAACGCGTGTTTGGGTAGTCGGTTACACACATCATATATACTCGTATATAGTAGTGTATAGAGAACTATGGCTAAATGGAAGGGGAACCAAGGGGAAAGGATGCATGGGATAAAAGGGAGGAAAGAGGAGGGGATGTTTTTCTGAGACGTGGATCTTATTATCTTACATAAACTATATAAGTACAGAAAAACATGAACAAACGTAGGTGATTTCTAATTGTAAAAATCAATCGCCTTGACCGGGAGTGTTTTTTACACTTTGAAAATGTTATATTCTAATGCCCATTAGCGGATAATTCCATTTAAGTATCTGTCGCCGCATCTCCCGCAGTTCTTTGAATTTACAAACTTAATTTATTTAGCATTAACATTCACAAATTCTCTGGGCACCTGCAGCTCCACCCAATCTAGTTGATTTTTTTGGGCACCAGATCTTCCTGGGAAACCATAACCGGCACAGGGAAAGGAACTGGCCCCCCAACCCTGATGTGTGAATATTCACACGCCGTCGGGCTTGGTACATGGGTGAGCTCTACCATCACCTACTAAACCGACCTTCGGGTTGATTACTGTGTTGATTCACAAATTAGAGCCTATCAGAGTGGATTAACTGTTTAAATGGTGCACTTGTACTTGCAATGTACTTGATTTAAGGGTAGTAGTGTCATTAATGAATTTCGCAAGAACAACAATGACGATGAAGTAAAAAATCGAACACACAAATCATCTAGAGCGTCCATGCCGCACAGTCCACACCAAGTGAAACCCCATCCCGGACCAATCACACGAATACACTCCATGCGTCAAGGTGTAATTCCAAAACGCATTCTCCATAAAGTTCATAAATCTTCCGACCGAAGGCGATTACTGCTAGAGCGCTCCACGAGTTTGCCACTGGCTTTGAACCGCTCCTCGAATACATATTTAACCAGCCAATTTCGGGAGGCGAGGTTTTGGCATCGAGCGACCTACGTCTCTCACTAAATCCCGGTCTTGTGTAATCCTAGAGATCCACCATCGTGAATAACTTCATGAGATTCCCCGAGAATTAAACCTTTGTGCCAAGCGAACTGCAATAAAACATGTGGGGCACACATAGATATTCTTATTCGTAAAATCTGTACATTGAATTTTTCCAAAATTTCGTTTGAGTCACACACGACGGAAATGAATAAAAAGGTAATGAATTGGATCCAAAACTTTCTTTCCAGCCCAACACAAAAGTTATACACGGTTTAAGTCCTAATAACGCAAAATGAATTCCTAGTGCGACTAATGCGGGCATTATGGATATTTTACTGTCCCTTATATCATTAATAATAATCTTAGCAATCAAACGAAAGGTTGTTTTGGTTGGCGATGGTAAGCGAGCCAATCTTGTTCTAAGCCCTGTATTGCATGTGGCATTCACACATCAGGGTAACTAAAGGGCCAGTTCCCCAGGAAGATCAGGTACCCGAAAAATCACACAACTTGGGTGAAGGTGAGGGTGCACAGAGGCGTCCCCGGGAGTCGAGTCTGGGACCTATGGTCAGTCAGTCACTGACTACAACGCCCCTACATAAATATATAGTAAACATTAAAATAAATATTGCCAAAGAAACTGTAATTTACAGAGCCATAATGTTTGTGAAATACTTTCAAGGGATTTACACCGCCTCATTCACGAATGCTACACTGAATTCAGAATTAAATATTAATTTACTAAAAATTAAGATACAAAAATGCGAAGAGAAATGTTTCATTTTGGCCTAACTGTCTGGTAACACTCTAGCGCCAAATGTCCATCCTATTCTTACAGAACACGTGAATGCTGAAAACTTTCATTGTTTTTATTAGTAGCAAGAACCATATTATTCTTGCAAACTTTGGTCATCCATGATAAGCACTAATTATGTCAAGATTTTATTTACGTAATACGTGTTTTCTACCCCTTGGTATTACAAGAAAACTTCTAATTTATTTCATAATACAACAATTCTAAATACAATTGACGAAAAAAAAACTAATTTCATTTACTCTCCATTCTAAAATAAACCATTAAAAGATATCATGGTATTTGCACCTTAATAACTCATTATGGGCATTTTTCCAAGGGGGTTACACTGCAGTAACTTTTCCTCTGAAGCTTCAAATTTTACAGGTAACATTGCACTTTCCGATGCTTGTCCACTTAAGGTCACTTGATAGATCTTTACACTGCATTATCGACAACTCTACAAAGCGGCAATAATACTGAACAAAAAGGTAAGAAAAGCGTAGCAAGTATACAGTGACAGAATTTAAGTGAAGTAAAAAGTGGGCCAACGGACTTGTTCATTTATCAGGTCTTCAAGCTAACAAGTACGGATGAAGAAATAAATTCCGAGGATTTAGAGAGGTATCGTGATACTTCATAATAATATCGATTGCCTTGGTGGCTGGGTTACAAAAAATAATATGGGCATTAATGTAAGGAAGAGCAGGCACATAACGTTTTCAAATAAAAAAACGTACAACAGGAGATATAAACTTTCTTTGGAGACAGAATTATATGTAGCAGTCATTGCAAATACTTAGGCGTTTACTTAACTAGGGATCTTGGGTGGGGAGTTCAAGTAGATATTGTGAAGCGGAAGGCATTTAAAGTACTTCACTGTAAGTAGCGTAGCCGCAATAAGCTCCTAGTTAACTCCATCCTGGTGAATGACGATAACTTACGTCCAAGAATACTTGACAACGAGATAGAAACGGCATTAAGAGCAATGAAATCAAATAAAGCTGTAGGTATAGATTTCCCACTGGAACTACTACTAAGTAGCGTAGCCGCAATAAGCTCCTAGTTAACTCCATCCTGGTGAATGACGATAACTTACGTCCAAGAATACTTGACAACGAGATAGAAACGGCATTAAGAGCAATGAAATCAAATAAAGCTGTAGGTATAGATTTCCCACTGGAACTACTTATAAGTTTATGATAAAGTGGAAGAAAGAGTTTTTATGGGCTAATGGGTTTATGGGTTTTCGTGACATTTATGATGACGGAATTTGGCAGAAAGAAATGTTAGTTCTCAACCAAAAAAAGGGAAAGGCAACTTTATTTGAGGAATTACACGTAGATAGTGCTCAATGTGCTTTTATACAACATTATTAAATCTATATTTTTTCACGATAAAGCACTCTTCTTGGGAATGATTAATACATATAAATACAATGAAATATTGTAGGTCGCAGTAGTCCAGGGGTAGAGCCAGGGTTGGACTACAGACCGGAGAGCCCGGGTTCGATTCCCGGGCAAGTCTATCCGGGTACCCTCAGCTACACCCAAGCTATTTGAATTTTCGGGTACCAGATCTTCCTGGGAAAGCATAGCCGGCACAGGGAAAGGAACTGGCCCCCCTACCCTGATGTGTGAATTTCATACGCCATCGGGTTTAGTACTGGGTGAACTCTACCATCACCTACAAAACCGACCTTCGGGTTGATTATTGTGTTTATGCAATAAATACAAATTACCCAAAGCCGTACTCTTAGGGGCACTAGTTAGGGGACACGGGGGAGGGTGCAAAGAATAAGGATAACAAAACGCCGAAAAACCTGACACCAGGAGTTTTAAGGTTTTGTTATCCTTATTCTTTGCACCCTCCCCCGTGTCCCCTAACTAGTGCCCCTAAGAGTACGGCTTTGGGTAATTTGTATTTATTGCATTCATTCGGCCGTAGTACGTTCCCTTTTGCTTTATTGTGTTTATGGTTTTATATAATGAAATATTACAGTGTGTCAATGCCAGTTTTAGCTAGTTTGAAATACGTCTCAACACCAATACCAGATTACCTGGTAGAGTCGAAAGCTCTTGAAAGAGCTGCACTTAGTAACACTACGAGCTATTTTGGGCTAAAGATTTTTGGCCACAATACTTTCTCCCAAGGACTCAATTTTAAAATAATAAGATAACGCTTTACGTAAGAAACGAGAATTTACTGAACATTGAATGTCATTTGTGGGGAGAAGTAGGCATACTGTCCAAAATGTGAAACACACACCATATTTTCTTATTATGTCCAGAAAAATTATTAGGATCTCTTAAACGATTCAGAATTGTAACGAAAGAAGAAATATATGATAAAGCAATGAAAACGGACCACTTGAATTTAATCAGAACCTTCATCATTAAAGTACGTGAGCATTTCCTATTTATAAGCTCAAAGGTTTCGACATTGAAATGAAAAAGAGAAAACCATATTTTTCAGTTTTCAATCCCGAATGCCTCTTTATACGCGGATGAAAACGGGAACTCAATTCATTTTTTTTAACCCAGGGTGGATTTAACTGGATTTTTCAAAAACACACTAACGACGTGCTTGTGCTGTGGAACCCACACCGTAGCGTGAGATGAAATCAAATCGTGTTTGGTCACGACTGCTACACAAGCATTACATAAGGATTTCCGCCATCGGGGTCTGAGCGCCGACGCCAGCACATACGTATTTGACAACCAACGCTGCACATGAAGAGGGAAGATTTAACTTCGCGAGGCTCGTAAAAAAATGGATGTGTTACTCTATGCTGCGCCCGCGAATGCGTTTCACGTCCCCGAAGAAAAAAATATCCCAATATTAGAGGAATCACATCATTGGAAGAAAATAATCCACGTCCCGAACTCGTCCAACTAATGTGGTAGATAGAAAATGTCCCTCTATGGCAAATGACTGGAATTACACAATCGTACACCATACTGAAATAAATTTCTATGGCGCTGCAATTACGAATGCTTTGGGAAGATGAAGTAAAAGGATACAATGAGACAATATGAGAGAACTCACTTGATGATGTAGTGTATATTGTTTAAAATGGAGTTGCGGACTGCCAGAATTCAACAATGGCCACTATACGAGTGCACGAGTACAGTGCCATATAAATGTGGGAAAGATCCGGTGTTCAAGTCCCGGTCGAGGAAATACTTTTAAATTAGTGGTCTGCTTGATTCCGCCTTCCCCACCTCTCTTATGTTCGTCCTTTATGTGTGTTCCTATCCCCTTTCCTTATATATATTTCTATGTGAATGAATATTTGTTCGCCGTGTGGCGGGATTCCGTGTTTGAATGTGTGTGTGTATATATATGTATACACATGTGCATATACATATATATATATATATATATATATATATATATATATATATATATATGTATACACATGTGCATATACATATATATATATATATATATATATATATATATATATATATATATATATATATATATATGCGGGTCGCGGTGGTCTAGCGGGTAGAGCGTTGGACTACTGACCGGAGGGTCCCGGGTTCGATTCCCGGGCAAGGCACTTTGGGCACCTGCAGCTCCACCCAGGCTAGTTGATTTTTCGGGTACCAGATTTTCCTGGGAAACCATAACCGGCACAGGGAAAGGAACTGGCCCCCCTACCCTGATGTGTGAATATTCACACGCCGTTGGGCTTGGTACACGGGTGAGCTCTACCATCACCTACTAAACCGACCTTCGGGTTGATTACTGTGTTTATGGTTATATATATATATATATGTGTGTGTGTATATTCACATGGAAATAAATGTAAGGAAAATGGATAGGAACACACATAAAACACGAACACAAGAAAGGAGGGGAAGGCGGAATCAAGCAGACGACAAGTGTAAAAATATTTCCTTGATCGGGACATGAACACCGGATCTTTCGACTTCCCTGCCGGGCTTAACTTACAAATCCACATTTTCTCTGCAGTTTTTTTATCCCCCCTTGATGCTGTAGTATTAATTCTGTTTTTTCAGCCATTAATAAGAAGTTTTTCAAATCGTATTAAATGGAGGAAAAAGTGACAAACACTACATTTTGTAGAAATGTGAGCAATTAAAAAATGGGGATCGAAAAAATGACACGTTCCAATCCGGCAAAAGAACAATCTACGACGATAAAAAGAGAAAATCATTGAATTAATCCAACAAAAAAGTACCTGGAATTTTTCCCACAGCTTAAAGTAACGCTCCCGCCTTGTAGCTTGTGCGCCAGGCCAGTCATAGGGAGATTTTTAAACCTTGAAAATTAAAGGAGTTTTTCATCATAATTGGATAGTATTTATACGAAACTAAAAAGCATACGTGGTATCCATCAAGTCGCGACGCAGAAGTTGAATGGGTAGATTGTTCGGCTAAGAGTCGGAGATTCTTGGTCCAAATCCGGGCAATCCTTTTTCCACTCTCAGCTAAACCCAAACTCAGTAACTTTCTGAGTGAAAGAACGTTTTGGTTGACCACGAACGGCATAAGGAAAGGAACTACCTGTATTACCCTGATGTGTCATTTCGTACCACTACCTGGCACGAGGTGCTCTGTACCATGACCTACCATACTACCTTTATGGTTGCCTGCTGTGACCAAGTTTTTTTTAAGAATAAAAGAAATTCTCTTAAAGTAGATCTTATCAATTTATTGTTACATTAAAATTCCTCATAAACAATAAGTGTTACGAAGATAATAAATAGTAAGGAAATTTGCACAAGTATAATTAGCGTCAAATCAAAAATATTAGAAGTTCCACGAAATTTTTGGCACTGCATTCAAAAGAAACTTTAATTTAGCGGAAAAACAAAATTTATTCTCCAATCGAAAATACTCCTGAACGAAATTGTGCCATGTGCCTCGAATATACAAGAATGTTCACTAGCATGTTAAATGTGATTTTTAAGGTTGCAAATTTTCAACCTAAAATAGCTAACTTGGCCACTATCAGCTGCATAAATAGGAACGCCCATTTTCCGCGCATGGTTAAGATTCAATGTTATCATAACTAACGGCGCAGGAAATAACAAAATGAGAAATAATTAAAAATACCCATATATTTTCATCAAGATTATATATATATATATATATATATATATATATATATATATATATATATATATATATATGTATATATATGAGATTACACATAGATGAAATTGGAGAGAGCAATATTTCCCTGAAGACGACATTAAATGTAAAAATTTACCACCCCCAATTTTTTTCCGTGATATTTTTCTTCACGACTATTGGGAAGTCACATAAACTTGTAGTTTTGATAGAATACACTCGAGACTTATTAATTACCAAACCCAACGTTTATGCGACGCGAAATTGGTGCCGCGGCATTTAGAACGAACAAAAAGTCTTTGAAATAGAGCTTGAGTCGCGGAATGAGCTCTCTCCTGAGCTCGACTCTGTGATAACCATGAAATCGATGGAGTTATTGTGCACACTCGCAATCTGTAGTCGTGTCCCATTAATCAATCTCTTGGTAGCATTCCAATTCCGAATGATCGTTCCAACTTTCATGGGCAACTCGTGTCTAGGGAGACCAATGACCGCAATGCTAGTGAGTAATAACGCAGAGCATTGAAGCTGTGCATCGATTTTATCCGACACCAAGGTGCCAATACTTCGAGAGAAAAGTTTTTCTCACGAGAGTTGAGATGATAAGGTCACAAATCGTGTCTGTTGGGCGAGAGAATATCTTGATTTCAACCTTGTTGAATGCTGCCTTCGAGGCCTAAATAGAAAAATCGACCAGTGAACCAATTCCAAGCAGCCAGAACGATAAAAAGGGATACCTTCCAAGACTGATAGTAGAGAACAATTTTCTACCATAAAAACGTAATGAGCATATTCATCTTGGTCTTCGTTAGCACGCGCATGTTTATCTCCAGTTTGAGATTTGAGATATATGAGGTCTGGTGCCTGCCGGTCATTTCTGACCTTCGTGTTTTTGGTACATTTCAGTAATACGAGGGTCATCCGGAAAGTAGTACCCGTTCGTGAAATAAAGACACAAAAGTAAATATTAACAAACATAAAAAATTTTATTTGAAAGAGGATACTTTAAACTACTTCTCAACATAATCTCCAAGCAAATTAAGGCATTTGTCATAACGTGTGACAAGTTTCTGTATTCCTGCTGCATAGTCCTTCGCCGCCAGCTCATTGAGATACAGGGTCACTCCTTCTTTAAGTTCTTCATCGCTGTCAAATCTTTTTCCTGCCAAAAAGTCTTTAAGCTTTGTAAAGAGATGAAAATCTGAAGGGGCCAAGTCCGGGCTATACGGTGGATGGTCGAAAGTTTCCCACTTGAATTGCTGCAAAAGTTTTTGTGTTATCCCAGCTGCATGAGGCCTGGCATTGTCATGAACGAGAATGACACCAGTAGACAATAGACCTCGCCGCCGATTTTGTATTGCCCGCCGTAATTTCTTTAATGTTTCACAATACGCATTGGCATTAATAGTGTCTCCACGGGCCATAAAATCAATAAGCAATACAC
Organism: Hetaerina titia; assembly: GCA_037158775.1. Classification (NCBI taxonomy): domain Eukaryota; kingdom Metazoa; phylum Arthropoda; class Insecta; order Odonata; family Calopterygidae; genus Hetaerina; species Hetaerina titia. Next base: position 24,164,253 of record CM073773.1, read on the forward strand.
CTCGTCGATCCCAGAAAATGGTTGCCATGAGTTTCCTGGTGGACAGAACTGTCTTGAATTTTTTTGGTTTGTTTGGTGAATGAGCATGATGCCACTCCATTGACTGTCGTTTACTCTCAGGTGATGCATAACAAACCCATGTTTCGTCACCAGTAATTATGCGAGTCAAGAAAGAGTCTCCTTCATCAGAATAACGTCCCAAAAACGTCAGTGCTGCAGCCATACGCTTGGTTTTGTGCTCATCTGTAAGCATGCGAGGGACCCATCTTGCACAAATTTTTGCATAATGCAGATGGTGTTTAACAATTTCATGAACAATTGTTCGAGAAACATTGGGAAAATGCTCACAGATGTCATCAATTGTGACGCGCCGATCGTTCCTCACGAATTCGTCAACTGAGCTCACCAGTTGGTCTGTAATGACAGACGGTCTCCCCGAACGCTCATCGTCGTGTGTGTTCCCCCTCCCCATGTTGAAGTTGCGACACCACCGCCGAACAGACGACTCGTCCATTACATTGTCTCCATACACCTCCTTTAATTGGCGATGAATATCACATGGGCGAACGTTTCTTGCATTGAGGAATTTAATCACTGCCCTCACTTAAATTTTTTAAATTTGTAAACAATTTTTTAAACATTGTAAACAATCACAGAAACAACACAGACAATGCTAGCGTCACGCAACTTGGCTCAGAGAAGGCAGACAAGCCACTGAAGCTATCTGACCTCGTCCAGCGGCTACTCGCGTCGTCAGCACTTCATGCGGCACGAACGGGTACTACTTTCCGGATGACCCTCGTAGTATGAAACTTCTGATTTATCACTACCGTCGAAGTTGAACTTCATGCACTGCTTTTTAAAAATATAAACAGCGAGCTGCCTTACAATATAAGACAAACTTGTAAAACCTTATTGACAATATGACCCTCGAAAAGTTAACACAACAATTCAATCCTTGAAATGCATTTCCTATGGGATAAAGATTAAACAAAATATTTTATTGAAAAACTCTTCGGAAAATTATTACAAAAAGCCCGGAACCACATCTAACGGATCTGTTCATTCATTTTATTCCAAATACGTCAGATCAGCTACCACCTCACGAGGGGTTTGCGCCTATAAAATTTGGCTTTCCGAACATAACAGTTTCAGGCTTAACTTTGTAGAATTCCTTCATGATGATGGTAGAGAAAGAAACTTCACACTTCTACAGAAAGATTTATTAATTCACACGACCATGGTTGTGATGCTGTGCTTCATCACCTGATGATGATGCGCAGCATAGAAACCAAGGTCGTGTGAAGTATTAACTCTTTATGTGGAAGTGCAAAGTTTATTTCTCCACCCTCATCATTTTGGCTTTCCGTGTCATATACGAGTTATAATATGTTATAACAATATCGTTCACGCCATATAGACAATATAGAGAAGGTTTAAGAGACATTACTTTATAAAATAAATTAATTATCGCAAAAGTCCAAGTCTACAATACGGCTTATGTCATAGATGACTTGAATTTCATAGTAATAAGGAAGTATTAATATATTTTTCAAGGATGCCAGACCATTTGATTTGTATTGCTAACACAGAGCATTTGACGAAATATCTATTAACCACCACGAAATATAACACTGAAACTGAAAATATGATCACTACATATAAAATCTATTATTTAAAGAGCGATACGAATTACAATTTTGAGATTTTACTATTTCGAATATTTCAAAAATCAATACGGATCATATTTTTACACATACTCCCAGGTAATAAGCCCTCGGAATGACACTAACAGTGATTTCTTGAGAACTTGGCATACTTCACTTGGAAGTGCACCACACGATCATCAGTATAAGGCAGAATGCAACGGCCAAAATGCCGTACGTCATATTTTATGATGAAGTTCTGCTTGAATTACAAAATTCAAGACAGCAACAAAAATCGAATCGAGTTGAATATCCGACCGAAACTTTTGGAGCGGAATAATTTAACGGGAGAGCACCATTCCAACTCTATATACCGAGGGGAAGAACGAGTTTCAAAGCAAGTTTCACGCAACGGTTGGTGAAAGGTTCTAAGTTCCAAAGCAAAGGAGGAAGAGGTCGGGCATGGAGTGAGGCAGAACGGGGGAGATTATGGAGTTGTCGCCCACGCATCACGTGCCTTGATAATGAGGCAAAAACATTGAAACGGTGGTCGACCAATGCAAAAAAGTGCGCGGAAAATATGCAGAGTTTTTCATTTCAATGCGACTTCCTTCGACAAAGGCCTGAAGCGCTCAATTCAACTGTATAAATGAAACAACACTCAACTGGAGGGTAGGTGAGACAGGTGAGAGAGAGTAGAGGTCACTTCGAACCTAGTCCTACGGTGAACATTTATGGTTAGTAAGGACAATTCCTCTCCTGACACCGTCTTCGGTTCCCCAACACAGGTCCGGGAGACTTTCAAAAAGTTCGGGTGAGGTTGGCGATTTCCAACTGCTTCGCGATTTCAAGACTGCCAAGTAATTTAAAAATGGAACAACGTCATCGCCCGGGGTTTAACCCTCCCATCAACAACCTAACGCTTTGCTACTTCATTGAGCCTGGAAGGCGACAGCCCACTTCATTATCTTTACGAGAATCCGGACGAATGACGTATACCCACAATTGTTTTGCTTCTCATTCAATCGCTTGTTTATTTATCTGCATGTGAGATAATTCAGCACGACTATTGTGCAAAACAGCGCGTGACTGGTCAGGCTTTTGTCTCTATCTCGACCGAAGTCGTTGTCGCCCCACATTCCCTATTTTCAGGCCATTACTACTTTTGTTAAGGGAAAAAGTTTCCTTGCTCATAACTACCTCACTAATGAAAATCGCGAGTATAATATGATCGTTTATTCGTGCTTCATTAATGTCGCCATATGGTCCCTATCAGTTTCACACTTTGAGGTTGCAGCGTACAAAATATGTTCCTAAGTTCCGAAACAATGTAAGCACATATGGCACAAATAAGTTCCGTGGGAAGTAATTTTTGCAATGCGAGAATCTGAAATATCTACCACAAAGCCATTGCCTGTAATATGCATGGCATTATATTCGTGCCACAAAACATTTATAGCAAATGTACCAGTCAATATACAAATTATGAGGCCGGCAAATTATTTCCTGCATAATTTGTCTTAATTTGGTGAAATATCATAAAAATCCATTTAATAATAACTTTACCAACGCTTCCCCCTAATGCCACGAATCTAGTAATGCTGCCGCGAAGAAATGTCATTCACACCAGAAGCTAACTGCCTTCCTGCTCCTCCCTAACAACTTTTCTTTCATAGCCACGCTCGGGTAAACAACGGATTATATGTATATTACCCTTCTACTTATAATAATAGAATATCTTATCTTTCCTCTAATTTTCTGTGTGTTACGGTATACCCACGCTTTTTAAAAGCAACGATCATTTATGTTTCGATCAATTCTAAGCACAAACCACATAGTTCTGCTTCCCTCCTCGACAATTGAGTTGCTTCAGGAAAGTTAATTAAATATTCCGTTACTTTTAATCAAATATTATTATTGCTTACACATAAAAATTTTTTTAAAAACCTAAACGATTTTTCCAACAAATTCAAAGCACTACGCGTTTATGGACATACATGGTCTTACGTTTTTTTAGTTTTTGTATACGTATGTGTATATAAGTATTTTAAAACATTTACTATGTTCTCATGGTTTTCATCAAATATCGTTTATTGAATCATCCATCGATAAAATCTCTACGACTTGAAGAATCTTAGAAAATACATGTTTTAGAAAAATTCGCCTGAAACAATGTTCGTATGTTATTTTATTTGCTAAAAAACATCAGACGACTTGTTCAGAAGAATTTGGAAACATTTTACCCATAAAATCCAAAATAAACGAACACACATAACGATTCACCATCAAGAGGAAAAGATACGTTCCTATTGAAAACCAGAAATCGATTTTACGAGATATAATACGCATGGAGAAAGTAAAACTACCGATCAAGAAATGGTATAAACCGCAAAGAATCTTCATTGAAAAACTCATCTAGACCAATCAATAGCTTGAACTGTCGCACAAGACACCGAAACGACAATTATAGGTAATAACGGCAGACGATATTTTGGCCGGTATAAAATTATTTTTCCCGCTGATAAGTAAGTAATATACTGGAATTCATAACAGCAACATTTTCAAAGTCAGTCCAGGGCAATAACAAAAGATAATTCTCGCTTTCTGTCAGATCATATGAGTTACAGTACTCCTGCAAACATATATTTTTTCCCATTGTGACTGTATCACGTGCGTAGTAACCAGGTTTAACAACGGACCACCCTTTAATGTGTATTCATTTGCGCTCATCCTTAATACACTTTCTGCATACTCTCCAATACCCGATTGGGATGTAGAATGTCACGGAGATAAAAACCAAAGAGCAAAGATTGAGATGAGTACAGAACACATACCTATGAATGACACAGAAGTACCAAAAATATAATAAAAAGAACCCATAATATGTAATGCAAAAGAAGTAAATCAATCCAATTCAGTATTCCAAGAAACTGCGGGAATTGCTGCGACATTAACTTTATATCGAAGTTGTCCGCTAAATATGTCTTACAATGCAACCATTTCAGAGTGTAAAAATCATTCGCCTTTAACGGGATAATCCCGGTCAATGCGAATGAATTGTACGCGCTGAACTTATCGCATTCCAATTCATTATGTTCCCCAGGCTCCGTCAGTAAATATATTCCAGCATATTGAGAACGCACAATAGAAATGAAGGAGCTACTACAAGGTCTGCCCCAAAAGTACTAGGACTGAGTAAATAAAAAAAATTAATTGCCAGAATTGATATTCACTCAAAAGTCTTCGAAGTAGCACCCTTGTGCGTCCATACACCGCTGCCAGCGGCTTTTCCACGCCTCGTACGCCCTCTGGAAGGCAGCGTCCGGGATGCTGCTGTAAGCTCCCTCGACACGGCCTGTTGTAACGATACCATCGAGCCGAGGTGATATCGTTTCAGCACGGATTTGAGGCGGAGGAAGAGCAAGAAGTCAGTAACGAAATTAAATAAAAATTTGGTTCCTCACTCACATGGTCGAAAAGCTCTTGGCAGATCCGCGCGCGAGTTCCCTTTTGTTCCTCCTAGAGCACTCGAGGCACCAACTTCGCACACACCTTTCTCATGCCCATTTTTTCGGTCAAAATTCGATGCAAATAACTTTTAGAGATGCCAAGTTCACCAGAAAACATGCGAACAAAATCTGCGATCCCTGTCCAACAAAGCCTTCACTTTTGCAAGACTTTCGTCACGTTTTGAGGTCCAAGGGCGTCCTGAACGTGCGGCGTCTTCAATATCTTCTCTACCCTCCTGAAATAACTCGTGCCACTTAAAAAAACCCCGATCTACCCATGGCGTTACCACCATAGCTTCCTTGACCATGCCATGAGCCTTGCATTGCCATTGACCTTGCCTCTGTCGTTCGCTCAGTTCACTCAATAACAAGTTCATGACGGAGCGTAACGAGGTCCCGTTATTGAGGTTTCGCAAACGAACGACCCGCACTGCGCAAAGGCTGGAAACTTATTGCCACCTATCTCCAGGCTTCCCTGAGGCCCCTCCCTCGAACCCTGCCAAAGAAACCGCCGCCCGTTCGTCCATCTATCAGGGAAAAAATAAGTCATTCTACTTTGGGACAGACATTGTTAGAGGAAACCAAACAGAATAAAGGATCGCAAGCAGAGCAAGGGTAAATTTTGCGCAATATTAAAAGAGTTAATACTTCAACGCTTAACGCAGACTGAAAACATTCCACACACGAACTACTCCCATTTTAGTACAATAATCCCACGGTTCCCTTCGGAGAAAGTTGAATTCACTCCAAGAATTTCACCCGGGTTGAATGCTCTTTTACCTTCTTTGCGGTATCCAGTTGAAAATATATACAACCGAAAGGCTTTCGGTGATAAGGGACACGAACTCACAACAGTGATTACAATCCGTTTGTGATGTTTTAAACACGGAGACTGCGTGTTTCTCACTGGCAAAAAAAAAGAAACGAAAGCCTTCCACTCAATTAACCTCAGAGCCTCATAACGGTTCCTGGAATTACATAGGGTTCAAATTGAGACGGAAAGAATTAGGGTGAAGTGCGTACATACTACGATGGATTTCGAATAATTCATGAGGTAATCTAAAATTCCTTATGGCAATTCTCGTGAAGTCGAGTAAGCCGTCAAAAATCATTTAAAAGGATCAACTTAAATTAAGCTAACTAACAGCATCGTTAATACCGTACTCTGTAATTCACATCACACAGGGGAAATAAGCCGTACTATAAAAAAAGAAGGAAGGTATTCAATGCAGACGATACGGCTGCGATTGGAAGAAAGGAGTTGCAAAAACATAGAGACACACGAGGAGGAAAGAAATACGAAATGAAAATTAACATTGGAATATCAAAAGTGATGAAGACTCAGAATAATGACGATATAATCAAAAATCGTCATTAAAAAAATAAATACGAGGGTCATCCAATATGTCCTTAGAAAATCCAAGAGATGTCGCTCGTAGTATCGAAAAAGGTTTGCTTTTATGAAGTCCCAACTTTCACTAGACTACTGCTTCAACTATACGTATACGTATAAAATTACAGCTTAAGTCATAACGTCCTTTCATTTTCATTTTCGAGTCAAGCAAAAAAAATTTGTTCATTTAGAAAAATGAAAAAATTTAGTTTGGGTAAATGAGTTTAAAGTGGCCATACAAAATCGAAATAGTTGACGCCACAGGCATGTCACAAGGTGCGTACAGCGTTTTCAATTTTGCACGAAAATTTGGGTGAGAAAATGCAATCGTTTGGTCGATTCGGACGCTGGTTTGGCGCTTTTCCGTCGCTAATCTGACGAGTTTCTGCGTCGACACATAAACGTGTACAAAACATGGATATGTACACTACTACACTCCAAGGACAAAGGAACAGTCGAGCAGAGGATTTCTAAAAGCAGAAGACGAAGACAGTAAACTCGGCCGACAAGGTGATGGCCACGGTTTTTGGAATGCAAGTGGAATCATTTACATCGATTACTTGGGAAAAGGAAAAAACGATAAATGAAGATTATTATGCGTCATTATTGTAAAGTGACGAAATCAAGAAAAATTGTCGTCATTTGGCAAGGGAAAAAATACTCTTCCATCAAGACAATCCACGAGTGCAAGCCTGCGTAGTTTCGATGACGACAATCATGAAATTAATGTTCGAAAAATTAAGACATCCACCGTATTCACCAGACTTGACCCTGAGTGACTTATTCTATTACCAAATTTAAAAAAAGACTCGGTGGGTAACGATTCACGTGAAACGAGGAAGTGTTCGCCAACGTGGATGCCTATTTTGAGGACCTTCCGAAATCCTAGTTTTTAGACGGCTAAAAAAAAGTTGGAGAAACGCTGGAAAAAGTTTATCCAGAGAAAAGGAGATGATGTTGAAAATTAAAAAGTCTATGCCAAATAGTTTGATAATTTGTTTTCCAATTTTTTTCCAAAGAGTAGGTTTTGGACACAGCTCCGATCGAAGAAAGGAAATGTTTAGAAAGGGAGCTTTGGCAACTAAGAACACCAGGAAAAAAATAAGAAAAATATTCGCCAATTGTGTCTATGTCCAATTGTGTCGCTTATGTGAAACGCGGGCGAAGATAACATAAAAGTGGTTTGCCTTGATATATTTTATACGTGGCCGTAAAAACAGAGAAAATGAAATGGACAGATAAATGAAGCATACTGTAACCATAAACAAGTGGGAGGAACTCTGGATTGGGATATCATAGAAAGGGACTCCTGCAGAAGACAGTTATGGAAGAAAAGACTAACGGGAAGAGAGAAGGAAAATCGTTATATTGTTCGACGCTACGACATATCAAGAAACGCAGTAGGAGATAAAAGATCGAGGCATGATAAGCTTCACCTACACTTGTCTGAGCAGAACTATACAAATTATGATGAGAATGAAGGAATCGCCCTTATAAAACGTCGGTGCATAAAATTCCAAAATAAAATTATCTCCATCCTTCTACATATGTGCTATTTTCCAATTTAAAACTTCACAGTACGATGGAAACTGAATATCGCAAAAGGGTTATTGCAGACTTTGGCGATAGAAGTGGGCAACTTCGCTCTCCATCTCGCAGAACACGACACCTCGTTCGCCTCCCGTGTAAATTACGCTCAGGGACTTTTTTTTGTCATTTTTACATGATGTTGATGGTCGTCCAGTTTATTACATCCCCTAGTTTATTTTTCCAGGATACCCTGGCTAATTTTTCCACGATACCAATACAGTATTTTATGATGAGGACTCAAAATGGTCCCCAAAATACGCGATCAATATCTCATTGCTGTTTACATTTTGAAAGTAGACATTAAATCTAAAATAACGTACACGTACATAGGAACACAAAACATTACTTTGCGCCATGGTGCGATGCAGCATGCGTTAAAATCGATTCATCCCAATATCACACAGTTCTGAAGACTTTTAGCAACAAAAATGCCTCCATAGCCCTCTAGGTGCCCCACGGTGCTCCGAGTAGTTAATTTTAGTAATAGTAGATATTTTTTCCTCATGTAACTACACGGCTAATGATCTTCCTCGCCGGAATGTCAACCACGGAAAATTCTAAATATTAAAACATATTATTTATGGCCCTCTTCAGAATCCACATGAAAATCTCCGAGTTAGGCGACAAAAGAATTTCCCACCGAGAGAATCGGGACCATTCTGCGTGCTGTGCAATAACAATGAAATCTTATGAAATGCATCCTTAAGATTAATCAGACCTAGGGGGCCAAGTACGTTCGACGAGTATCTATCCCTCCTTTCCGCAATCTCTCGCGAAAAATCATAGAAAGGCACCTAGAGATGCAAATGGCTTCACCTGCTAAATGCCTTTCGAAGACATAAACGGGATTTTAGAATTATTTAACCAAGTATTACGATTAGTGTGCCCCAGTTAACACATCGATGAAAATGTTACACACTTGAAATAAACCAGACTAAAACCAGAAGGTCGGTTAGAGCTACGTCAAGAGATCATCTTGCTTGCTTTGCTGTTGTCTTTCAAATTTGCGGGCCAATTTCTTATCCTGTGTTGCCTGTGATTTTCCCTTCTGACACCCTCATACCGGGAGAGAACGACATGGGCATGGAGCCCCTCCTACCAGCACCCAACCCTCTTGGTCATCTCGCAATGCTGTTCTTCTGATAAAACTCATAAAATTAACTTTCAGCTAAACAATACAAGTGGCAGGACCTTCTCGTTACTCAAGAACCAACTTTTTGTCCGGTAACATAGTACGTATATTAAATTTATCTCTGGTTTGTCCCCACTACCGTCAACCTTTTTATTATTTCTCCTTATATCACCTACATACCTTTTTCGACCGTTGCCGAATAAATAAAAATATAAAGTACCCCCATTACGAAGTTTCTCGTAAGAACAGATGACGCCTATCACTTGCGCATAATAGCATACTGTACGGAGGCATTCTCGCGTAAACTTTACCGTTGCAAAGCGAAGATAAAATACATGACCAAATATAATCACAAATATAAAATCATTCAGATAAATTTAAAAACTGTACTTAACTTTCCTTTGAAATTCACTGACACATGCAAAAACTCTATCCCATGGTAAAAATTTTTGAAATAAGTCTTCGTAAAGCGATTGTCCACACACGTGTTCCAAATTTTCCATAATCTAAGTGCATCAGTTGTTCAATATCACTGACTTGGGACGAAACACTAATTGAAACGCAAGCGTTAAGAAATATAATGTACCGTATTAATTATTTATAACAAACAAAAATCGAGTTCCGGAAAGAAAAATTGCAACTTTGTTAATTCCATTTAATTTTTTAATCTTACTACCCGGGGTTTCAATACGTAGTACCATCTTCAGATCTGAAAGCCTGAAATTACCGATTTTAAAAATTAAGTTACTAAATTAAATAATGATGGACGAAAAATCAAAATTAGTCCCACAGTTGCCACTTTATGATAATGTTTATGTTCGACTTGGCTATTGGCCACATTGTTTAATCTTTGGTTTTTTGCTTCTCCGGTTGACTTTGGCGGGTGGTCAGTCAGTATTTTAAAAGACGAATTTATGGGTTTATCACGGAGAAACTTCGGAAAGCATTCGCGCAGACTAGCAAGGGGACCGAGAGCTGGGAATGAACTTGTACGCGTTGATGAACTTCCGAAAGCAAGCAGCTGGCACCCAGAGAGAGAGAGTAGCAAAAATGTTTAGACGGATATTTTTGATTCTAGAAGACCCTTTAATACAATAAAACTGCGGATATAACATTATCGAGAAAATCAATACGATAAAAACAAAAATTCACAGAGCTCCAATGAACGAGTGTTTTTTTTTTAACTTTTCAGTTGCTCTTTAATGACGTTGCTTTGAGAAGAGTGGAATTGTGTAACAGACTACAACATTTACTTCTAAATAGAATATCAGTCAATTTTATTTCAAGCTTCTTCCAACTGAAGTTCCCTTCCTTCTCACATTTGCGCAGAGACTGACGAGAACAATTCAATAAACCATGAATGAAAAATCCAAATTCACTATTGAGAAACATTAAACCGACTTTCCAGAAACTTTAATATTATTAACAGTAGTCCACTGGTCAAAGTAGTATATTGACAAAGCCACTACCTCATCATGGCTACATTTCTAAGCCCCATCAATATGATACTAAAAATTTAAAAAATTGCTTTAAATTGTAACTCCACATACTTTCTGCCTCACATCATTAAATCCACCAATCCTTTTATTTTTCTGACCCTACCTCCACCATTTTGAACCTACTCAACAGTCTCCCCTCTAACACAGTCTTCAAAATCTCACTGCCACTTAGAATGCTCTTCATTCATTTAGCTTTCCTCCCTTCAATTTCTCCCAACAATCATCTCCCCTTCTCAACCATGCCGAGTACTAGCATTTCCTCATTTCTTTTAGTCAATTTCAATTGTCCCATCCTCCATACCCAGCCCCCAAACCCACTCTAACCCTCGCCAGAACATTTAGTATTTCAAGGGATGACACGCCATATTAAAGTTTTCCCTAGTATTTCCTTTGCATGTTTTTATAGACCAAGTCATCCACTCCATCCTCTCCATGAAACCTCTAAATCATAACTTGGTGGACCTCCTTCATGATGTGTGCGAAAGGAAACACTCTGCTATTGCACTAAATATAACTTTACTGTGACTGGTTTTGATACAGTCTATCATCATGAGGACAGATGATGACAAGCTGCATCGAACCCGATTGCAATAGTTATATTATGTGGAATAGCAGAGTGCTTCCTTTCCTATGCATCAAACAACTCTGCTAATTCAAATAGCTATGGGAGCTCCAGCAACAGTAACTTTAACAGAGTAATCTGCTAATGTGCATTAAAATGCAACTATTTCAAAGCGTTAAAACCATTTTTTTTCATCAGTGTCCCGGCAACACTTTGAAATGGTTGCATTCTAACTCCACAAATGATAATTTCATAAAAGAGGTTTACAAAGTCTGTGTACAATGATCTGTTAAACCAAACATTACATTAAATGAGCCCACTTAATCAAGTAAATGAAATTGCTTAAATGAATGATTAAACGAGTACATTATCTTGAATTCAATGAATAAGGCCATCAAAAAGTAATTGAGTAACACTTTGATTAAGTAATTAAATTAAATTGCGTGCAATTCTACAAAAAAAATATGGCCAATGGAATCTTGGAAAGGTTACAAGGTTTTCAACTTTCCATGTGTACATTGTTATCATAAGATAAGAATTCCGAAAGCATTCCATCCAGTGCATTCATGTCAATTAACATATTCAACATCAGCCTGCACGAGCAGCTGTAATTTTTATCACTTGAAATAGATGTGCTTCAAAGCAAGACTACAAACTTCAAGTTTAACATATTGCAGAAGCTCTCATTCAAATCCAGATACATTAAGTAAAACAAAATAACTTCCCCTAAATCTAGCATTCCTATGACTCCATTCCTGGGATGTCTAAGCCAATATTCTAAATTCCTATATAATTCCTATGGCAAAGTAATCCATTGTAATGAAATTGCATCTTTTTTGAGACATAAAGACTTGGCCAAATATGGGTAATCAATCAACATCTCTTAGAAAACCATTTCTTGGTCAACATAGTGTTGAAATAAAAACACTATTAAAGATAAACCGTTCTAACAGATAATTACATGGTATTATTCCTGTAATTGTTCAAACAGAATTTATGGAGATATCACAAGATTTGGGGATAATTATATTTAAGCTTTCGAATCAACTTATGAAAAGGATATAGCAGAAACTACTTGCACATGATTGTTTCAGAACATTCCAGCCACTGAAATCATGCAATTATATTATAAAAAAAGAGCTGTATGGAAGTAAATTATGAAATTTATTTTAAATCAATGGAAATCTACAAGGAAAACATTAGATGGGCATTAATTCACATTATTTAGGTCAAATATACATTATTTGGCAAGTATTGGTCTTCGCTTTGCCAATAATTTTAGTTGTACACAAACTTCCAATAAGTAGGAGAATAAAATTAATGAGAGATAAATTTGATTTTGAGGAGCATGTGTCAACTTTTAACTGCTCTGAAGGGTGACCTACACAACAAAGTCTAATCCATGAAATCTTTTATATTTTCTGGATCTGATTTTTATGGTAAACCTAGTCAATCTAATTCCCTGAATATTGGGTGCAACATCAAACTAATAACATAGATGGTAGCTGAAAAACACATTGTGCACAACCAGGCATAATATGTTTTTCAATTAGCAATTGTTATTCCACCAAGGGTGCACGCTAAGTACTGCCAATTCAAAACTGCTCTTGGCAAAAAATTGAAGTCCTTTATATGGCTAACATGCCATTAAAATATTATTGATCATGTTACAGTAATGACATATATATTTAACAATAAAACGACTTCAAAAAACAAGAATTTTGGCCAAAAAGGGAACTATAAAATTATTCTCAATTCATGAGGGCCAATGGTCCCTGGTCCATTTCCTGCAAATATTTCTACTAAAGTTTACACTTGAATTAAAAAAAGCTGTGCTTTCTTACCATCCTCTATGAGCTTGCTATCCTTCTGAGATTGGATACAAATATGGAAGATTTCAACAAAATATGGTATAGGGTGATGTATTTATGGCTGTCAGCAGGATGTGGAGATAATGCTTTGTTGCTTATGGTAATACACACCAAAGACCACATTTGTGAAAAACATAATTTAAACAAAATGTAAAATGAAGACAACTAGCCAGAAGAACCAATTCTATTCCATTGTGATCACAAAAGACATTCATTTAGCTTACTCTCAATACCAATTAAAAAGGATTTCATTTTGAGCTTAAGAGTTGCCAATATCCCGAAATACTCAAGTGAAGTAAGATGAAAATCACTTAATTCTCTATTTGCAAATATTCATTTTGGATCAGAATAGTACACCAGTTCATCAAGAGATAATCTTAAACCAATCATTTAAAATTATGCATGAAGAATGTCCTTGTGAAATCTTTCATATTCATTCAATAGATTGAAGTTTCAACTATAACAAACACATCACTGATAGCTAAGATCGTTATACGTGGGAGGCACGAAAAATTAGTGGATTAAAAAGGTAATTGGCTAAGTATAAGCATGTAAATATAAAACGACATTTTTACACATGAAGAAATATATACAATTACATTACATTATCAGTTTTTGCAAATGAAATGGCTGTTTAGTCATCCCATAGAAATTCTCAACAAACTAATTCTGAAGTCAAATACACAAAACACAACAGGTGATGGGTATATGACAATACAACTTCCCTGCGATGAGTCTCATTTGGAACTGGAAAACTTTTTTAACAATGTATTTCAAAAAACGTATAGAAATTGCCATTTAGGAGTATTAAAGGTCATATATAGATACGGGAACTCACCGGTTACATATGGATATAAAATCTGAAAATAATCAGTATTGACATATTTTCACTTCTCCCTAATAGCGAATATAATCCTGCTTAACAATCTAGACATTTCAAATAGCCACTGTTGATAAAAGCACGTATAAAATATTATTCATGCTTTCCCGGGCAGTATGTCCATTCCAACTAATTTAAGTCACCTATAAACTTTGAATTACGAAATACGTAATCACCATAATCCACATCCAGCAAACTGTTGAAGAGTAAGTGGAGGGGATGACAACATAAGGTCACTAAGTTTCACTTCCTTCGCTGCTATCCTCAATCGCATTTGGGTATGAACATACTAGAATAAAGATGAGAACAAGATTTGGGTCTAATTTCAGATTTTGGTTCCGTTTGCTGAAGTGGGTTGCTCGACCGAAACGATGTAGTCTAAGAGGTAGTAGCTTAGAAAAGCTTTTCTGTCGAAAAATTAGTATTTATGATAATCTATTACACAAAATAACAGGTACTGCTAAGGATGTTGCTTCCAAAGAAACACACACTGGGTAGCAATGAAGCCCGATAGCAATCATATTCGGAACTCAAGTCTATACGGGAACCAATTGACAGAGTATCATCAATAATAAACACTTCAAACTAATTCCACTGGCAGTATGGACTTAAGCCCGGTATATAGAGGACTATATTGTAACAACAAATTGGAACAGTGCCATTATGGCCAATATGTAATGATGTATACATGTCGCGGTAACCGAAATAGCACCATTTGAAATGATGGTTTAGCTTAATTTTCACATAACATGCGAGGTAAAATTCATTACATTCATTAGCCATATATTAGGCTGCGATAGAGTGACTTCATGAACAATAATCAGAGTTAATGGCATTCGTCAACACAAGTTCCTCTGCATTACTTAAGCCGTCTGCTACGCACAAAATAAAGTTCCGAACGCCGAGTAAACGTGCGCACCTCACGTTGCAAACCAATTAAGAAATGATTTTTACTCACGGTATAGTAGGAGAGAAGTCCGGCGTTGTCGTCCAACACGAACCACCGATTTTGCCATCCTTTCATAACATTTGTCCACTTACTCAACGTACCCTCCATCGCTGCCATCCTGGTTTATGGCGGAACTCAAAACGTCCTTGTTATGTTATTTGCAAGTAGAGCAGTTACTCCTTCTGTCTCCGAAAGATGTCTCTTACATACTTCGCGCAGCCAGGGAAAGAAATCAAAAATAGAGAGAGAGAAAAGTATAAAAAGATAGAGAAAGTTAATATGGAAAGTGCAGACGTGCCAATGTGAATGAAATTCTAGGAGCAACAGCTTAAGAGAACATTTTGACATCATATCAGTTTTACTCCATAGCAAGTTTAATTTGAAGCAAAGACATCTGATTAGGATGAAATGAATAATGACTTCTCTATACTGTATAAATGATGTAAATTCTTCAAGGAAATCATGCCGCCGCTTATGAAGCACAGAAACTGAGAAAGTGGATGGGAATTTTCACCTGCTCACTGATTTGTACGCTTATATGAAATAAAAAGCCATTTAGACGTATGTAAAACATCTCATAGCTGAAGACAGCGAAAGAAAGTCATTGACGAGAAGTTAAATAGTAATTATTAAAGTAAATGCAGTTGGTTTGATATGATTTCGGCGGAATTTTCTTAATTTTGGCAATGCTATTCATTAAGATCCACGTGAAAAAACCATGACTTGTTTATTAATAACTTTTCTTGATTATGGTTCTTTAAAATTATAATGTATATGAAGGACGTGCAATTGTGCATATACAACCCACTCTACTGGAACTAATACGGTTCTTTACCTTCCAAGGGTAAATTTACAAAAGCCCACCCAAATTAATTTTAGGTAGTCTGGTGAAAAAGGTGAGTTGTCCTGTGTAGGGAGCAAATGGAATATGGATGAACTTAACACATAGACCCATGTTTCCATCGGAGCTCATCGTATGTTGGAGTTAATGTGTGCATAATGATATTTTAATAGCATTTGATAATTCCTTGAAGATAACTATGCCATCAAAGTACATTCAAAGTCCACTAAATATTTCATTTTATTGTTGAGTGAAGAGTACTGTTCAAAAATTCCATCGTCATAGAATTCTAAGGAAGATATCTATCAATATAGTCAAGTTTATGTGATTATTTGGGTGGGTTTACTAACCTGATGTTAAGGTTCGAGGTGGCTTCTCACAATTAATAAATTACACTTATTATAAAACGATGTGCCTTTTTATGCCCGCGCTTTCCTTGTTATGTTTTAGTCAAATGACTTTCAAAACACAGTGGATGCTAGATTTTTTATAATATTTAGCCAAATACATTATTTTATATGTAATAATTTATATATAGTATTTTGAAATGATTGTTATTTTTATAATAATATTTTATAAGATTACTGCACGCTTTATTTGACTTTAAAAACTGAAAGGCGGCAAAGAGTAAAGGTGTTAAGTACGCTATAAAATCTCTTCGTGTATAGAAAGTAAGTGATAATATAATTAACAAAAAATTAAGTTACATAAGTCAAATGTGTATGCCATGAATTGGAATTATATACTTACAAACTCCAGGAGAAATAATTTTTATCCGGAAACATTTATTTACGGTTGTTACTTGATAATAACATCCTGACTTCCATGTCTTGGGACTTAATGCTCTTTTTAAAACGTATGCAAAGAAAATTTATCCAATTCATTATGATACGAAAATTGCGTAATATTTATTAGGAAAATTTCATTTCAAAGAGTTGGTAGCAAATGTACAATTTCATTGTTGCCAAACTTTTTTAGGCAATTTGTTACTCTTTGAAATTTAAATCTTTCACATTTGTGAGAATTTTCTGCGCAAAAATATTAATCCGTGTTTGTTTCAATTCCACTTAAATTAAATATTCTATTATTGCCAAACATCGTCTACAATGGCTCTCCTCTCATAATTCTTTAGTCATGTTAAATTAGCTTGGTAACAACACCAGACAAGCAGCCACCACCATTTAATTAACATATGCATACTCTTATCCTTTATAAAAATAATGTATTTATTTACCATCAGTTAAACAACGTAAGTTACGTAATACATGAACTGTGGTAAAACTTGAAATTTTACCATAAAACATTTATTTCAGAGGCAAAATCGGATTGTATAATGACAAGAGAGTAATTACTTATTAAAATGTTACTATTCATTCATTATTTAAATGTAAATGTTTTTTAGGGAATATTTTGAAAAAGCATTAAAGTTACTATATATGTTGGTTTAGATTTATCTAATGAACATTTAAAGCAAGAATTTAATGAGCAGATGACAGGTGAATATTCACTCTGTTCCTTATTCTACAGGGAGTATTGAAAATTGTCTGTCATTTTGTTTACTGACGGTTTCACCAAAGGAAAAGCAATTTTCTCATTAGCAAAACACAACATGAGAGACATAAAACTTAATTCAATGTTCTGTTGAGTTCTTTTTTTAAATAAGGGAATCATTTTCCTGGCTAGGTTTGGACTAATTTCCACATCTATATCTTTATATTTATGTACTAATCATCACAGTCAGGCATCCCTTCCTCTAAGTTTTTTCCTTGCACAATTCTTCTACCATGTCAAATTCTTCAACTATTTTCTTGTCTTTTAGATTAAATCATTTAACTTATTTCTTTCTTAATTTCTTCCTTTAAGTTTACAATAATTTAATCAAGCAAAATTGGTTCCATCACATATTTATTAATTGGAGAAATTTGAAAAAAATACTTAATGTAAGTTTAAGATAACCTTCTTCCTATAGAAGCTTCTTTATTTCAAATAATGTCTGAATTTGTGTAAATGGATTAATGGATCCATACCAAGTAGATTCTCAGCATTCAGTTGAGGAAAAGCTAAATTTCACAACTCCAATGATATTGTTAGGTTTGAAGCTGTCCAAGATAAACAAATGTACAAAATCTTTCTCACTAATGACATATTGCCAACTGTTCAAACAGGGTTATGCAGTTGATCATCTAACATAAAGGTGCTCTCTTGATCATCATATTTATCTGAGGAAGTTCATTGGGGAGAACATTGGACTACTGACCAAAGGACCTGGGACCTCCTTACCCTGATGCGTCAATTTAAGGTATTTGGGCTTAGTACTATGTATGTAACCTTCACCCTCACCTATGAAACAGGCCTTTGTGTTGATAGCTGTGAATTTTTATCTGATAAAACAATTTGAAATACTGTGATGTCATAGTTTTTAAGATATATTCAATTTTTAATCGCTTTTCTTTGGCAATATCTTTATTGTTTGTTTGAATTTAACCCATTAAATACAACCTAGTATTTCACCTATACTTGGTCTCTATTCAGACATAATCTTACAGTAAGTGCTCCAGTTAACCCTTTTGGCAGAGGCACACAAAAAGAGCAGGAGAGTAATGGGAGGCAGGTCCCCCCACCATCTTCTAAGTACGATTCCACATAAGTCAGTGAGGACAGCTGACTTTCAAATTGATTTTCGTGAGATGGAGAGGTAGATTTGTTGACCTAGTCAACTGTCAAAAAAGATTATAAACACTAAACAGAAAAGAACAGAAACACTAAAGAAAAACACTCTCTTCCATGTTCCTTACAAAAGTCATCCACAACAGTCATATCCCCTCTCCTCCTCTCATTGACATCACAAGCCACTTAATGCAATATTACCAAACACATTGATCACTTACAAAATGTCTATTCTAATATATTATTTCATGCAACACAAAATGGCAATGTGATATCATGTAGACCTAATACAATCTCTGCGGGGTTTTGTGTATAACTGGTATATATTGGCAATGCGAACACTATCTAATATTATCCTATACGATTAAGTAATACATACTAATGAAGATGATCTTTTAAAAATATCTTAATGAAAATCTAACAAAATGTGTTCCTAAATTAATGCTTTTGTATGCAAAAACTCAGTATTTTGTAACAATGCATGAAAGTGAATCAAGAAATATGAAAAATTACTATTTCAATATGCACCAAAATATACTGTGAATAGTTTTGTTATTTACTTGCTATTACATTTTATATTTGATTTATTACTTTCATTTTGTAAAGTATTGTAGGAAAACAAGATTTGAAAGTTAATTACTTTTCATTATACTATGGCTCCATTTATAAATTGGTGGAAGTTGATCTGTGGATCCACTTTTTAAAAAAAGTTTCATGAATGGCTCATGTGTCTGCTTAGATTTGGACAGGTTATAGTTCTATCATAATGTTGGTGACAGGAATCACATGTTTCATGGGTTCATAACTATCAGCTTGATTTGACCCTCCCTCCTCTCCCAACTCTTATCACCCTGGCTACACCACCACTATCAACCTGACTTTCATAAACTCATAACTCCAACAACATTAAAAATTCCCCCTAGCCAGCAGGGTTTATCCTCATTCTTTCCCATTCTCTTTTGGACCTTTATGAACTATCCTCTCATTGGAAATATAGATAATCTGTACCCCTTCCCTTTTTCTGGCAAGCTGAGTTTAAGTATAACTACAGTAATGAGCCAACTGATGGTTTAGGTGAGGACAGAGATCATCTCAAGGCCACCAGATTTTGAAATATTTGCAACATTGTAAGGGGCAACCTTTACCATCAGTTATTCCCTTAGAAGAATCATTACCCAGGTACTCCAGTCAGTATGAAAATGATAGTCCTTCTAAGCTACTAAACCTACCATAAATACTGGGTACGCTATTGATTTAATGGTGCTATTGAAAACAATACATTGTTAATACAAACATTATTACCTCTATCAGCTGGAAGTGATAAGGAAGGTGGCACAATCTATTTTGGTGATTGTAAAGAAGATGGATTATCAAAAGAAAAAAATATTTCCTATGTCGCCTTCTTTTGTTGAAATGGCTTCTAATACATTTGTACAGAGATCTGTATAAGCTTACTTCCTTTACCTTTATTGCTATCAAGTTGTGGAAGAGTGGGATATAATAATTTATTGAGAGCATATTGACCTGATGAGACTGGGATTGAATTATGGTAGTCACACAATCTCATGGCTGAGATTTGAGTCTTTGGGTGTATCTACAGACGTCTTGATATGGAGGGTTAACATGGAATTAATAAGTTTACTTTGTTGATGAATAAGCAGTCATGGGGAATTAGCAATGGTGCTTTGAGGATGTGGAAAACCACCCTTCACTAAGCTAGCCTAAATATTCTACAAAAGCCTGGTGCCATGCAGGCACCATGGCGAGTGGCTACTGTCAAACGATCAGCTGCCAGTTTCTCAGATGAGACAGCAGCCCTTCTTTTTATGAGTGCAGGGGGAGGCCCAAATGATCAGTACAGCGACACTCATCTCACTGCAGTCGTGAAAATTACTTTGATAACTGCAGCACTGTGATGTAGAAGGCATTCAGAAACTACTACATTTCCATCCCAATGAACAGCAGCTCACAAATTTTCTCTTTTCCTTTTATTGAATTATATAGCAGTATATGGAATTATCATGATGAATCCTCCTGAATTAAATATTCCAGAGGTAAATTAGTCCCCCATTCATATCTCCAGGTGTGGAAAACTCAAGATAGTACATCAGCTGAATGTGTCCATTAATCTAGGATTGAAACTTAGAATGCCCAATAACTCAGGGCATTTGAAAGGTTAAAGCATATAGTAATTGTATGTATGCATAGAATGAGGCTAGACATCTTAGGTGTAAATGAAATGAAATGGCCTGAAAAAGAAGATTTATGAAGTGACAGTTACATGGTAATTCCCATAATCTACATGAATTAAAATGGTAGAGTGGAATAATATTAAGTAAAATTACTAACATTAGAATGAGGAGCTTTTATAACATAAAGAAAGGCTTAGTATGGTGAAGATTGCATTGAAATATACAGATATCATAGTGGCAGCACACTTTCATGCCAACAACTGGCTATGATAATGATTAAGCGGAGAAAGTATGTGGATATATCACTGAAGTAATAATAAATGTATAGAGGTTAAAAAATTAATTATGCTTGGAGACTGGAATGCAATGGTTAGAGTTGGTGAGAAAGGAAGATCATTTGGAAAACAATATGGGCAAGCATAATGAAAGAGGACAAAAGTTTTTTGAATTCTGCTAACTACAAATTTGAGATGGCAAACATTCTATCAGAACTACCCCTTAAGACAATGCACAAGGGAGATACTAGTAGAAGTAAGAAGATATCAAATTGACTAATTACTTGTGAAGCAGAGATTAAGTGATCAAACAAAGGACTGCAAAAGCTACCTGGGGTAGGTCTCAACAATGACATTATATAACAAAGTGCCATATGAAATCCAAGAACCTTAAGAACAGATGATGACTCAATGAGCGAGAGACACTTAATGAAAAGTGAACCATGGTTGCATTTCCAGTAGAAATTGGAACAGAAAATATTTGCCAACACAGTATAGATTGCATAGATGCCAAAATATGAACACTGGATTTTAGTACCCACGAGGATAATTATTAAACTCCAGAGGAAACCATGGATCACTGACAAAATGCTGGACCCATTAGAAAAGAGAAGAAAGTTCAAAGACTGAGGAAGGGCAGTTACACTACAGAAGGTTAAGAAATAAAATCAGGAGAAAAGCAAGAAGAGTCAGAGAAATGGATAAAGATACTGTGTGAATAAGTGAAGTACGACCTCCTTCAGAGAAAATTTTAAGCAGATTGCTGAACTGGGGGACACTATTTTACTGAACATAGAGCAATGTCAATTTCATTTGGCATATCAATAGTGAAATTCTTACTAAACATGAGGAAAAAGTTTAGAAATTGAAGTAATATTTGAAGTATATGGATGGCAGAAAGTAACTGCATGCTAGAATAGTGAAATAAGAGGATACCTTCAATGATTGCAAAGCAAGGAGACTATATCCTCAGGTCCGAATTCAAAGCCACAGTAAAAGACTTCAGAGTAAACTCAGCTTCAGGGACTGATGAACAACCCTTGGAGCTGATAAAGATATTGGGAACAAAGATTCTGGCACACCTATACATACTGGCTGGTGATGTGTATTTGAGAGGATAGGCACTCATTAACTTAAAGAATAATATAACCATAAAGAAAGAAAAAAGGCCAAAAAATGTGAAAACTTCAGAAAAATCAGTCTGACAGCCCATGCACCGAAAATTATAACAGGAATAATACATTAAAGAATGAAGAAGAAAGTGGAAAATTATTTAAGTGAGCACTAATTTAGATTTACAAGTAGTAAAGGAACAAATATTGCTCTAGCTTATTACATATCACATTGCTCGACCTGGAGAAAGCCTCTGGCATAATGGGCTAGTATATGATTCTACACATACAAAGAAAATTGGAATGAACTATATTGAAAGGAGTCTGATATGCACACTGTACAGAGAAATAAAGAAAGAAGTCAAGCAGTGCTGCTAATTATCACCAGTGATACTTAATGTGCATAATTAGATTTCATTAATTAGATCAAGGAAATGATAAGAGGTGGTGAGTGAATTTAAGAAGAAAGGAAAAGCATGCAGCAATTTGCAAAGGACATAGCAATACTGGTAGAGAAGAAAGAAGACCTCATATGAGAAGGGAATGAATAAGTATAATTTCAATATAAATAAGGTTAAAACTAAGGTAATGGTCTGCAGTAGTAGTAGGGAAGACTATCTCCAAGTAAGTTTACGACACATAAACTGGAACAAGTGGAAGAATTTTGCTATTAAGGCAGCTGTAGCTGTGGAAGAAGTAAGAGGGATATAGTAAGCAGAATAGGAATGACAAAGAAGCAGGGAGGGAGATGTGACACATATATAAACTCAGCCAAAACAATGTCCCGGCACTTCACCCTGAAGATGCTCATTGGAACACGGGCGAAACTGTTGTCCAAAATACAACCTATGCGGTGATATCCCGAGAATGGAGAGTCAGGACAAAGACAGTTTGACATCTGAAAAACCAACTACTACAGCAAAAAGAACTATCATAGACACAAGGAAGCAAGTTTTAAAGCAGTACATATGTGGAGTCTGCTTTTCTGTGGATGTGTGACATGGATTGTAAGTGCAGCAGAGTAAAAGAAGACTGGAGGCAATGGAATTGTAGTGATACAGAAGAATGCTGAAAATGAACTGGATGAGCAGAGTAAAAAATAAAGAATTTCTGCAAAGAGAGAGGACAATAGAGGTCTCATACAAAAAGAAAAAGCAATTGATTGGACTAATCCTGAGGCATGATAGCTTACTGAAAATCCTAATTGAATTAAACATGGAAAGGAAGAATTACAGAGGAAGGCCAAGTATGAACTATGGCTATGAAGGTATTCAGAACCAGTTGCATTTTCAATTATTTTGCTATTTGCTAAAAACAACTGTTCATTTTCTCCATATTAAATGTCTATGTTATATTTTCTCTCTTTACCCTATTAAATGCATTTTCAAAATCAAAAAGTCATGCACCTATCTATACAATTATCAAGTAGTTTGTAAAGTACAAAGAGATGATCTGTACATCCCCTACCTGGGATATATCGAAATTAAACTCCTTATATTTTGATTATTGTTACTTTCAATACCTACTCTTCCAATGATCATGTATCTCAACATCATTTCCAGCATGCTAAAAAATTAATTACTCTGTAATTCTTTCATTCCATCTTACACTCCATATTTGTGTGTATACCCCATTTGCACAAAAGGACAGCAATGATATTCTTACAGTCATTGGGTACAGATTGATAAGCATAAGTTTAGTGACTTACATGGATAGTAATATGTCTTATTCTTTCACAGTTCAGTACACAGGTATATTGTCAAAAATACCTTCTTCTTCAACCAGAATTTTTTCTATTCTAAGTTCTCACTTCAGTTACAACCTCATTTACGTTAATATCAACATCCTTGTATTGCTTCCCTCTAATGCATTTGGGGACCGAAAGGAAAACAAATGAGGAAGTACTGGAGATGGTGGGTGAGGAGAGGGGTTTGTTGAGAGAAATCCTATGGAGGCAGGAAAAATGGATGAAAGGCATATTGATCGGCAATAGTGGGATGTTGAAGAAGGTAATAGAGGGGAGAATGTTGGGCAAGCGAGGAAAGGGCAGGAACAGGTTAGGGATGTTGGACGGGATGAAGGGAGGAAGGAAATACACAGAGATGAAGAGGGACCTGAGGTAGATTAGGTTGCTGGATTGGGTTTTGTTTGGAGTTATAAAATATTTATTTGATAGTTGTGTCCACCCAAAAACCTACCTTAACCGGTAGATTACCTAATAAATAAAATAATTGCATTTGGCTTACTTACATATGCCATATCACTATTACACACACCCATAAAGTACTTCTGTCAACAGTCTCTAACTCCAATTAATCACAATCAGTATCAACCCTATAATTCCGAATCCAATTTATTCCTTTACCCTCTCCTTGCTTTGTCCTCTTTAATCATTCCCATAATGATTCCTTTTTTGGCTGCTCTATAAATGGTAAAACAAAAATGCACTTTTAGAAAAAGTTATTAAATTTATTACTGGTTACATTCCTACCACTAATCTTAGACACATGATCATTTATGTCCCTGTACAAGGCAATTAGCAAAAATAATACTCACACAATGTCCACCTGCATGACACTACATCTTCTCCCACTGCTGGACTTCAAATCCTTAACTAATATTACAAATCAAGGTGCTAAAAGATCTTAAATCTTCTAGATGAGTGGTGAAACTCTGTATAGGTAGTAGTTACCTAGCAGTTTTTAGGAGAGATCTCAGTGGCTGCAGATGAAACAACATGGGCAGGATTGAGTGAGCAAGAGGAGAGTACTATGAAAGAGGAGGCTTTGTGGCTGCTATTATGACATGAGCAATCCAGATGGATCCACAATGAAGTTACAAATTCAACTGTAATTCTAGAGTTGCCATTTCTACGAGTGAATACATGGGTGTTCAAGCAAAGTACTCAATATAAAAAACTGATTTTCTCAGACATCCACTCAACTAGTTTTATCCATTAAAATGCACAAAGGGAACAACAAATGGTCCTACCCTTATTCAGAGGCATCCATTTTAATTATAACCCAACCATTCATGTCTCCTAATAATAATCGAGTTTTCTCACCAGGGTTACATTAGTTACAACTTCCCTCAATTTTCCTCATAACTGATTCCCTTCACAGTCTCGCCACTTACAGGTGTAGAACTAGCTACCATCACAGGTCTTTGAATAGCAACTTTCATGTTGCTATTCATATTTCATGTTGCTCCCTGAGCAATCAGTGAGGCACTAACTCATCTTTTCTTACACATACCTTAACCCTCTTATTCAAAATAAAATCCCAACTGCTGTGCCCATTATCATCAATTTCTAATTAAAATTCCATATTTTCCCAATCAATTGCAAACATCATAACACTTGCGAATTGATTCCTACACATACCGGGCATCTATTGATCTTGCAATCATTTTATTCATTGACTCCATTTACACATGGCATAATCATACCACAATAATTCCTACAATATCGACAAATCTATCTCTTGATGGGCCAGTCTCACATAACCTACACTGCTTGTCATGGCTTTAGTTGCCCAAGGGTTTTACACTTTGATGAGTGTTGGAAAAGGCCATTTAATATTACCAGCATTTGCAGTTTGGTTGCTGAATGCAACATTCCATAGTAATGATTAATTCACTCTCTCTGTCAGTTTTTTATGTGCATTTTCGGCAGAATGCCAAAAGGTAACCCAAACCCAAAACTGGTAATGCCCCAGGTCCACACTGTCTATTCATCATCAAATTCTATTCTTGTCGTCAAATGGTTCTAGGACTTGCTGCTTACCTTCCTAGTGTGTTCGGAATGTCTTTACTATTGAAGGGGAAGGAGAAGGGAAAATGTCAGAATGTTTCAGTATAACAAATTTAGATACCTACCTGTTCATAGTGTTTAAATACTAATGACACCCCTTAAGAAACCAAATGAAAAGATATCATAAAACACTACTTTGCATTGCAATTCTTTCATTGATTGGTAACTGTATTTGACCTTTCCTTCTAAATATCTCTTTAATGAATTTGAAAGGGAAACTCTGTTTCTGCAGCTGAATTGTACATAGGTAATTTTATAATGTGAAAGATTAATTGAAAGCTAATGAAAAAAGTGTCAGACATTTATGATTGTTTAGCACTCTTGGAAATCTATTAGTAGGAAACATAGGCATAAATTAATTCACTAAATATTTGCTGATTTTTTACAAGTGGAGGAACTGGAGATGGAAATAAAAATTGGTGTGGACTTCATAAAATCAGTTAGGTCTGTTGATGACCAAGCTTTAGTTAGCTAGTCATCCAAGGGGTTACAAGCATAACTGAGAACATTAGAAAATCTGTGATAGGTATGAGATGAAAATCAATGTAAGCAAATTAAAGGTTATCAGGTTTTTGAGTAAAAGGAAGGTCCAAAGTATAAACTAGAGGAAGTGGAACAGTTTACATATCCCAGAAGTGTTTTGAACCAAAATGGTGAAAGTAGTAGGGGCATAAGACAAAGAATTACATTAGGCAGGGAAGCTTTCACAAGAGGAAGGAACTGATGACAGGGTCATTGAGTAGGGATATTAAAAAGAGGTTGTTCAACACTCTGACATAGAGTGTTGTTTTGTGCAATGCAGAAACATGGTCATTGAAGTAGGATGATAGGCATAGATTGGAGGCTTTTGAAATGTGAGGGTGGAGAAGGGCAGAAAAGGTTACATGGACAGAAAAGAAAACAAATGAAGAAGTGGGTATGATGGGGAGGAGAGGAGGTTGTTGGGAGAAGTCATAAGAAGGCATGAAAAATGGATGAACAGCATATTGATCGGCAGTGAGACGTTGAAAACTGTGATAGAAGAGAGAGTGTTAGGTGAAGAGAAAGATGTTGAAATAGGTTGGGCAAGTTGGTTTGAATGATGGGAAGAAGAAAGTCTGCAGGTTTTAAGATGGATTTATTGTAGTGTCGTTTATGAGGTTATGTTTTTTTTGGGAGAGACAGAAATTTATTGTTGGCCATTCTGTGTCTCTTGTCCCATTATCTTGAATGGCATGATACCAATGGCTGATGTGCATGCATGTGAATATTTTGAGTTCCTTTTGCTGTGAGATAATATTCTCATGGCATCATATTTTCTATTTTTATCATTCAATTGCACAGTTACTTGGTCTATGTGAATCAAATTAGTTATACCTTCTACTGTGGATCAACTTTTAATGTTCTTGATGAAAATATTCTTTTTCTACCATGACATACCATAGGGAAACTTCTGATGCCATTTGGTTTCCTTCACTAATCTACCATGCCATAATTTCCTGTATTTTTATAAAATTCAACAACAAAAATGAAGGCTTGGCAAACAACACCTGCCATCTTTCATATAACCATCAACAGGGCTGAGATATATTTCAAACCAATTTAGTAATGAGTGAGATTAGGAATGAAAAAAAGGTATGCACTTTTCCAATTTAATAGATATCACAAGAGAAAGGGAGAGAGACATTAGATTAAGATCCACAAGCCAAGAAATGAGTCGAATAACTTCCATCAGCTGATTTTGATCCTTATCAGATCTAAAGCAATACCGAATTTTTTTTACAAGTATTGGGTCTCCTTATTTGCTATTGTTCAGCTCTAAAAATATGTACATATGGGATTGAGAGTGCCTTTAATTGAGTCATTACTTTATGATTTTATTTTCCAATTTATTTACTTTTTAAATATTCAAGTTTAGTGTGAAAAAAGTTAAGGATTCAGTGAGACTCCATAAGGCCCATTACTTTTCAGTAATTTACTGCAAGGGTCTGTGCTTAATTGCCTACTAGTACTATCAATATCATTACCTGGCTACTGGAAAGCAGCATCAGATAAAAAATCTTACCCCTTAAACAAAAACTGGATGGATGCACTCGATTTCATCATTTATTCAGATTAAGAAGAGCCTCTATCCTCTTCTTTGGTTAATTGAAGCCATATTTGTCGTTGAGTTCTAATACCTATGTCACAGGAATATAAGTTTCTACATCATTTAACAGTACAATAAACCCTTGGGGGATATGGCTTATATGTTTGGCATATTTTACATCTAAACTCTATACCTATAAAAAAATGGCTTATCTTTATTCTTATTCCATAAGCATAGAGTGAAATGGACAGAAAGGAAAGCAAATGGGATAGTTCTAGGTGTAGTGGGGGAGGAGAGAGGATTGTTGAGATAAGGCCAAAGGAGGTAGCATGTATAGATTCAGAGCATTTTGATTAGGAATATGATCTCAAAGACTGTGATTGAGGGGAGAAAAGTTGGCAAATGAGGAAGGGGAAGGAATAGGATAGGCAAGTTGGATGGAATGAGGGGAGTAAAAAAGTAGTTATGAGGAATTGAACAGGGACTTAATGTAGTGTAGGTAGTGTTTTTTGTTGTTAGAAGAGGCAGGTAAATGTATTGCCGTACAATTATATAGGATGTGTCCATTCAAAACCTACCTGAACTTGTAGAATACCCAATGAATGTACATTCTTTTATATGTTGGTGGTCTGAAAAATTTTTTTTCATTTGAAATAATGTAAAGCACTTCTAGTTATGATTCATCGTCATAGGTCATCTGCCCTGGTTGACAGGTCCATGGAGGCCTCTTCTCCACCATGTTTTCTTTTCCTCATACCCATTACCCTCTTCCACATTGTCCACCATTTTGATCCTCCTCCACCCTCTCTTGCCTGGCCCTTCCTCTCTGCCTTCTAGCAACTGCTTCAAGAGGCAGTTCCTTTGTAGCACATGTACAAGCCAATTTCTTTTACTTTTTTGATTATTTTCAGCAATCTTCTTTCTTTTATTGCTTTCCTCAACACTTCTTCATTCCTCATCTAGTCTATCCATTTTATGCTCATCATTCTTCTCCATACCCATATCTCAAATGCCTCCACCCTTTCCTGGTCCCTTTTCAATGCGGTCCATGTTTCACATAAAAAAACATAACGCTCCGTGCATAACACATAACTAGACTCTTTCTCAACTCAATAGCCATTCTGCTGCATAATACCTTTCTTTTCCTGCTGAATGTTTCCTTGGTCATTGATATCCTTATTTTAATATCCTTTTCACTCCTCCAGCTTTTTGTTACCTCCATACCTATATTTTTGTACCTTTCTACTTGTTCCAGCCTGTCTTCTTCCATTAAAATATCTATTTCCTCATCTCCACTAACATTAATTACTTTGGCCTTACTCCTGTTTATCAACAAGCTGTATTCCTCCATCATGCTACTAAGATGTTGCAACATCCCATTTCATTGTTTTCTTCCTCAACAAAAGGGATCATGTCATCAACAAACCTGATGCTTCTTCCTCCCACGGACACCCCTGTACTATATCTTCTCTTCAGCAAATATTGACCATGTCTTCCGCATAATGGTTAAAGAGTTTGGGGCAAAGACAGCACCCTTGCCTCACTCCCCACCTAATATCAAATCAACATCATCTTTTAATCATGTCTAATACAAACCTCCTGGTTTAAATACAAATTTCCAATCAGTCTTCCGTCTCTCCAGTTCACACCTTTTTCTTTCAGCATTTTCATGAATTTTACCCATCGTACACAGTCAAAAGTCTTCATCATTTTAACAAAGCACCTACAAACCTTTCCAATTCTCCAGAAATCACTCAAATGGTATGCACTACTCCTATTACATCTGTTGTTCCTCTTCTAAAGCCATACTTTTTATCCATGGTGCTCTCCTCCATGACATTGTTCAGTCTTCTATTTAATTATGATTAGACTTTCCTTTTTGATGAACACTAATAATGGTCATTTTCCATCTAGAAGATCCCACACTCATATTTATTCGGCACACTAGTCAGTTTAGGTTGACTCACATGCAGACTAAAGTAAATAAATACTCCTGCAATATTAGCAGATGAATATTCTGATGTGCAAGATCAGGAGTTATCAAGCAAGTAGCATGTAATCAGTCGAGTTCCATGTTGCCCTCACTTTCATAGCTCCAAGGCAGTCAGAGTCGTAACCACATGGTAATGGAAGCTTTTGGGTGATGAGGGAACCAGATTCAATATGGGTATGCAAAAAGTTTGAGCTGTACCTTTAGGTCATTCTAACTTTCCTGCGATCGATCCCAGAATTAATTCCGAACTCACCAAAGTGAGGTAACCGCAGTTCATCGTCGGTCTGCTTGGCGAGAATTTGATTTCATTCGGTTTTTTAGGCTGTCTTGGAGTGGAATTCTGTTTCGTAACCAGACAGTAATTTTCTTTGGTGGAGAGCGACAAAAATGTCTTCTTTCTGGTTGCAGTGGGCGGCGCTGAAATGATGCTCCCTCCCCAAGGGGCCGCTGCTCTCGGGAGATTGCGTGTGGCAAAATGAGGTGGTCGTTTGCGTGTCGGCTCGAAAAATCTCATCGACGGCAGAAATGATATGATTTCCATCCCTGCTTTGGGAATTGAGCTCGTCCGTTTGTTCTGCTTCTGGCAATTCATTAGGATGGCCTTCCGTCCATCCCGAGATGGTAAAACAGCGTAGGTAAGGCAAAAGATGCTAATTACCAATCTTTTTGAGATCATCGGGAATGAAAAAGAAAAATTCGCACGTGAAAGATGACTTTTTAAGGAATATTTTATTCCAGTGGTCGCCAACCCATTTACACTCATGCGACTTAATAAAATTGGCTGCACATTTTCATAATTTGTATCTGTAGTACCTAAAGGATCATTTTGTCAACAATGTAATCGCTGTTTTTTTCAATTCACATATGGAAACTGGAAATAAATAGCTCCATAATTGGAAAAATATCCATTAGCTGCATTGATAGCATACAGCCAGCATGCAGCTGGCCAAGGTGCATCCTTTGGGGATAGGCACCGCTTGGCTCCTACCACCTAATTCCATGCGAGAAATATAGTAACTTAGCTGAAGAGATTGGTAAGTACGTGATTTTTTCTCATTTGATAATTTACATTTTATTATATAATGTTTATAATGCATAATCATTTAACATTTGATGATTATTGTTTGATTAAACTTTAAATCATAATATTATGACGCCACAGAATATTTTACCAAATGTATTAAATTTATATTTTTGAATTTTCTGATAAAGTCAACAGACTGATTTTTTTAAACTAAGTTCTCTGGTGGCTTTCTAGACTGAGGGAAATACCAAGGGCTGTCCTTTTCAGGCTTCGGTGGGGAAAAAGGTTGAGAAATTATTAAGAAGGAAAGCTCAATTTAAATATTCCGACTCAAATGAGATTCCTTTTTGTGATTTGTAATGTATTGGAGAGAGATATCGAGCAGAATCCATAACCGTGGATGTTGATATGATAACGTACGCAATATTCTTAGACTCCTATAGCAAAAAAGGATACACTTTGAAATTCCACTACTTCAGAAATAATCCTTGAACCTTGAAAAAAGGTCCCTCCTAGAATAATCGTTATTGCGTGGTCTTAAGAGTAAAAGTTTATAACTTTGTTGAATATATAAATTACTAATAATACATAAGGTATAATTTAGGTTTAAAAAATAGTATACTTTATGCAACAGGCACTTCCTTTTACGAATCATTTTTAACTTCCAGTTAAGTTGAAACGCAGTGACCACTCTCTTTAATAAATTAAGATTCAGCTTTACCCAATCTATGTGATTTTTCGGATATCAGATCTTCCTGGGAAACCATAACCGGCAGAGGGAAAGGAACTGGCCCCCCTACCCTGGTGTGTGAGCTTCAGTAGCTTTCAGTGACTTAGTAGTGGGTGAATCTACCATCACTTACCAAACCGACCTTCGGATTGATTACTGTGTTTATGGTTTTTTTTATGTCACTGTTGATAAGCTCACATCAGTGATTTGCACACGTATCCATCCGGGTGCACATATTTTCTGAAAATAATCATCAGCACTATGCCAAATATTTCGCACAGTACAATCGCACCAGAAATGGCGCAGGCTAAATCGAAATCCAGCCGATCGTGAAGGACAAAAGGCAGCGTGATTGCCAGCACGAGAGTCTCGAGGTAAAATAAAAGGTGATCCATGCTGTCCAATCTCCACAAACCTATTCTGTATGGGATTGTGAACATTCTGTGTAGGGGCCAAAACACTGTGGCTTTGTATCTGTGCAATCCTTTGTACATAATTTTTCTTTCGCTGAAAAAGATCAACGCCAAGTATATCATCAGTAAGTATAATGATGCTCCAAAGAAAAACCACACGTGATGGACAGCAGTGAAGGAGCAGATGGAGAGTACACGGGAACCTGAAAAAGAAAGTGACGAAGTCAGTGAATTTCCTTCCTAAAATATTTGAAGGACGTACAAAAATTAGAAATTTCAATGAGATCTAAGAGAATAAGAACACAGGAAAAAAAGCCATCTCAGGAGATTAGTGCTACTTCGACAGAGAAATGTCTGTTATTAGTTCTCTAGAGGAAATAAACGCCGAGTAAAAGTGCTCCGAAGGCTGAAAGATATTTCCTCCTTTGTAAGAAACCGTACGTGACAAATTTCGTATGCTCGTGAATACCGATCTGCTTCTGTAGATAGTTTCGATGCCCGGTGTCTTAGAAGTATTCAAGCGTTCATTGTCGGCCCATACGGGCACACATACACCGTCCCTGTGAGCGAGAACCCACCCCAACCGGGTGGGTCATTTAACATACAAGATAAAACCATGACATTCCAAAAAAACATCTCATTCGTGTGCGTGTTGTTTGTGAGAGACGAGAAACTTATGATTTAGAGTAAGCTCTGCTATAACAGAGGTTTACAAAGGTGGTTGAAGCCGACAGGTAACGGCTCATTTAGAAACTAGGTTAAACTTGGTGGAGGAAAGTTATTACATGGCATACAATTGGAAAGAATATGTGTGAATTGGGAATAATGTCCGTACAGGTGGACTAAGGCGGAATACAAACGCGAGGTACAGGCTAGCATGAGGAGGAGAAACGCTGCTGGTCATGGCACCTTTTTATTGATTGTTATTCACTTGAAACCATGTAAAAGGTATGGACATGATGAGAATTAACCAATCAACCAATGATGAGAATCGATTCATAATAAGTTAACAGATTTTCAGTAACTATGGCATTTATTTTTCTTTTAACCATTACAATTTTCAAATTAATTAGACCTGCATAGCGCTAAAAACAACGTTCCGTTCGTGTATTTTCTTTTTGTTATAATCAAGTGGGATCAATTAATTGAGGATCAAAGCGTCCATTTTCGAATAACGTGTGCATTATTCTATTAATTTTTACATGAAGAATTCTGGAGGAGTCCGTCCCTATGTCATTTTTAAATCGAAGAAAATTACACAGTTATTGCTTACTTAGTGAATCATCCCGTTGGTTTCTACATCATAACAGTATGCCATAGTTCTGAAATGTTGCTATTATTTCTTCCTTTATGTATACATATGTATTATATGCATGTATATATACATTATTTATAGATATATAATTATATATATATATATATACACACACATATAAATATATATAACGTGCGCATGTACATACGCTAATTGCGCAAATTAATGTCCTTGCTACTTTTAGATTTGGGCTTGGTTAGAACTCTAGGATTGAGTATTACGCTCCATAGGAAAAATAAAGCTAATATTAAGTTCTTTTTATGGTTGCTTTGTCTAATGAAAGTATACAGATAAAATGTTTTGAAAGCATTAGTAGGAATACTTTTAGCAATTTAATATTTAGCTCAATCAGCAATTAATTTGTCAGAGTTTAAATGGATTTAATGCAAAATTATCAAAATTAGGAGATAATTATTACACGCTCTCCTTCATGGTATAAAACACGAAGCGTTTCGTTCAAAAATAATCACGTCCATTCCAAGGCTTCAATTACATTCAGTGCAATTAATAATCGAAAAGGGAAATTAAAATTATCTATCGCTCTAGGAAGTCCATATTTTTTATGGCGCCGTTGATGCCCTATCTTCTGGGTGACAATCTCACTTCGCCCCTCGCCCATGAAACGATTACGGTACAGAGATTGGTGTTCCATTACTTCCAAACTGTTTTCATGTGCTTCAGTTATTCTCTCAGACTCGGTGAAAACATTTGATCGCCCCGTGAATAACAGTGACTTTAATATGCAGAGTTTGATGCCGAAGCTCTTTCCCGGTTGCATGCATAAATAATCTTCAAGCGATAATATGCTTGGTCCGTGACCCTTAAGAGAGAACACCCATTTTTGTAAAGCCTGAACATCTGAGTTCAGCACAATGTGAATTTTATACGTCCACTAGAAGGAGGCATGTGAATACTTACAGTAGACGAAAAAGTTGGCAAGGAACTCCATCAACTTCTTTCCACTATTGTAGGCATTGTCAAGAACTCTTCCCCCAGAATTGTAATGGCGGTTGGAATGTGCCTGGTGCATTGTCCAAGAGAAACTGACGATCGAAAACATGATGCTGGCCCAGGTCATAAAACCTGTTGCGAATCATTCATAGAGAGAAGGATAAAACATATATTTGATATAATTGTCACTTTAAGAACGAGGGTCGACAGCGTGGGCCCCTATGAATAACATTCGGGAGAAGGGAATTTACAAGCATTGAGAGCAATTGCTGGTCTGTAAGCACTTCATCCAGCTTACCGACCAACATTTCAAGTAAATGATCTGAATATTTGAAGTTAAAATTTACATTAAATAAATTGTTTCTCAAACATTTATTTTATTTTTAAAATATTATTACGTTACCAATGTATGGCAGATAAAAATTGAAGGATTGCAGAGAAAACGTTTTTTTCAGAGAATCATTGAATTCTGGAAAACTTTTCAATTCAGACTCATTGATATTATATTTTATTATTATACAATATAATTTGCATATTAGAAAACTATTACATGTATTCTAACTTATCATTAACACTTTTGTGAAAATCCCACAGACGTGAACAATAATGTAAATGAAATTAACACTACTACACACAAACACAAAAACACATAAAAGAGGAACTCACTGGGTCTCGAATTTTCGGTGGTACAACCACCTTTCTCAA
This sequence comes from Hetaerina titia, assembly GCA_037158775.1. Lineage (NCBI taxonomy): Eukaryota > Metazoa > Arthropoda > Insecta > Odonata > Calopterygidae > Hetaerina > Hetaerina titia. Next base: position 24,199,381 of record CM073773.1, read on the forward strand.
GAGGAGGTAATAACAGAACCTAATAATTTATTATTAGGTGTATACGTATTTAACCAAGGATTTAGGGTTGGGGCCAAACGTCGAATACATTGTTAAGAGAGCTTTCAAAACTCTTCATTGGGTGATGAGAAATCTCAAAGGGAGCATTAGAGCAACTAAGGAAAAGGCGTATAAGACCCTGGTAAGACCAGTTGTAGAGTAATCATCACTTGTATGGGACCCGCACGAAGGAGGGCATATTACTAAACTGAAGAAGGTACAAAGAAAGGCTGCCAGATATGTACTGGGGAAGCATAGGAGGATGGAGAGTGTGATTGAAATGTCAAAAGCGCTGGGCTGAGAACCTTTACAAAGTAGAAAAATAATGAGCAGATTTCGTGGAATGTTCCGCATTCTGAAGGGAGAGAAAGCTCGGATAGAACTGAGGAAAGAGGCGGGAAATCCAAGTTTTATAGGGAGAAATGATCACAAATTCAAGGTGAAATGTCTGGCACAAAGAACGAATAAAAAAATTTTTATTTCTTAATAACACAATTGTGATTGGAACACTTCACCTGCAAAACTATTCGAGCCCTTCCTTATCAAGATAAATACTTTTAAGAAAATATGTGAAGGGTTTATGTGATAATTTGATTGATTTGTTGCGTAAAATTGCATGTAGTAGTTTAGTTTTGATATTTTTCTTGCTGATTGAGAAACTGGTATCGATGAGGTGGGGATTTCTTTTTTTTGTGTTAGAGATTGGTATTTGGAAGTTTCCTCTAAGGGCATTTTTTTCTGACTGATTTTACTTATTATATTTTGCGATATTGATTGGATTAGGGACGTCATGTTATTTTTCCAAGGTAAGTTTGATTGTTTAATTGGGACTTGTGTGCCATCTGACATTGTCTATCTGAACACGCGAGTTTTAATAATAATATTAACTAACTCTGCGAGTCGCTCCAAAAAGTCGTTCGCCCCTAAAGACTCGATAAAAATAATAGCAAACGAAACAACAGGAATGGTAACCAATAAGAGAAATTAGAAAAAGTTCACAGGATAGGTGATTGAGAGAATGAATTTATTATAAATGGAAGAATGTTTACAAGTTGGAGATGTTTTTTAGGGGAGAATAATTTTCCGGATTTAATAAGCTCGGTCGAGAACTGTGTACGGTCAAGGAAATGTGGTGGAAAGATAAGAAAGGGTATGTGGAGACATTTCGAAGTTCGGGAAGGTAAAAACTCTGTACTCAAACACAAGGAAGAGATTGTCACTATGAAGAAAGGATTGAGTTAAATATCCCACTGATCACGTAGGTTGGTCATACAGCTGAGGGATTGTAGTTAATGTTGAGTACTTTACAAAGAAATGCAAGCAGTATGGCATGGAGAGTAGCCACAAGAAAAGCAAAATAAAGAGATTCTTAAAGAAGTAGGTAGGCTTAGTTGAGCATTGAATTTGGAGAGGATAAACTACAGGAGCTGGAACAGTTGATATTTTTGATAGTATTTTGGAATAAAGTGAGCATGGTAATAAGGACATTAAGAGAAGAAAATCGCTTGGCGAAACTACCATCCTAAGAAAAGGAACTTCGTAATAGGTGCGCTAAGTAAATGTTTAAAGAAAGATAATTGTCTTTAAATGAGGCATAGCAAATTCAGCCTTTGACGCATAGATGGGAGAATTTCGAGGATGGAGAAAATAAGAACAAGAATGAGGAATAGGTAAGACGAAGTTTTTATTATGTTGGCAGAAGAGAGTAAGTTACTAGATAAATTCCCAAAAAGACAGAACAACTGGGTTTAGGAAATACTTATGCTAGTGGGATGTTAAAAGCTGTTAATACCAGGGTTGTCCATTATCAAGAGTGCTCTTCAACGTATACGAGTATGTGCATGAATTCCACCTCTTAACGTAGGCATGAAGAGGTGGAATTCGAACATAATAAAGAAAAGATAGTAACAATTTTCCACTATATAAATTTAATTGTATGACTGGATTTCGATGTGTAACATCATATTCCGGTCTTCAGGTTCATCGTCAGACCTGAAGATGATGTAATACGTCGAAACCCGGTCGTACAATGAAACTTATCTAGTGAAAAATTGTTACGATCTTTTCTTTAGTAAATGTGAAGGAAATGGTTAAAGTTGCATGGAAAGAATTGGGGATGGGAATGAAAGTCGGTGGCAAATTGGTAAAATAAGTTAGGTTTTCTGATGACCAAGCTTTAGCTTGTCAGTTGGCCAAAGGTTTGCAAACATTGCTGAGTGAATTGGAAATTCAGTGCGATAGATATAGGATGAGAATCAATTTCAATAAAACGAAGGTTATGCGGTTTTCCCGAAAGAAATAGGCTACGGTAAACGTTAAAATAGGAGGGCGAAATCTAGATCAGGTAGAACAGCTTTCGTGTATCGGAAGTGTTTTGGACCACAATGGTCAAAGTATGGAATAAAGTGGAACCTAGTGCAATTCTTCTCCTACATAGTAGTAGGAGAAGAATTACACTAGGCAAAGAAGCTTTCAAAAGAAGGAGGGAATTAATGACAGGGACATTAAGTAAGGATGTTAAGAAAAAAACTTGTTAAAAGTTAGATACAGCGCGGAAATATGGCCATTGAAGAAGGGTGATAGGCGTAGATTGGAGGTTTTTGAAATTGTGGGTGTGGAGAAGAATTGAGAAGGTGAAGTGGGCAGAAAGGAAAACAAACGAGAAAGTGGGTATGGTGGGGAGAAGAGAGTATTGTTGAAAGAAATTATAAGGAGACGGGAAAGATTGATGAAAAGCATATTGTGGGATGTTGAAGACTGTGATAGAGGGGAGAGTGTTAGACAAGCGAGGAAGGGGCAGGAATAGGATAGGAATGTTAGACGGAATGAAGAGAGGAAGGAAGTATACGGATATGAAGAGGGGCCTGTTGCAGAGTAGGATGTTGGATTCTGTTTTGTTAGGAGATACGAGATACTTATTTGGTAGTCGTGTCCATCAAAAACCTACCGTAACCGATAGATTACATAATAATAGCATAGAAATAAATATGTATATATATATATATTTAAAATTACATAATGCAATGGAAAGAGAAAGATATGGAGCAAACGATGCAATTTGACTCACATTATCAATAGATTTCCGAGAAAATAACTGCTTTGCTGATGAAAAATAATAAAGAAAAGCAATGCATTTCCAAGTGTAAAAATCATTCGCCTTGACTGGAATATCTCGGAGAATACACTTTGAAATTTTGGCATCATAATGCACGTAATTAAATGACTGTTAAAAGTTACTATCGCGACATCTCCCGCAGTTTCATCGAATGAAGAAAAGATATTGTGCTAACAAGTCTAATGTCTTCCCGGTCATGATATCCAAAAATATTTATAAACCTTCGACCAATTAATAATAGCTCGTGTGTAATGCCGATGAAGCAAGTAGTAATTTCAATTAAACGAAGGGATATTCAGACAAAGAGCGGGACAAAATGTTCTTATTTTCTTTGACTTCATACAAATAGAAAATGTTGACTTAAATCTGTGAACAATATCTTTCTTTGGACTTGTATATCTTGTTTTGCCTTTTTTTTTTACCCCCTCTCGTTATCTCCATGGCTGCATGGACTTCCGTCCCAGTTTTTATAATAGCTATGCAACACTTGATTTCAACAGAATGGCACGTCGGCGCATGGCCAAATAGCAGTGAGATTAAATAGGCAGTTTTCTGTTGCCATTACTTGGAATTAGAATGAATGACCACTACCAGCAATGTGCTTATTTACTCTTACTTTCATGCAACAAATTAAAAAAAAAAGAAATTGAATGAATTTTCTCTTAAATTTACCAATAAAACTTTCTCCGGTAGGTCCAAAATCATTGCGTGTTGTGTGGCCTGAATGATGGAAAATTATTTTTTACTTTTTCAAAGTTTTTACAGCCCATCGATCTAACGTAGACCTGTTCCTTCAGGGCGAATAAATCATAGCATTAATTTCTGTGATTTAATAATGGTAATTAGGTAAAAGACGCTCACTGATTGCGTTGTGCTCGAGGCATTCTCTCGTGGCGATTGACAGCTGAAGTAGAAGTTGTGGCGCGGACTCGTTCAGCACTTCGGTGATCTTCGTCTGAAGAATGAACCTCTCGTTCCAAGTTTGCATCGCCAGGAACACCGCTTGGATATGGCTCGAATCTTCTTCGACTGATTCCCTTTGAAAATGCTTCTTCCCTTTATTGCAGCGATTGCTGTGGAGTATGCTATAAAATTTCGCTATTTCATCGTAGCTTCTCACAGAATTGATCGCATATTGCACGCTCCTTACCATTCTGTGGAAGAAATGTACACGCATTAACGTATGCACACATAATTAGGGTATGGTATCACAGATTTTGCCAAACTATCCCAAGGATGAAACCCACTGAAATGCTGCTCGTTGAAATTAATCATGCCTGATTGGTATCAAAATTTAAAATTATATTTTAGCAAATATTTAACAGGTAGATAATACATTTATACATTTATAGATGTTGAGGAAAGGCTCAAAATGCAAGGTTCGGGAAAAGCGAATTTCAAGGATGTAAAATTTTAAAAGTTATCGTAAATGCAATTCGTATTGTATTTTTTGTAGTTTAGTATTTCATTTCAATATCATTCGTATTGTATTAAATTGTAATTGTATTTCATATTTACTGCGGAAAAGCACAATCAATATACATGTAATTAGACTAGGATACGTAGGTAGGATACGTAATGTTATTTTTTTAAATTTGGTTACTTTTGAGTCCTTTAACCTTTATAGTGGTGTGGATAATGTATTTTTTAAACCTGATAAATCTAGACCTTATGCCAAGCACATGGGTGTAAAACAGGTATTCAAACTTAACATATTAATTAAGATCGACTAGTTAAACGATTGAGCGATGGGGAAACTGCGATGAATTAATTCTTCCCTTTTCGCAAAATAGTCTATAACTGGAAACCATGACGGACATTCCGTGGAGTAAGAGTAGAGTAAGTAGATAGAAATCTTGAAATATTTCAAGACGATCTGGTTCATTTTTGATTGCGCATTGGTTTAGCTGAAATTCCTTTCATATCCTTAAAAGTCTTTGATATGTCTATAATACAATGAATGGTATAACTGCGATGTGTGGTAAGCAATACCTCAACCAATTTAGCCAATCGATGAAGGAGTTATTTCTTAAATTTCTGATTCCATTCTTTGAATCTATAGTCCTCCGAAAAGTTAATAAGATATTTTCAAGATAAGATCTAAACGAATATAACAAATTTTAATGTACACTAAATTTTAAAATTTTTACGCCCTATACATAAGCACATTTGCACTATTGACTCTCCCATGTCTAGAAAATCTGAAAAACAGAATCTCCAATGCTCTTGGATGGAATAAAAACATCTATCTATTCAGCAACGTTCAGGTTACGTAATTACCACTCCAACCATCTGAAAATATTTGAATTCATAAAGCAAAGAATTGATAATGGACACATTTTCCTGAGACGGGTGATTTGAATGACATTTATTCGAATTAGCGCGTCTGCTCAGAAAGTAGGCCTCGGAGTCTACTCAATACAGACTGGCCACCAATCTTTTTGAGATCCTCGGATTTGACTTATGGATTCTAAAGTAATTAACGATGGCTATCTCAAAGTCCGTACGAACTTAAGTGCTAGTCTTATACAAGCACCAGAAGCATGCGCGGTCCTAAGATGGATGATCGCCCCTCCTGAATATTAGAGAATCTACTGCCACTCGGCCAATTATGCTTGAAGAATGCTTTCACCGGAACACAACCGATCCCCGTGATGTCAAAATTTTGCGTTTTATTTGAAATTCAATTGATATTTATTTGATAATTTAAGTATTAATAATTTATATATATATATATATATATATATATATATATAATATTTTTTCCTATAGGGAATTAGTTTGTCAACATTATAACGTGACGCACCTATCACAAGAATAACGAAAAAGACGAACTTTCTTCCCGTTTTCTTCTCCTTTGCGTTTATTGTGTTTGGTTCGTCTCATCATAGCGACAATGAACTAAATACCTCGAATGACGCTTTTACTACAAGTAAATATTTAACGCCACACTGAGAACATATTTTACCGGATAATATATTACGCACGTTCTTATAACTCTAACTAGAGTAACTATAACTAGAGTAACCTAATTCCACTTCACACAAATGTTAACAAATATATACGCATACCTTTTGAAAATTTTCAAATCATTCAGCGTAAAAATGTCTTTCCATTTCAGTTCAACGTATTCCTTGTCCTTTCCTCGTACCTTCCTGAAAGTGTTCAGAGTAATTTTATTTAAAAGCTTCCACGCGCTCTCTTCCCAAAATTTCATCTCAAAACGTCCGAGTACTCACAAAATCAGCTTGCTCGCCGTTTCCGCTATCAGCGGAGCGAAAACGAACAACAGCGTCAGTGATCCGTATGTGTGATTGCCCTTTACGTAATGCTCCCTGGCAAGGATTAGATCCGAAATGAAATCTCCCACGTAAAGAAATATTGTCACAATCAGCCAAACGAGCTTCCCAATCTTCCTCTTCGTGCTCTTGAATGGATTCTCCGTGAACTCCACCGTTTGGAGCGATATGGAGAGCAGGTTCTTCTTTTTAATTCCGTAAAAGGTGGAACACGTGTCGTTCTTGAATGAATCATAAGGGACTGGGTAAGCCACTCCACTTATGTGATCCAAGGGATCCTCATGATTGCGCTCGAGAACCCCCAAACGCCACCTCTCTTTCCGGAATAGAAGAAACTGCATGCTCGGCAAGGTCCTCGATGGCGTCGTTTGTCGCATCTTGTTTTTGATTTCATTCTTTTGCTGACGTATGGATTCCATTTCCTTTGTCACCTCTTTCCGGATCTCCTCGTCTTGGCATGTCAGTTCCAAGAGTTCATTTGTTAAAATGGTCTTATTGTTGATAGATCTCATGCTCGTGGATATTTCTCCACTTATGCACGGGTCATTTAAAGTTGGTATACTCAGAGGAGTCTTGCTTTCGTTTTCGCGCAGGACCGCATGGAATTCTTCTCCCATTGTCGGCATCAAGGAGTGCAATAGTTCGGTGCAGCTGTTGATCTCACCGATGAAATTCGTGTACCACTCCACGTCCTTGTCGCGGAAAGCCCTCCCTTCCCAAAAATTGGGCGAGAAGAGTTCTTCCCCGATTCCGAGGAGCATCGAGTTGATGCTGTTCACTTGGTTGTTAATTCTCCAAAAATAGTCATTCATTGTATTTTTATTGTTTAGAAAAGCTTTTTTTGAATTTGGTTCGCTGTATTCTTTCACGAGCGCATTAATCTGGATTGCCTTTTCGTTGTAGCGTCCTATTATTTCCGAGAAGAGATGTATTTTCCCATTGTATATGAATGTTTTCAGCGTTGGAGAGTCGACATACTGATCCGTCTTAAAAAAGCTGCCTTCCTTCTTTTTTCCCAATTTGGATATCATTATTTTTATTGAAACATTTAACATATAGTCGACATATTTTAGTTCCTTTTTAATATCATCTTCTGTGTACGGATCTTTTCTGTGGAAGAAAAATGAAATAGAATGAGTGAATTTATTATCAGCATTAGAGTTCATTAGATGTTTATAACCGGAAAGTGAATATTATTGCCGTTTAAGTCTTTTGGATTTTCTCACTAAAATCCTGAAACTCTTTTAAGATCCCACACAAATAATTAAATTAGCCTTACGGCTGATTTAGGTACACCAGGTGATAGCGTATTTGCGTCAGTACTGGTCGTACCTTAATTACCAGTAAAATCACCTCTGTATGAAATCACAGATTTGTCGTAATAATTCCTGGATATCGAAAGTTTGCATGCCTAACTGCATCGGAAGCATTTATTTATTTTATGTCGCCGTAGAAAAGATATCTTTCTTTTCTCAATGAGAATATAGGTATCGGAAAGTTACGTGGCAACAGAGGTCAAAGATAATATAAATAGGAGAAAAACTACGGAAAAATTGCAGCATTTTTCTTCTTCCTCCTCTGAAAATGTGATGTCTTTTTTCATGTCCGTGAGAAAGAGGGCAAAAATTAATACTGGATTTTTAGAAGCCGCGAAGAAAACTGTAGTCAGAAGGAAACCCGTGGAAAGAAAACAAACAATCTGTAACGAAATGTTTGACCCGATAAAGGAGAGCAGAATGGAGTATGAAAAGGCAGCTTCTAAAGCTAAATCACCTTGGTCAGATAAATAACTCTTAAATGGGTGCTATTACATACACATAATGTTGACGCACCTGAGTAACAGCAGCAGCTTCGAAGGTCGATGTAACTCACCCAATGTACGAGAGAATAAACCCGCTCTTACCATTCCTATCAAAAATACATTTGTGGCATGCAGATCTAATTGTGATACATTTACTTTAGAAAAACATGTGAGGATTATTAGAATCAAATAAGTTGTTTGCTAAACTTAGGAATGTTGGAAGTAAAGAAGAAGCAATTAATTTCAGATACACAATCTGGACATTATCAAATGATACACTGCCGTGAGTATCGTAAATTCATACAAATATATTCATTTGTTCTGTTTTTGAAAAGAAGACCAAACTCGTAATTTTTTTTAGCTACCATCAGCTCAATATACCCACCTAAACCAGCTCAATATAATGTATAATCTGGCTGAAATATGCCAACTGTTGATAGTTTATGTTTAAAATGGACTTGGAATTAGATTTTTTCGCTGCACGCGTAAGCTGCTTTGCTCGCCCACACAGGAAACGAAATCATGGAAATATAAATACTGTTTTGATTTGAACCGGAAAACATGGCGTTATCTCGGAAAGAGTTCCATCAACTTTTGCAGACACCATGACACTCGACGCCCGATCCACAACTCCACAAATGCGCTCCTCTGGTTCTTTTGCCCTCCTACGCCTGGGGGCGGCGATATTGCAGCAGAAATGAGCCGCGGATTTCGGCACTATTCCACCGCACCCGCTAACTATCGAGACAGCACTTGTCATAGACCGTTCAGTGCTGTGTGAAACTTCTGCCTTCGGGCGAGAGTAACCTGTAACTTAAATTTTTCTTTCATTTTTAATTATGATAAATTTTCGAAGGATTCGTGTCATATCCCACTGCTGCGAACATCTACGCTATCGGATTTGGGTATCATATTAATTAAAATGAAGTTACCGGAAGAGATGACAAGAATACTTTACGGTTTGACGTTTGCTTTCACTATAGCTTTCACAATATTATAGTACTTCTGGACTCTCATTAATATGGGTACAATATGGTTTACAGATATTTAAGTTACTGATAAGGGAACGAAATAAAGCAAAAAAGATGCTAATCATATATTTTTTCAACCATATTATTTATTTTATAAAAGTTACGCCAATGTTAATCTCACATTTTTGGTGTTAAGAGATCTTGAAAGAGTCAGCTAATTAATACGAGTAAGGCTGTCAAATAACTTTTCTGTCGGGTTTCTTAGCAATGATAAGAGCTAATATAATAAATATTATGTGTTTGAAGCAAATGCAAACAAATACTGCTCTGAAATAGCAGCAGAATAATTGATGAAACTTTTTTTTTGAAAGAATCATCTGAACAACTGAGCAATGCCTTAGTGATGAAGAACTGATGACGACATTCCTGGGAATCTTTCACAAGTACATATGAATAGTGGGTTCACATTCTGAACTTAATTTTTTTACTATAAACGCACAATTTTTTCTGCGATTCTGATGCATAGAATATTTTCTAACCATAAGCCAAAATTCGATTTTAGATCGTTTCAACTGGACCTCAAAATAATTCATTTCCTTGACTTAGGAATGCACCCTGAGCTAATATATTTTATATGTATAAGTAATGAAACCATGTTCGGCAAATAAATATTAATTGTGGAATTCTGTGTTTCTATTATCTATACAATGGAGGAATTGCACCGAGTAACAGCGAAAACATTGTCATATATTTTTATCGGCTAAAATTTTAATGAGTTCTTGTCGGAATACTATTGAAGGGCTGCGCCTAATATTAGTTAGTGCGTAATAAGAAAAATAGTGTACTCGTACATAAATTGAAACTATTGGAAATAATGAAATTCAGAAACTCAATCTGGACATCTATCAAATGGCAGATCACCGCAAGTAAAATTGTGGTCAATTATGGAAATGTATTAATGACATTGTTTTGTTATTATACACTCAATGCGTTATAAGAAAAAATGCTGTCTCTAAATTGAGACTAAACGTGATTAGGATAATCCCAATATTACTTACTGATTCTTTGGTAGCCTAAAGTTGCGGAAATGGGTCCTAGGAAGCGTCAAGTCATTTTTCTTTCTTTCATGTAGAAAGAGATTCATGCACCATATGCAGTCTTGTAGCGTATAAAGTACGTGAGTAAGATTAATTATGTCGACCCTGTGGGAAGAAAATTTGCATCATTAGACCCTCCAGAGAATTTTTTCTGGTTAGCATTCCGAAATATTTAATGTTTTACAATAAAATAAATGATAATATTTATCCCAAATTATTTAAATGATTACTATATACTAAATGATAATATTTGATTAACTGAACAAGACTAATTATTAGTCATTTTAGCTTTATCATCCGTAAGTTGAGGAAATTGAACACAATAGTTAAAAGCAGTGGGTACATTTTAAAAGGCTAAAGTCATAGGTCCTCTTTAGTGGAGAAGGTGGTAGAGGCTGAAGACACACATAACCGAGGAAATGTCGCCAGAAGTGTTGCGTTTGTGCTACTGGGTCACCATCGAGACTACGCGACTGCCGTGAGTGTGATTCTCCGCACACCATTCGTTTCTATGATTGGAACTCCCGAGGGTCGCTTGATACCACAAGCACAGCTTTGGGACAATTCGTATATTTTTCTTAATTCTTATTTTTTTGTTTTGTTCGTTTAGGGGTCGCAGCTGGGGAAGTTACTCGCCGTAAAGCATGAGCGCTTGACACTCAAGAGAGCCACTGTCCAGCTCAAACCCGGGTGGGAGAGCATTGGTTTCACTTTTAAATGCGTCTCAGCTGCAACCCTGTAACCCTACCTCTTACAGCATGCTGAAGAGTAGGACCTTGTTTATTTAAATTAGCTATTTATTATTCGTCGCCAAAAAGTAATATAAAAATTGAACGTATCAGAAGTAATCAGCAATGATTTTGATTTGTTTTTTATTCCTAAGGAATTCCTTAGGATTACAACCTTTACATGGTAGAGGAGTATGTGCGTTCCGATGACCCCTAGAACTGTATTGGCGAGAAAAATGATACTCGTAATTGCTTCTGATAGGGTCAAACATGCCAGATACGTAGGTCTAATGGTAGGAGTCAAAGCAGGTAATCTGCACAGTGTTTGTTCCTCAGTGAGGCGGCTGTAAAGTCGGACAGTCATTTAAATATTCTAGTGACGTTAAGAACACGAATGAGGAAAGTAACAGGAAACCACCTTATTATCCGAAGACTTCTATTATGGACATTATAATGACAGTGAGTCCTGGCAACTACGGAACACGGTCCAATGAGCCGATTAGTTATCATCTAACAAAATCCCTGAAAACCGAAATCAACTGCAGCAGCAGCGAAGGAAACTAGAGAGAGACTAGGTAGAATAGGGAAAAGGAATGTTAAGGCAAAGTTGAGGGCGGGGGAATTAGAAAAAAGAAAGCGGGACAAGGAATGAGGAAGTAATGATATTTTGTCTGCGTAATGTATTTTGGGCTATCAGAGATGAGATGGAAGGAGGGCCGGGATTTCTGAATAGACAGTAAGAGTGTGATATTCAATGGGAGGGAAAAGAACCAACGATAGGTGCCAGTAATATTGAGATACAAGGTACGAAAGTAGTAAGTATACAGTTGGTGAGTGATATAATATATTATTAGAGGTCAAAAGTGAACCAACGGACTTTCATGATTCCGGTCAACAAGTCGACAAGTAGCCATAGGGAGGAAGAAATAAACTGGGCATATGATTAATTAGAGAAACTAATTTCGTATGTTCCTGGATGGAAACTTTCGTTAGTGCATGAATCAATGGCATCCGTATGTCCATGGAGTTTGTGGTTCTCAACGGGAGTGACGTGGGAGCAACTTTTCAGCTAACTTTCCTCCACTATTGAAAACGAATTTTTGACATTGAAACCATGGCGATTAGATGAGACATGGGAGTGCTTTAAAAAATCACTTAAGTCAGAGGAATTAGTACGCGGCCATCAACTTTGTTTATTCTTTAAAAAATTTTGACTCACCTATGTCGTGTTTTAAGAAAACAAGTAACTACAAAGATATGACTGAGGAAAAAAGAAAGTCTTTCGAATTACATAATTAGATAACTTCATTTTCAGTGGTAAGTAGATTAAATAGTAAAATATAAGAAACTGAGATTTTTTGCCGTTTTTGGAAAAATATCAAAGATAAGAGCGCCTAGCCATTAATATTACTTTACGTCAAAAGAACTGAAAGTTAATGATAAGAAATGTCTTTATCTCTGTAGTGTTTTCGTAGTCTTTTTATTATGGCCACCAAATATTATTCAAATTGCAAGCCTTCCTAGAGAATCAGAAGTTTGGTGACCGACAGATTAGTAGAACCCTCGACACACCGCCTTCATCCATATTATTAAGGCAGAGAAAGTCGTCCATTGACCGTGGCCCCTGACTCTAATGGCGTGGGGTGCGATCCTGCATACAAATCAGGGAGGCTAGAATTATATTGAATTCTAACATCCTTGATGTACAACATTAACGTCACGTCGCTGTAAATGCTCTATTTTGAAGCATGGGTCTACCCAGGTCATGGGTCTTTACCGCTCGGCATTTCCTTCGGCGTAGTCACTCTCGGCGGCAGGCGACGTTTCCTCATGCAACTCTGCGCATTTTAGTCGGCAGTCACCGCTGTAGTCATCTCCCCCCTTCGTCTCCAACTCCATCCCATTCCAGTCCGCTTGGGCGACTACTCCAAAGCTCTCCGTCAATTTCAAGCTGCTGCCTGACTCAGCATCATCGGATTGAGGAACACTCATTTTCCATTACCTGTGAAAATCAGGGAATTAGTGAATGGACACATGAGAAAATTTTCATTTTTCTGGGGCTAAAACTATTTCTGGTATCATAGAAACACATATATTGGGGAAGTGAGGTAGAATATCCATTTTCCAGGCGACGTTTCTCATGGTATTTCTATTCATCTGAAAGTGGAGATTATTGGCAGTAAACTGTTTAACATGAAAAGTTGCCTTCAAAATTGTTACGTAAGGTGGCCCACTGCTAAGACTATTAACGCTAGCGGTTCCCAATCAGTACTCCCAGGAAGTGAATACCTAGAAGAGCGTTTACCTCCAGGCCACTCAGAGGAGCTTAAGATATTTGAATAACAGCGGTACAAATTATATAGTTTCATTGTAGCGCGAATCTTTCAATGTTAACAACTCATCTGCTAGTTTTTCGGCTTATAAGGTACTTCAGGACTTTAACCTCTTTCTTGCCAGCCATAATTGTTATAATTTTAATAGCAATGGCGATGACGTTTATGAAAAAGAACTTCCAATGGATGTTCAGCGCAAGGAAAATAGGTACCGTCGAGTTTTAACGCTATTGAGGGAAAAGTTCATGATATTGAGGGAGGAGCAGTTACGATACCGCAGAGTGATTTGGGTGTACAAAAGAAGGTGACGGAAGAGTGTCTACCGATATTGAAAATTAGGAACGACACAGCCGAAGGATGGTGAAGTTGTCTCCAGATTCCAACCAAAAAGCTTCAGGACCACCATTTTAACTGGTATTCATACGTGTGCAATAAATACGCGAACTAGCGCACTCTGGCGGCCATGACGCGGACTCTAACCCCGCGCACTGGCGGCGCTAGTTGCCTGAGACCCAATGAGCCATCTGTGCTTGGCGGATCGTCGAGCTGTGCATATTTTTCCAGTTATGTTAGTTTCTACTGTCCTTGTTTTTACTGTTTGTCGTAAATAGAAATCATGGAGCAACGAATCAACATCAAGTTTTGGTGAAGTGCGGCAAAAGTTATCAAGAAATTATTGAAATGTTGACAGCTGTTTATGGTGATAATGCCTTGAAGAAATAAACATCCATTTTCAAGTGGATTAAGCATTTTAAAGATGGTCGAGAAGACGCCATGGATGATGCAAGGCCGGGACGACCTTCAACCTGTGTTGACGACAACATTGATCGTGTGCAGTCCCTTGTCCTTACCGTACATGCTGAGTTCTATCTTACAGCTCTCAAACGTTTGAGAAATCGCGTGCGTCGTGTAGGGCCAAATTTGACTCAAGGCGATGGATGGACCCTTCACCATGACAATGTACCTTCACATTCAGCATTGATTGTTCGCCAGTTTTGGGCAAAAAATTCAATCACGATCATTGATCATCCTCCTTATTCGCCAGATCTCTGCCCCCTTTGACTCTTTCCCATTTCCAAAATGGAAAAATTTTGATGAGGGGATATCACTGGGAAGATGTGGACACAATAAAGAAAGAAACGACGAGAAAACTAAAAAGCCTAACGGTCGAGGACTTCCAAGGGTGCTTTAAACAGTTGAAAAGAATATGGAATAAGTGCATAGCAACGAATGGAGAGTACTTTGAAGGGGACAAAATCGATGTAGACTAAATTTTGCAAAATAAAGTTTTTATGGCGTCAGTTCGCGTATTTATTTGACAGTGTAGTGTGGCTTTCAGCCTAAACGACATAACCCAAAGCTTTCACTACCGCGATTATGTCTTCAGAGAAATTTCACTGACGGTCGAACCGCATTGCATCACGTCCATTGTTTGGTACGAGTACGTATAGATTTAATTATGGTGACGTGATCGTATTGTTTCGCTCAAGTTCCATACAAGATACAGAGTACAAATGAACATCCAACATGTTATAATTATTGCTAGGGCGAAATTATCGGTTCGGTCTTAGGTGTGCCGTTTTAAAGATGTAGTCCGATCATGGTTTCGGCAATGTGTGCAATTTTCAAGATATTCTTTACAATTCAGGGTCTTGATAGTGGCAGCAGGTGTATTCTGAAGGCTAGAAAGGTCACTGGTCACTCTCTAGTGACGGGTTCTTTATCTTTGCAGCAATCCTTACGAATGCGTCGACGCGAACCGTTCCGCGATTTTTTGCGAATATCTTTTTCGGCCGGATGTTCCATCCTGTCACAAGACGGATAGTCACCCCTTCACCGCAATGAGCAAGATCGGCATTCAAATGTACATCTTCAGCCTGTGTTAAGAGGAGGATAATGAAGCTCAATCATCGTACAGCTTATGTTCAAGGAGACGATTAAGAAAGCCAATTAAACAAACGAACACCAGTTTTTATTTCCCTTTGGCGACAAAAGTATAAATTAGTCGGTTTTTTCTACGTTATCTTGACAAGATATGTAAATATCAATGGGTTAATCGCTACAAGTTTCTTAATTATTGCCATGTCCTCTCGTGATTGTATATATTTTTGTACAAGATGCAGTTTTGTGAAGAAACAACTTGGTATTCAAATTAATTTTATTATTATACTAGTAAATGCATCTTGAAAATAATATCGATTATTTGAAAAATACGAAGCAAACTAAAATAATATACTCTAAATTATTTCAATATTGATAATACGTTAAATTAAATAATTAAAATAATTCTCAACCGTTAGTCGCAAAATATACCCATATCAGTTGGCCTAACGACTGGGATAATCAGTTATCGACATTGACAGTAAGATGTCCCCACTGATCAATAAGCACTTCACAAACATTATTTTACAATCACTCATCAGTACGAGAGACCGGAATGTTTTGGAGCAAATTGTCGCCCATTAAATCTGTACCGACACGGACGTTAGAGGAAATTAGAATATTATAAAAAATTAACGTCATCAAGTAACATTTTTACTTCAATTTGAAGTGCACGTGCTCACATTCCCTGGGGTTGCCATCTTTAAAGTATAGCTACGGGTTAGATGGCAATGTACTTCTTCGGGTGGGATTGATCTGTTGTAAATTTCTATTACTTTCGGGGAGTAGATAACCTTAGATCTATTTATGGAATTATTAACAAGTGTGAAAGAATCGAATATCGTATCACTGTAACAGAGAAGTCTACGCTAATAGAATATCACATTTAAATGATTATATGGTCATTGTAAGTTATTTAAACATTCTATAACTATACCTCAAAGTATACAAAAAAGTGCGGAACACAGACCGAGTCCGAATGTGACCACCGCGAATATCCAAGTTCTGAATTTCGTAGGAAGGTACTCTTAGAATGTATTCTGGGTGACGAGGAAGTAGAACACATTTTTTTAGGTCATTGAAGATCCTTCTTTTCGTGTTAAGGCTATGCGGGCTTTAAATTAAAGCAGACCATACGAGACAAGGATTACCACCGAATGTCAAGTCAAATTCGATTAATGGATGGTTTTAAGTGCCCGAAGTGGCAATAAGTAGAAGGTAGCTTTGTAGTTTTTGTTATGCTATAAATATCCCGTTAGCACTCCTTTCTAGATTTCAACTTAACTTTGGGGATATCTATACCATAACATTAATGATGATGATTGGCGTTGTTGATAATTGTTTATTCATCTGGTCTGTTTAACCAGCATCCTCCATTCTGCCCGCATCAAAAGAACCGTGGAGAAAAGTTAGGATGGCAAAATTGAGGAGAAGCGTCATTTCACTTTGGTTGGATCTCAGTTTGAACATGCCTCAAGAATAGACAGGTTGAATGAAATTTTGCTCTAACCGAAGGAGATGCGTACCAAATCGTAGAAATTTAGGTAAGTAGCAAATGAGCAGAGCCAATTGGTGTTTCATTGTATTTTTGACAAGTAGTTTATTTCAACCGAAACCATAGTAATCAACCCCAAGTTTATTTTAATGTCTGAGGGATGAGATTAACCTCGTTGTAAGTGTATAAGGCATGCTAAATTCACAGTTCCAATCAGGAAAGACGGTTCCTTCCCTTGTACTGCTTGCGATTTCATAGAGAAATCACTTACTCGCAAAATTGCACTGTTTGGGTAGTGCAGAGGGTGTCCAGAGTCACCCGGATTTGAACTTTGGCCCATCGGTCAGTCGCTTATGCTCTACCATAGAGTAAGAAAATCTATCATTCTTTACCCTCTGGTTCTATCCAATTGTTACCACGTCCAATATGATCCATTTACTCCTACCTATTTACAACGGCCACTGAGTCTCAATTCCGTGCCACCCCAGGGCATTTATCTCCAGCGATAAAGGCAAGCGTTTATCCCACACTTCAGGTTCGTGCTAATGACATTTGCTCTAGCAGCATTGTAAACAGAAAACATATTGGGATTCCCCTTCTGTAAATTCTTGAATTTTCATATGCCTAATTTTCGCTTACCTTCGATCTCAGTGCGTTAAGCACCAACCCAATTCAACATTTCCCATCTCATATTGTACTCATATAGATTTACCACTGACAGAGAAATGGGTTCACTGGATGGGATTAGATTGGATTTCCTTACTTTTACTTTATTTACTCCTGCAGCGCCATCGACTGATTCATTGACAAGCTTTTGCAACATTTGTTTTCTTTCAGAAGTCGTTTGCTTGCCCGTGCATGTAAACAACAATGTCCGCGACAATTGTTGATCCCACCAGCTGGGAAGTGCGTTCTGTCATACGATTCTTGCATGAAAAAGGATTGTCGGCTGCTGAAATTCATCGGGAGTTATGCCTAGTTTATGGACATACAGTTATGAGTTGAAGTTGAGGGCGATAGATTCTTTTTAGTTCGAAAAGTATGTTTTGGAATGTTAAAGAAAAATAAGCCGGTGGTGTCTCCATTAATCTATCACTAACTGTTCCCGCACCGTTGCTTGTTCTTCACAATCCCTTAAGGAAATGTTGGCTAATACTGGAGGATACAGGTAGCGCTGGAAGTCGTCAATGTTAAGCTTATCAAGAAGACACTGGTAATGAATATATCGTTTGTAGCTCCCAAACTTAGGAAGTTGTATGCAATAAGAAAACACACACTATGTGATAAGCCCTGGCAATTTCAACCTATTGCAGAAGTATGAATCCTAGTGGAATATCGCCAATGGGTGGCGAAAGTGAAACGTAAAATAATCAAGCTGTTGCGTCTGTGAAGAAGTTTTCTATTGCACAAAATACGTCTTTTTTAAGAAATAACTATTACTCTCGACGAGGCAGGACGCAAATGCAGAACTACAATTCTGGCACTAATTTCCTTGTGAAAAGCCGTGGAAAACAATGGGCCTGAGTAATGCTACAATAAATTATATTATTTTTTATTATATTCGTTTTTTCATTATATAATATGTCATTATATTAGTTTTTAATTTAGTAAGATACGTTTATTTGCCAACGATGCAGTGTTTTTGCTTGATATCCGTGATCCTGAGGACAGAGCAGCTTGATAAGATGACCTTAATGCTATACAACGCCGGCGCGACGCTTGGCAATTGCAATCAAACTTAAAAAAGTGCGAAGTGATACATTTTTGGAAAAAAGCAATTCCCTCCCGAACGCCGACTTCATCAGGAACACCGAAATGGGATGTGTACACTCGATTAAATACTTAGGCATTATCCCCACTCACGACCTCTCCTGGGTGAAACACATACTATGGGGAATATGTGGACAAGCTAACCAAAAATTGGTATTCATTAGAAGAGTATTGGGGAAATGTGATAAAACGATTGCAGAGAAATGTTATATTTCACTCGTTAGGATTAATTTAGAATATGCTGATAAGATATGGGGTCCTCATGAGGTTGGATAAATTGGATTGCGTTAAGCGTAAAGGAGCTAGATTTGTAAACGTTGCTATGACAAACTGAGTAGCGTATCAATATTATTAGAGGAGCTAGGCTGGTTGCTTACGGAGCGAAGCTTAAATTATAGAATTAATCCCTTGCAAACAATGAATGTCTCTTTAGCTAGGGATGGTGTTGAAAATGTATTATTAGTTCCATCATACTTCGTTAGGAGACATCATGTCAATAAAATTTGAGAGAAACAGTTAAGAACAGACATATTTAAGATGTCATTTTTCCCATGAACAATAAAGGATCAGAATGAAATAAAGCTTATGTTACCGTGCTAGGAGGGAAAAGTGTTTTGTGTCAAGGGTATTCTGGTGTGTAATCACCCCCTGCCACACCCCTAAAGTTTATGTTACCGTGCTAAGAGGGGCAAGGATAAGGTTTTTTGGGTCGAGGGTATTCTAGTGTGTAATCACCCCCTGCCACACACCGTAGCGGTTACTCACAGTATTCTAAATAATGCTAAAAACTTATTTCATCTGCATCAGCAAAGCCTTACAAAGATTTCAGGGCATGTCAGGAATCTGACCACCAAAAGGAAATTAGAAATAAAACCACGTCTGGTAAAAAAAAAAATATCACTGGAGAAAATGAATATTTCGTGACTGGACAAGAACAGAGGAGAATGTAATAGGCGTGCCGATTACACCCTATTAGAAAATAGCGCATGATTCATTAATGCGACAGGCATGGAATATTATCTCGTCATTATACTCAAATACATAGTTTTACCCTTTTACTCTAGTTTCTAAAAAAATTGCAAAACTGAAACTTTGTTTAATAATATGCAGACGAATATTGCGGATAGGTAACCTAACAAAAAAATGAAATTCATCCGCAGGATATAAAAAAGCTTCTAATTAAGACCCAGGTTTATAAAGTTGGCATAATCATCCTGATGATGATCTCCAGTGAGTACCGAGTGATTAAAGTGATTTTTAATCCGTTGCAAAGCCTCATTTCTTTCGCCTATTTCATGGGGATATAGTGTATACTTCCAGTGAAGGAAAAGCGGTCTAACTAAGGAGGAAAGAGACGCTACTCCATCCAACTACTGGCAAATTGCTGTGTCGGTTACCGATATACGTTGTTACAAAGTACTCAAAAGAGTATCGTCTGCTGAAGCCGCACAATTACTGTAGGAAAAAAGATTCCCCACAGCGGTCTATTCGGCAATCTAGTTACCATAAGTAATCACTTCCGAATATTGTGTACTAATCTAATTCATGAGGGTAAAAATAAGGAAAACTTTGCACTTCCACACACTTTTAATGCAATACGACCATGGTTTCGATGCTGCGCATCATGATCAGGTGATGATGATTTGCAGCATCGAAACCATGGTCGTATTTCATTAAAAGTGTGTGGAAGTGCAAAGTTTTCCTTATTTTTTACCCTCAACATGAAGGAATTCCACAAAGTTAAGCCTGAAACTGTTAGCTTTAATCTAATTCAGGTTTTGAATCATTTTTATATTCTATATAGTTATATTCTAATATGTGATGATTATATCCCGATTAAATTGAATGTATTCTTAACGTAAAGAGGGTTTCCCATCCCTGGTTAAGGATTACTTATTATGATTACAATAGCTTTTTATGTATGTAGGTATTATTCCAAAACATATTTGAATGTGCAGGGATGGATCAGTCCAGGCATATCAGTCAGGGCATGTCCCTACCGAATGAGACCACTGACCACTCAATTGCGACACACTGTCTGTGCATTGCGTGCAATGAAATTGCACATAGGCACGAGCGCATTTGCGAAGCACTACAAATTGTGTGGAGATACGACAAATATGGACAAACATTATGGTTTAACCGGGATTTTTAAACTGTTTTACAAAGTAGCTGGTAAGGTTTTATGGGAAACACATTAGACCAGAAATCGGAACATCTGAGTCCATCGATTAATCTCCAACCGCTGGTGTGTGTCGGTCATTATTGATGAGGTACACACCACAGCAATCCTTAGAAAATCAAATAATTTGCAGATGTCACTGAAATTATGGCTTACCGCCGCGGCGTTTTGTTGAGTCGGATAATCGAATCCCGGGCAAGTCAAATGTTTTTTTCCCGCGACAAAGCTCCACTTACAATTTCTCCATCAAATGAATCCAATCGCGCACAATCCACTCACCAAAAATCGAAACTTGTCTGTGGCACCCGATCCCTCTCTCACTCAGTCGGCTCGGAGATGAGCTGTACCGCGCCTTCTGTGATATCAAAAAGCCAATGTCTCATACATTGTCAAACGCTTGACTGACCGTTGCCGTGTGAGACGACGAGATAAGGACTGGTCGGAAGGGGTTGACAGAAGCGGGAAGTGCAGTGGAGGAGCGAGGGGGCCGGAAGAAGCGCAATTCTTTCACGTGAGATTTGGCGTGTTTGCGTTGGCCTCTCCAACGGTATACATAATTTTATATGTTAACCATATTCACAGTAATCCACCCGAAGGTCGGTTTGGTAAGTGATGGAAGAGTTCACCCTATACGGCGTGTGGAATTCACACATCAGGGTAGGGGGCACGTTCCCTTTCCCTGAATCGTTTATGGTTTGCCAGGAAGATCTGGTACCCGAAAAATCACATAGCTTGGGTGGAGCTGCAGGTCCCCAGAGTGACTTGCCCGGGAATGGAACGGGCCCTCCGGTCAGTAGTCCAACGCATCTACCCTTGGACTATGGCCCATATGTACATATATATATATATATATATATATATATGTATACACACATATATATGTATTTAAAGATAGCACTAGCGAACAAAAACACAGAAATACAAAGAAAAGAAACTCATACGTTTCCTTCTTTGTTGTGTTTCTGTGTTTTTGTTTATGGTCGCTAGTGCTATCCTGATAAAGATTATTATTCACATCCGTGAGCCTTGAACCTTTCACATTATACATATAATGTGTGTAATTTTTATTATGTATACATTATACATATAATAAAAACGATAAACATAGTAATCAACCCGAAGGTCGGACGGCGGAATATTCACACATCAGGGTAGGGGGGCTAGTTCCTTTTCCTGCGCCGGTTATGGTTTCCCAGGAAGATCTGGTACTCGAAACCGAAACATCGCATTGCACTCTAGCTCTACTCCTGGACTACCGCGACCCTCATAAATATAATACATACACTAATTCTTTATTCATCTCTTATCACGCTCACTGGTTTCAAAGAACGATGAAATGTGTTCAGACAAAGGGAACTCGATCCTCGACGGGATGACTGGTCTTTCATTCCTGTAAATTACAGTAGCTCAGTATGCTGGAGTTTATTATAATAGTCCTCCGGGTCGCCAGTATTTCTGGAGCGAATCAGTACCTAAGACTAAGAAAAATGTTCACCAATCTACTAACGGCTAAGATCTACAAATAAGGAAACAGTTTCTGCATGTAGTTGTTATTATTTCTTTTGGTAATAATGCAAGGTAAATTCAAGAATGATAAATGGAAAGATTGTGAGTAATGAAATTGACTTCGATTGCAAGTGGTGAAAATTGAATGAAAAGTAATAAGAACCAATGAAGAAGTGTTACGAAGAATGGGAAAGTAAATAATTAGAAATATTAGTGAAAAATAATAATCCATTTCATTGATTGATTTAGTGATTCCAAGGGACCTCATTTTTATTATTTTGGTTAATCGGCCGCTTCAAGTTCATTATGAATTACATAGTATTTTTAATAATAATATTTAATTAATCATACATTTTAAGCTAAAAAGATCAACTCTTCGAAGACACCAACAGGGTTCGTTTCCTTAGCTGCGGAAACTATTATTTTCAGTTTAGTTTTTTTTTTACTTTTTATGACTTAAATTAATGCTACTGAATAAAAGAAACATTAAAGTGTGATCACTGATAAGAAAAAATTTTAAAATATCACACTAGGAAATTTTTCTAATGGAAATTCTGATGACGCAATATAAAAAATAAAGAACTTTTATTAACGCCACCGCATAGAGAGCAGAGGTATGCCGAACCAATTTCAAACACAATGTAAATATGCAGGAGATACCAAAAAATGGTCAACTCTAAAATGTCACTGGGAACCATTAATGCATGATTCTAAGAAATATCGGGTTTTTGAAAAAAAATACCTATAAATGTAAGAAAATGCTTAGACTAAAATTTGATTTTTAGATATCCATAACTGTATGGATTATTCTTAATTATTTATCCCTGCTCAGAAAGTGTAGCCCCATTTATTTTGCCATTGCTGAATATTTTAATTAAGAAAGTATTTCCAACCAATTGGAATCAGTGTTCCCAATAATTTAGCATCAATTTCGACACGCGCATATTTCACGACTCACTTTAGCGGTGATGTTGAAAATATATTATTAACCTCATATTACTATGGTAGGAGAGATCATGTCAATAAAATTATATAGATTAAGTTCCGAACATAAAATTTAAAATATTATTTTTCCCACGAACGATAAAGAATCAGAATAACATTTTTCGACCGCTCTAGGGGGGGAGAAGTATTTTGGATCAAAAGTAGCCTGGTGTGTAATCACCATCTGCCAAACACTTTAGCGGTAGCTTGCAAGGTACTTATAATGTGAAAAATGAGTTGAGTCGTACGTACGTATATGCAACTGCCAATAATATTAATTTTCCTAAAATATTGCACAATAATTTTTTTAAACATTACTACGTGACCTTGATACTGACTTCTTCCGGTGGCACCTAGTTCTATGGGTTTTAGTTATGTTAAATTTAATTTTTAAATGCACAATAATTTTAGAAGGACTATATGTTCTAAATTCCTGATACTAGATAAATAACCCCGTATAATAAAGTGTAAGACGTAGGGAGACAAATGTAAACCACACAATGTCGTTTCTGTGAGAAGCATGTATTAATATATATCACACACACACACACACACACACACACACACATATATATATATATATATATGACCGCCATAATACTCACTTGCAATACCTATAAGTACATTTCAAGCAGCTGAAATTTTCACTAAGTTTTTAATAGCATAAATATTTAATATTGTGAAGGTAGGGCACACCATATGTATCACTTTCCATGAATCTATTCGTATGTTTAGGTGATTAGACTTACAAATCGATAACTTGAAATACAAAACAGTTTAATTTTGTTTTAAACACTGCTCAGATTGGAGTCAGTTATCAAATGATTTGCAAAGTTAGCTCCTGGAAATGCTCCGGTGCCTCAATGTCTCAGCATACTATAAAAAGAATACGGCTCGATTTGAAAATATCACTATCCTAGGGCAAAATTCAAACTAAACAAAAAGGACTAATTAGGGAGGGGAAGCCGGATGCTTGCGATATGTAATATTGTGGTTTGCCCACTTATTCCAGTACATGTGCTACTCATTTTTAATAAAATTTCAGTTGCATTGAATTATTTTCAATGTATGAAAAATTAGGATGGGAATTAGCCATAGCCGCCATATGCAGTTAACGTCTCTTTCACCAGGCATGTAATTAGTAGAAGTACTCTCCACACTACACCCACGGAGGAACGAAAATTCTATTAAATACTACGCCACAAGTTAGGTTTTGAGCGCGGATATCCACGTGCATGGTAAATGTCAACAGTACAATGTAAACAGTGAAAAATCATTTAAACATCAACAGTATACATCAATATTTATTCAGTTTGTTGCCGGTACACGACATTTTTTAATCAAAAAAATTAAAAACATAAATGAGATGGATGTTGAAATCGGTAGTGGCTTTGCAAGCAAACGGAATCAATTTTCTCTTTTCGTTGGTGATATTCGTTCAGAGCCATGGCGTTTCCGCGCCATCGAGCCGCCCTTCAACTGTGCGAGCAATTCATCCTAAATCCGAGTGTAACTATTTGCTATTTAATGAGCGATCATCCATGAGATATTAGTTTTGAAATTCTATTGGATTTCCTTAAGTGCGCCCAAGTTAGAATCCGTGCAAAAATTAACTTTTACGCCTCTTGAACCAAGGCATTATGTCTTGCAGGCAGGATATTTATTTTTACAGAACTTGATGGTCCGGATTAAGCCTTCTACTTGGGTATGAAGGGAAGTAGGCTTTTCTGCAATATAATTTTTTCGAATTTTTCTGATTCGTATCGAGTATATTTTCAAAAGGTTCAACGTTTCTTTCTTCCTATTATGAGCGTCGTCAGCTCCTGGAAACTAATCAACACTCTTTAAGTACTAATCGCCACGAAAGTCACTCAAATATTAAAGACATTTATTAATCTTTGTAGCATCAAAATGATCAATAGAAAATTGGTATATTAAATAATTTCCATGCTTTGTTGTGACAGTACAATTAATGTGTCTAACAAAATAATGTCATATATGCTCCTAGCAATAGAATCCTACCTAAACATATCCTGGAGAGCCTTTCTTGGCCCGATTGAAGCGCTTTCTGTGATGGACTAACCCCGAAGGTCATAACCGGAAACGGGATTGATCACAGGCAGTTTCAAATAGCTTGATTGAATGAGGTAGCCCCATGTACCCCAATATGCATCGATTAGAATAATATCATACAATTAGTTCCATATTTGGTGTACGGGACTTTGTTTTTCCATATGACTTGATGTAAATCGACATGGCTTTATCTGAAAAATCTATTCAGCGCTACTTACGCTTCATTCCGTAAGGTTCTACTTCATTGGTCTTGTTAATTGGCTCGTTTAAAAGGAAACAGACACCAGGTCATTAAGCAGCAGTTCTGAATCTCGGTGTTGAATTTTTCGATGAGACAGCAAAAAGCTCTACCCTCCGTCTCGGATTCCTGCTGCGGTCAGTGATACTTACATCATCCCGGAAGGTCATGAATGAATAAGGTGTTCGTCACCGGCGTAATAATAGCTGATGAATCATGCTAGTGGTTGACCTTCCTTTGCTTTTGTGTTCCTCGACGGTTTTCCCGTATGGCACGCGCACGATTGATATAGTTCTGTCTGCCTTTGGTGTGTGCGTCATCTTTTCGCCATGAAATATTTTTTTAGCTGCTTACAGCTGATCACGAAATGTTTCCGCGAGGTTTTTCAGTTCCAGCGCTACTGGCCGTCATAGCAGCGGTAGTGTTTGGACGAAAGGGGCTCCGGAGTAGATGTCGGGCGGGCGTGGATTCAGTTCATTTAACGTAGATCCGTCCGCGCTGTAATTTGAAGTACAGCCAGCAATATGTCAGCGTCCGCGAGTTTGGGGACTCACGGTTTCAAGTATTCGGGAGGCGGCCATGTTCTTTGAATTTTTTTGAAAACCAGCCGCGGCCAGCATGCATGCCGCGGGATCAAATCTGCCCTCGGGCGCCATCCACGTGGTGTTCTCGGAATGGGAAGGACAAAATATATTGGTTGTCTGTGTTGATCATGGAGACAGCGGGACATATCACCAGCAATGAGAAATTTACATGTTATGTGAGGCAGGTTTAATTGCGGACCCGGTTCTCGAAGCAACGAGTTAAATTATTCGTCCTCGTAAAACTCGCAAATGCGGCATACAGCGTCCTTGATCACACACTCCGTGGTGAAGTGTAGTCTTGTAGTGTTAGGGAAATTTCTGTGTCATCCGAAGCGCTGGATAAGCAAACCACTTGGACCTTTAAACCGGTTGGCATCTTTGAGAAACGGATCGCAATTCTCATTCAGAGATTTCTCATTTGTCGAGGGGGAAGTCATCGAAAGTATCGTTGGCGAATGGTCAGTTCCTGGTGCACAATACAATTGGCGAGTGGACGGTCGAGACATGGCACCCAAGACCTACCCCAACCCAGCGGAACTTCCGGAGGAACACGTCTTTACGATTTGGGTTTTGTCCTTATTGGAAGGAAGTGATTTGGCGTCGGATACTCGATGTTCTCTCTATTTAAAAAAAACTACCCCAGCATGTATTTTAAGGTGATTGATACCTTCTGAATTGAATGCGTATAACCAAGTGGAACCATATGGCTGTATATTTAATAAAAATAGAGTGATTTTTATTTGCAAATAGTTAGTTTTTAACTTTGAGCGTCGGAGCCCTAGAAAAGAGAAAACCTGAATGTCCTTAAGGAAAGTTGCCGCTGTAATTTGGATGCTCCATGGGCTCTGCTTCACCTCCCACTTTTTAAGCACTCTGAGAATAACGGTGGCATCACAGCGTAACCTTCAGGCTCGATCGAGTGTTCGAAGTCGCGTTCTTCTCCGCGAGAGACCGACCGGACATCCTGCTCTACGCATCTCTCTCCCCACCTCCGGTAGATTGTTGGGACCACAAATTGGAAGTATTCATATCATCCGCTTCATTCACGATGACCTATGTAATTTCACGTTTTTCCGGTGTTGAGACGACGTTGCGCATACTATGTTTCCGTTTCGACTCTTCGGTGCGGCATATGATGACTTTTATTTGGCAAAAGTCGGTGATTAAATCACTTTATTCCGCTACGTACGAAAATGATGGCTTTTGAAATCTCGTAGAACAAAAAAGATAGTTCGAAACGTTTCTCATGAAATGAAAAGGCATTCTCTAATGAGAAATATGTTGTTAAATAAACATGGTATTCAGTGGCGCGACACCATGGACACATACGTGTAGAAGATAAAAATATTTGGCGACTCCAAACAACATGCAAGAAAATTCAAAATGTCAGTCATCCCCCATTCCTTGAATGATATTTTTTGGGAAATAAGGGTTTGTCTAGGTATTTTCATAGTATTCTACCAGTAGTTAATAGGTTTAAGGTAACTGGAAACTAAAATCTAAATGCATTGCACGAAATACACGTATTTCTTGAGCTACAGATATAATTTTGGAACGTATCTTTGTGCGTTCCAAATGACTTCTTTCCCTCACTCTCCATCGTTTACAGCATATTTTCCTTTCTTTCGCAATCTCCGACATACTATTGTCTCTCAATATCCTGCATCCCTTCCTGCCTTCTTTGAATTCTTCCGACTATATTCTCTCTCCTTACTTCCTCCTTATATCTTGCACTTCGTTTGTTTTCATTTCCTGCAGTTCTTTTTTCTCCATTCTTCTCCCAGTCCACATTTTGGATTCCTCCAGTTTAATCATGTCACATCTCCTGAACGATCAAATTTGAGAGAGTACACGAGATTTTGTATCCATCAATGAATCATTTATTTACGTTTCAAACTTTCCATTAATGTTTTCTTTGCGTCTTTAGACAAGGTCCCCGCCATTAACTTCCTCCTCTTAGTTAAAACTTCTTTGTGTAACACCCTCTTGAAATGCATATGTTATCCTCATCGTAATCCTCATTTTCGTCTAAAATACTTTCTAATTGAATGTACCTGGTAAGTAATTTGTGTACACTTGGCGTCATTTGTTCCGTCCTTTGATGTACCTTTCCATTTATTAATAATCAAATAACATTCTTCTTGCTGTGACTTGCATTCATCCCATGTCTCTCTCAACTCTGATTCTGTAATGCGGTCAGCAATTACAGCAATATTTGGCTGATAGGCTAATTAAAGAATGACCATCTGTGTATCGAAGTGATATCAGCTCCCAGCCTACTTCCATTCCTACCTGCAGGCTTTTCAGTGTCACTAATAGGATTTCGCATACGTTACGAACATGTTCGTGTGGTGCGTATATGTAATTATAGGTTGATCGGTTGTACGAGGGTAGGCTGAAAACTAATGCACACATGGTTGTAGACCACAAGCAAAATAACCTTCAGAAGCACTTCTGATGGCATGTTGAATTTATATTTCCCCTCGACGTGCATGCGCAGTTTTGAGGTCGTTTTATTCATCCAATGTACTTTGAGAAGCGGAAGTATGGAGACGTGTTCTAGTGCTATGTCAACGCAAGTTAAACAGCGTGCTGTTGTCGAATATTTAACTGCTGAATAAGTGAATCCTACAGAGATTCATCGTCATTTGAAGACTCTTTGTGGTGACGATGCTATTGATAGGTCTACTGTGAATCGATGGGTAGTAAAATTTCGTGGTTGCAAGCCTGGAAATCTCATAATTGTTGATGAAACTTCCTTTGAGTGTGTTTTGGGATGCTTTCCGAATTTATGTGAACGATTTTCTGAAACGAAGGGAAACGGTAAATTCTTCTCAGTATATACAGACTCTAAAACACCTCCGACGTCGAGTTTGTCGTGTTAAAGGAAGCCTGGCCCCAATAAGGTTGTAACATGACTACGCTCGTCCACACACCTCGTGTTAGAGAAATGTGTTAGGCTTAACGGTGACAATGTTGAATAATAAATAAATGATTTTGAAACTTAAGAAATGCCCTTAAATGTGCTTTTTGCCCGATCTTGCTATTTGTTTTTGTTTGTGGTCTACAAGCATGTGTGCATTAGTTTTCAGCCTACCCTCGTAATAGGAAAGCTTGTTTCTCTCCTGTGTATCAATACCAATCCTAATTCTATCGCTATTTAATGTGAGCTCGTCTAAATACTCAATGCTAAATTCATCGAGCTACCCTCCAAAACATATCTACCAAACCTGGAAAATCTTGAGAATATTACGGAGTTCAAGAAGACATTCCAAAAGCATGTTAAGTAATAGAAATGGGGCGAATTACATGAATCAATTTGTGCGTCACTTTCCCACAGGACTGTTTTATGTATTAAAGCTATAAGGTTAGTCTGCTTTTACCAAATTGATAGCGTACTTTCGGGCATTCCCACTACAGGTATTATTTCATTTAAAAATTTTTTCTTCCGGTGTAACTTTATGAGATTTACGCAACATTTTGAAATGAGACAAGTAACTTTGTTATTCTACACACACTTTGTTTAGAACACGACCTAAATAAAGTATGTGTGGAATCACAAAGTTACTTATTTCATTTCAATCTTCATATTAAATGTAATGATTCATGTAGGTAACTAGTTGTTTAACCCCGACAGGTCGATTTCTTATTAAACTCATGTGTCAAAAAATCTTAAAAAATCATTGCTGGAATTGAAAATGAAGTATTGAAAGTCATATCATTTTCACAGAAATTTTGGTGATGAAGGCCAAAAGCTAGTAACGAATAATAACATTTCTTTGGCCTCCTTGCGATGAAAAATAATTGCTTTTCGCTAATTCAAATGTTATCACAAAGACCATACTCAGAGAATCGTGGAGGAAGCTTGAATAATGCTGAATTAATTTACAATCCTCAAATTAAGCGTTTTGCTGTAAGTCTTATTTGCGTAACAAAACAGTTGCCATTTAACCTGGAATTTAAGGTATGGCAATTGCTTCAACTCAACTTGGATTTGAGGGCGCTCAAAAAGTTGAGTTTCAACTCGAAGCCAAGACACATGATGTCATTAAGTGACTTTCGAGTCTCGAACTCGGGCCTCACATCGAACGATTTCGTGAGAGCGTAATGCGCCCCACGCATAAAAAATGCATAGCCCAGACTAGGATTTTGTCTCAGATAATGTGGTCCATTCCTCCGTGCCTGAAGATTCTTGTATCATATTCCTCACTTCCAAGTTCACAGTTCAGAAATAATGCTAGTCTGTGTAAGCGCCACACGCTATGCTACGAATATTCGATATGTTTTACATGGCATTTACGAATGGTTTCTGGAACTTGTCAATGGATTTGAGAACATGGTTCCTGGAACCAAAGGTGAAGACTTCTGCGTTTAAAACTTGGCAGCGAATGATGGTGAGAAAGAAGACGAAACTGTTTGGCCGTCTTGTAGCCGATGCCATCCCGGGGTGGTAGCGACGACGCAGGGCCGTTGGACCGCCGCTCCGCCCGCCAGAATACAACGGTTAAGGACGGTTAATCGAGGGGAAGGGGGGGGGGCGGCGGGAACCGTTCCAAATTCTCTCTGTAGGAGGCGCTAGGCGTCGCTCACTCAACGAAAGCCCATTGTAATGCGGGGCAGCGTCAAGTTCGTGGAAAGGAAGAGAGGGTGGGAGATAAGAGACTGGAAACACCAACGCGCTTCGACGACTCTTGCGCTCATTCGTGGAATTCCGCTCTCCCTAGACTTCGATACCGATCTCCCTCTTCCTGATCGCGTTCAGAGAGAGCCACCCCCAACCGCTTAGGACTGTGCCATATTAGCGTACGATCCTCTCCGCGTGATTTATTTGCGGTCGCAAAACTAAAAATGATGCGGAAATGAAGTCAATGTACGAAATCTTATTTCGTGTAGCAGCATTCACAGTACGTGCATGTTGGATGTGTATTGTTTAACAACGAACGTATTGGTTTTCTCACATCCCCATCCACTTTTCCCCCATTACCCAATGATTATATGCTGATTTTCTTTTAAATTCACATTACTTTTAATGTACATTTAGAACCCTGCCAACTCTGATTCTCCCCTAAAATAACTATATATTCGACCTCGTTCCTTTCTTCTCCACAAATTAACGTATTCCAATTTGTTAATCTACATTCCTGAATGTATTCCCTTCGCTAAAATCCTAAAAACTGATTTTGATTTAGCTGTAAGGATCATTTCAAACTGATAAAGATTAATTACGCAAGGCAATATTGAATAAATATGAAAAATCAAATGTTTTTCACGTAAAGTCTACTGTTTTAAGTCTGTCCCCAAATTTTTGCATGAATGTATGCACCACTGTGGGTATGGGTTTGCATGCATGTGTTGGCTTTGAATTCGTTTTATTTTTCCTTTTAGGGGTGGTGACCCTACAACCCCCGCCACACGCTCTTGCGGGGTATTATGTAGATATGATACTGTTTAAGAATGACTAATCTTCATTGTTGCAGTAAAAATGATACAATGACTGTTTTCAAAACGAAGAATGGTTGCATGAATGAGGTTTTAGCTCACTTCGTGCTGAACCCTGAAGAGAAAGTTAAATTCACACAAGTGTTTGAAGGGACAGAGCTTTGCCGCATGCGGTTTCCACGGAAGGTAACCCTATGGCTTGAGCAAAGCTGAAACTAAAGTCGCGGGTAATTGAATCTGGGTCAGCTCATTAGTATATTCGAACTCTCTGCCCATTAGATTACTATATTATTATCGGTTATAAATCCGAGGATTAGTTTGTTGCGGCTCTTCAGAACATCCTGTTCCTGCCAATCTCTTCATTCCCTCAGAGTTCCTTGTATCGACATTTTTCATTATAGTGCGATCCCCTGGCAGACTAAAATATCAAATCTTTATCAATTATAGACCAAAACGACATAATCAGACCACCGAATGTGCCCATCCCGCCGTAAAATTTCCTCGGTGCATGCCTTAAAAAGAATCATTAAGGACAAGGGTGCCTCAGTTTTCGCTATCCATTCCGATCATCCATTCACGACCCAGTATGAGTCATCATCAGAGGTTATCAATCATATGATTTGTTAACTGCAGCTGTCTTAACTATTTCCCGACATTTCCCATTACTCGACTTTTCACTGTTCATCCCACACTTTACTCTGTAATCCATACACTTCAAATTTCAAGAAACTGCGGGAGATGCCGCAACAGTAACTTTAACGGAGTCATCCGCTACGTGTGCATTACAATGTAACAATTTCAGAGAGTAAAAATCATTCGCCTTGACCGGGATTCGAACCCGGATCCCTCGATATCCGGCCTCGGATGACTCGGCCGGATATCGAGGGATCCAGGTTCGAATGAATTATGGCATACACTTCAAATTAGGACCTTCGGTGGAACAGCGTGCCTCAAGATATGAGCAATCAGTTTCCCCTATCTTCTTGCAACTGTCCTCTATCACCCACTCTTTGAAGGACTCTTTCGTTTGGTCATCTCCCAATCCATTTTATTTTCATAACTCTTATGCGGTCCCACCTCTGCGATGCCTCCAATGCTCTCTTCTCCGCTGTCCCTCTCGCCCGCATCTCTCATCCGCGGAAAAGTAAACTCCACAAATAAGTTTAATGATTTCCATCATCATGCCCATACTACCACTGCTTGCCGTTAGTAGTTGATTCTTCACAAATAAAACCTTATTAACCATTTATATTTTACTTGCCTACTTTTATGCCCTCTTGCTTCTTTCTTCGCTAATGATTTTACTGCCTACATAGCAGAACTCTGGCACTTGTCATTGTATGTTTTGTAGCTTTACTTGGAGATCGTCTTCCCGACTACTACTGCAGACCATTACCTTAGTTTTATTCTTCTTTATCTTGAGGTTTTACTTATTCATTCCCTTCTCCATATTTGCAGGTATCCTTCTCCACATTTGCAAGGTATTCTTTCTGCCAGTAGAGCCACGCCCTCCGCAATTCGCAGGATAATTATCCTTGAATTCGTACAACATTTTCTTTTTTGTTATAGACGATTACAGTCTTCTTTAAGTTCATCGGTATTTTTCCTCTCATATGAATATCACCTATTAGGTTGTATCGAATTACACGACTCCTAAGAATCAATGCAAAAGTTTTTCAAAAAGCGGGAGTTATATTTTAATGAAACTTTGCACATCCAAGATTTACACGTTTTTTCGATGCAGTAGGACTCTGAAATTGGGAGACGTTACGATACGTGGCACTGTATTCAATCAAGGAAACAAAAGTCTTCTGATGAAGAATGTTCAAACTTGATGGGAGAAAGAAAAAATCAGTGCCTGGGTTGCCACAAAAAAACTGTTCCTGTGAGACGATTGCAACTCGAGCCTCATCCGCGCAATTGTGCATTAAAATAAGGGCTCTCTCTTCATTGTGACACAAAATTCAAATTGTAACTCGTGAATTCGGCTAATGGCTTAAACGTGTTGTTTTTTGAAAAACAATTTTCGCTTCCCTGTTATGCCAAATGGCTTTTAGGACGCCTTGTGACACTATTTCTCCGGCGCTTGCATTAAATAACGGAGTTAATAAAAATATAGCAGTATCCAATATTTATTCAACAGATTCAGGCGAGATGTAGCGGAAGTTCGTCATTATGAGGAAGACAAAATTTTGCACTTTTCCACAGATTTATTTGCAACGTACAACGCGTTTCAGTTCATCGAACCATCTTCAAGTATCTAAAGATGGCTCGAGGAACTGAAACGCGTTGTGCGTTGCAAATAAATTTGTGGAAAAGTGCAAATTTTGCTTTTCTCATACCCAAGAATTACATGAAAATTAGTCAGTTTTGATGTTTTTCAACCACCTCCCCACCACTACCTCAAACCCTTAGGGTCAGACTTTGATTTCTCTCGGCTAAAAGCATTCAGAAGCTAAATAAGCATTAAGAAATTTCAGAGTCAATTTCATTAAGAGTACTTACAATGCCAAAACGTTGTGAAAGATGTACAACCGTAAAATATCCAATAAAATATTTCATATTTTCGTAGCTGCACACCCAAAATAACTTTTGGGCGAGATAGCATTTGTATTTAGAAAATATATTTTTTCGATCCACCAAGAAAGAAAACTTTGAGAAGCCTGGGAAATTAATTATTATTCTAAGAAAGCCTAAAACCCCGAGTTTTTCAGTTAATGTCAATGAATTTTTTTTCATTTAGGGCATGAATCCTTTGAAAAATCTGCCATAGCTGTAAATATTTTAAAATGACGGTCGAGGGTTTACGTAATTACAACACAATGCGTAATTTTACATATTACAGCACATTTAAACAACTTGTACAGTGTAAACTCACAGTAAACATTCATGACTCCACCAATGCTTCCATCCTGGCTTTTCTGCTGGGACATTACCGATTGTGACCACTGAACGTTATTTCAATCTACTAAAGTCTACGTAGGTAGAAGGAATAGAAAATCTCGATATCCTTGTTTTTTAGAATATTTGTCAGTGGGACCGATACTGTTATTGCTAAATCGTATTCTATGACTTTAAACTAGTGGACTTCATATCTGTCACTTCGCATTGGCTCATTCTTTACTAAGAGAACTTAGTCACTTGGGCATTTCTTTATTTAACACTGTCCCTCTTAGGCCGAGTACTGATGTGTTCGAATCATAGGAGTGTGCGAAAAAAAGGTACGGTACAGAGGAGAAAACTCCACATTCT
This sequence comes from Hetaerina titia, assembly GCA_037158775.1. Taxonomy (NCBI): domain Eukaryota; kingdom Metazoa; phylum Arthropoda; class Insecta; order Odonata; family Calopterygidae; genus Hetaerina; species Hetaerina titia. The sequence continues at coordinate 24,234,168 of CM073773.1, forward strand.
GATCTGTATACACTAAGTGTTTATAATACATCCACTATAATGACCAGTATAATGTCAAAGTGACAAATTTTAAGTATGATGAAGCTGCTCTCGTCTTTGAAAATAAAAAAATAGCACCCAATACATGGCCAAGTCAAATAAAAGTAAAAATCCAGAACTTTATTTAAACTGAGGCATGTGCTTGCTCACGGCTCAAAGACAATTGCTCCCATCAACAATTAATTCGACGGAGCGGGCGGGCGGGAAGGTTTCTCAAACCGCCTGAGCGCCCGCTTAGTTGGTTAACACGCGTCATCACAGGCCGAGCGACGAATGCCACAAGGATTCCCTTCTGCCGGAATGCTTACCGACCATTGCGTGTCGACGGGGACAATGCCAGGCGGAATGCCTCGGACACCGGCTCCCAAGGAAGCACGTGCAATGGGTGGAGGTTGCGTGGAATGCTAGGAAATGTGGTCTTTGGCGTGGGTGGGACGCGCGCACCCAAATCCAGTCAGTTACGCGGAACAGTAGATGCCTTTGGTGGACAGGTTTAAAATATCTTTCAACTAGTTAATATCTATTTTCCATCACAATGTTTAGCATTGATATTTAGTGGTTTTAGTCGTGCATGAAATACTTTCCAATGATTTACTTCGACGAAAGAGCCGCATGTTGCCTACGCTATTCTAGTGTATTTTTAAATGGAAATTTGAATATCATCTCTGTGAAATTTCGGTGAAAAATTACTAGTCCGTATTGTCTTCGCTTCATTCTTTTTACATAAACGAAAAATTTTGATTTAAAAAAATTCGAGAAAATATATTTATTTATTACTCGAGAAAATAACAAGCTTGAAAACCTAATAAAATGTATGCACTGTATATTTTTTAAAATCGTATTTCTAATCCAAAAGGGGGGATTAGGACTCCATGCCCCCTTTCCATGTAAAATAGTGCAAATGTGACCGTTTGCATCTTGAAACTTCTCTGATTGCCCATGGCCAAAAATATGCATTAGTAAAGGTAATTTTTGCACTAGGTTATGGAATTCATAACATTTAAATCCATTTCTATGCGATAAAAGTTATGTGCTAAAAGGAGAAAGAAATAATGTCTTAAAGAAACTCTTATTATTATGATGGCAAATGCTTCATTAGCAATAATAAATAGATATAATATCACCCTAGAGTGCATAAATAATTTTTGAGGGAGGGATTCATGGCTGTGCAGCATAAAATCCAACATATGCTGTCAATGACAATTTTGTAACTTTTATTTCAATTGAATATCTTCTCTTGATTCCATTATTACTCTCATCAATTAAGTATCAACTTCTAAATTCAAATGTTTTTATTTAATTACTTGGAAAATTAGAATATGAAAATCATAACAGTATAATTTGTTTACTAATCATTAAGGAACAGGGTGAACATTTCTTAAACAGCACCACAAACCCCGACACCAATATGTTCAACTAATAAGAGTGTGTCCATTTTGGAAGATGTGAATAGATAGCAAACAATAGGTCTGAGGAAAGTGAAAAATATGGGGTCACCTTTTCCAGGCAAAAATGACAGAATTCAAAGTGCCTCAAAGAGTGGAAAAGTGAGAGGTAGAGAAGGTTCTTGTCCTATCAGTCAAGTACTACTACAGTTATATGCATGCACCAGTAAATATATATGTAGATTCATACCATTGGCAACAGGACAAAGATGGTGTTTAAGAGTGACACACTCTGCATGACAGTAGGGCCCCGAGAACTTGGGACTAAAGCTGCTGCACTTTTAAAGCTAGAAAAGTCCCTACTTGAATATATTGCTACAGATCAATGAACATTTAGCAAGTTTTTGAAGATTCTTTTCTTAAACTGAATGATTAAGCAGTTAATAATGTTTATTTTAGTTTTCTTCGGGATAAGATGTAAATTATGTAGACCATACCAGTACCTAATATTCTAGCTAGAGTGGTGGAGCATCAGAGCTGAGCATTGAAAGTGATGCATGCAATACCACAAAGAGAGGCAAAAAAATTTATTTATTTTAGTAATTATCGGTGATAGTCATGATAAGATTATGAAAACTAATTGTATCATTTTTAATGATTTTCAGGATGAAATAATAAATACAGATCCAATTTTTTCTAAACACCCACAATCAAAAGTAAAATGATAATTCATTATAGTACTCTGCCTCTTAAGAATAATGAGAGATGTTACTTTTCAGGAGTATGTTACTAAAAACTGACATCTATTCATCCCAAGTTTGTTTTCCTGAGTTGATTTTTAAGAATGAAAAATTCAACCCAAAATTTAGTCTGCCTCACACAGTCCTTGAATTGCAGATGTGATAGGGGTATAGATAGTCAGAGGAATATAAAGGAAAGAGGTAGAGAGAAAATAGGAAACAGGAAATGGAAATAAAATCTAAAATAGAAGTAAGAAGGACATTTGATTCAATTGCCTCTCAGTTATATCATAGGTACAAAGCAAAGAGGAGAGGTAATCACAATCACACCAATGGTCAAGATATGGCACTTCCTTAGCAGGAAAATATACTATGTCAATTTGTTAATATTGCTCTTTTATTAATGGTATATAGTAATACAATACATATAATGTGTTCTAGCATTTTATAAAGTGTTAGACTACCTATGAAGAGAGGCTGTCTATTAGTCATTTTCAACTGTGTATTTTGCTATCGTTAATGAAACCATGGGCTAAGTAAACTATTTTCATTCAAATTCCATAAGTATTTACACCCAAAACTTATGTAATAAGTTATGATAGCATCTGAGTAGAATAATGATCAGTGGTGACTAGGTATCAATTAGAGTGAGACCATGCTTGTAAAAGTATGTTTTCAATGGAAATATCACCCAGCAATTTCATATGCCATCATTCTTTCAATTTACAATAATATTTTCCAATGAAAAATTATATAAAATAATCCAAAAATAGTTAAATAGTCTTGTTAAATATTATCAATTAGATTTTGCAGTAATTTGTTCAAGACAACAAATGGAATGTTGTTTCATTTTAGATTATTGAGCTCCACAACAATGTTAGGCAATGGATATAATAGTTAGTTAAAGGTTACAATTAGTTAATGATGAAAACTGAAGTACTGCTTTTATAATGTATAAATGAATGAGATGTGACCTTTAGGAAATGCTGATAACCTCATTCAAGAGTAAAAGGCTCTTAATTTATAGTGTATTGTGCTGCAATGGGCTTATTTCCTTCTTATATAATCCATCAAATTTATGTGACTAAATTATTTTCCCATACCTCTCAAATGCATAAATACATAAAACAATGCTGAAATTATCAATCCATCACTGTAATTACTCCATTGAAGCACACAGAATCACCTCAAGTTTAGACACCAATGAATTAAGGAGGAAATATTTAAGGTAGAATCAAATAAAATAAACTCAATCAAAGATACTGAGTCAATTAATAAAGCCAGTATATAAGTTCTACAGAATAATGTTTCAACAAAAATCAAAGAAAACATATTGGAGAAAAATTGCAAAGAAAGGTCTAGGATGAACTATGACAATCAGGTAATGGTCGATACCAAGGCTTGAAGGTATAAGAGAATGAAGAGATTAGGAGGTTACAAGATAGTAGTTTGGAGAGCTCCTGTAAACCAATCCTTAGATTGATGTTCCATGATAATGGTACATTAATTTTATACAATGAATAAAACAGTTTCTGGCGTAACTTGGTGAAAAATCTTCATACTGACTTTTAATAATCAAACCACTTTACTTTTCCACATAAACCAAGCTTATGTGGAAAAGTAAAGTGGTTTGATTATTAAAAGTTATACAATGAAATCAAGCCCTGTAAATATTACCTAACTTATCTTAAAAAGCATGGTAAGATATGTTCTATATAGCTCTGCCTAAGACCTGACCTGACACCCCGCACTACATTCAACTGCTCCCCAATTCTGATTATTTTCTTTTTCCCATCATCCTGTCCAGCATGCCTATAACTAGGGTTTAGGTTAAAGGGGAAGAAAAGGGTTTGTCCTTTTTTTCTCCCTACCTTGCTTGCCTAATGTTTTCGCCTCAAACACAGTCTTCATTATTCCATTGACTATCAAGATAATTTGAATTCACTTTTCTTGTACCCTTTGGGCATCTCCCTATGACTCTCTCTTTCTATTATTTCTCTGCTGGTTTTCTTTTCTGTCCGTTTTATCTATTCTATCCTTGTCCATACCTGCATTGCAAAAGTCTACCATTGTGCTTCAATTACCACGTTTCTTCACCACTCACTGCCACGCTCCATATCAAAGTTGATAAAAGTATTGTACTTGCATATTAATTCACATTGATCCAATTACCATACTCTCTAGTGGTACAATCATGACTTGCATTTGCCATATGTTCATTATAGGAATGTTCTCAGACATTGACATGTGTATTTCTATGTATATAAAATATTGGGGAACTGCCAGATAGCTAAGCTGGTTTGCATCAAAGCAAAAATATTGGTCTTTTTATGGTGAACTCTGCATTTATGAAGAGGCTGGCAGAGAATACCTAGCTTGTATTATGTCATAGATACTAACTGAAGGAGGTTAATGAAAATCATACTTTTGATCCTGATTTATTTTATTGCTCTAATTGAAACTCATTTAACTAAATTCATTTATATAAAAATCCCTATTCAGATTTAGCTATTAACAACTACTTACAAACGACCTAGGAGATAACGTTCAAGGATACTCAGATTGTATTGGAAAGTTAAAATGTTATTACAAGACCATTTTAATTCCAAAACAATAACCACTCAGAAAAAAATATTTAGCTCGATTAATGAGTAGTTTTATCTCTCATTTTGACGTACTAAGTATCTTGAATGCATTGTATGCACAATAATCTAATGGACAATTGAAAATATAATTATTGTGTTTATTAAACTCTAAAGCATGGCGGTAAATTTTCACGGTAAAATATTTTCATAATTACACTTACATCATTTTTGACGATTTATTTACATCGAAATTGCCTACTTCTTAAGCAAATTTGAATTATAAATACAAGAAGTCACTAGCCACAATTTAAAGTTTGATGCAGGAAATAAATTTCCCGCGTATAATTTTCTCATGTTATTTCGTATTTCATTTTCTAATCTAATTTACAATTTTTGTATAGATGTCACCGGCGTACTTACCCCCCCCTCACTCGAATTTGCAATCTTCCCGCTTGAGGGATTACTATCGTTACATGCATCTTGAAATTTCTATTCCTATTTGTTTATTCCTATAGCTTGTTTTGAATTTTGTCCGTTGAGGGCAGTAATGTTACATAGGGTTGACGTATGGTGATGTGCCTATGTTGCTCCCGTTAAGAACACATTCTGTAAATGTTGAAAGGTATGTTCAGCCTTAATAACTCGAAGTACCTGCTTTTGTGCTACAGTAAAGTGTCTGTGTAATCCTCAAGGGAATTTTTTCGTCATGAAGTACAGTGCAGTCATTGATTTCGTTTGATTTACATTGACCGCCATGATGTTAAGGTTGACCCTTTTTTAGTAATAAGTTGTGAACTTCCGTTGACTTTTATGTCCAAAAGGGCATCATAAAGATTCTCTGTAAATTTTGGCTCTCTACAAATGTTCAGAAAGACCCTCAGGTGTGTGGCATTTGTGTTTACTCGCGTTCACGAAAACCGGTGTTTTGCATTTTTCATCGCAGTTAAAGTAATATTATTTCGATTGTGACCCGGTATGTCTATGACTCATCGTGTAAATTGTATTCTTTTTATCTTTAATATGCGGTAGAAGTGATTCATGTGTTGTCAGTTGGCTGAAGTAGGGTACAATACGTGAAGTGGTGTTGTTTTCTCATGCAGCACAGTCGACCTTATTTCGCTTGGTTTCGTCTCTGATGGGTATGGAATACGAAGTTCATGGTTTAGAATCATGTTAGTTTCATAAAACATTTATTGCTGTATGGAACTAGTGTGCGACTGAGCGTCCAGAACTCTATTAATAATGTATAATAGTGTATGAACATTTCTGCAAACGTGGATGACTCTCGGTGAGGAGTGACTCAAGGCTAAGTAATTCCAAAAAATCTTGCAATATATGTGTCAAGTGATGATTGTAGTTAAGGAATAACATAGTGAGGATGATACGGATAATTTCCTTAGTTTAGTACTTGTAAGTGGATTATTTTGTTATTGGAATGGAATGAAAGCGAGTAATTTGTTTTTTGTGATGATAGTGGATGACGAATGCACGCCTTTCTATAAGTTTTTTCGTGCGTGAATGGGTGCTTCGTAAGTGCAACAACCATTCTGATATTCTAAAAGATTCACGTATTCAGCCCACGCCCTCTTGGCCCATCCCGTATCCCCTCCCTCTAACCGCCCACTCGTAATTCTGGCTAAATCTCTCACTCATGGGAAAACTATTGAAGCAGGATGCTCTTATGAAAATCGGTAGTGGTTTGTAATCGCATTAAATTTTTGCTCGTTTCTCGGTCGATTTCTGGATGTATTGTTTTCCCCAGTAGATAGTATGTGCATTGAATGTCCGTTATCTCCGTGGTTGATTAGTTTTTTGGTTAATAACCGTTTTCATCATTGTTATCCGGTGTAACAATCTATTTCTAGTTGATGGCATTAATAAAGTAACCTTGATCTTTATTTGAATGATGAAACCAGCATTAAACGAACGGCATTGAGGAATGAAAAGGTTATCAGTTCTCTGAACAAACTATAATTATTTACCGCAATCTTCACGGAAAACACCCAAGTTTGCGGAAGTGATCTTATCATGGGAACTTGTGCATTTTATTATTCATATGAGAGTTTTTCGTGATTGCCAATAGCATCTCTTGCGGTTTTATTTCAATTCTAAATGTCTATGTGACAGTTTTACTCTGTATTGGACTTTTCTTATTTTTTATAACTCAGCAGGGGGTATTTGTAGATAATGGATTTAAATTGTGATGATGCTGCTCACGTTGCTTTCACTTATGGTTGAAATTATTCCGCTATTTGGATGTTCTCTGGGCTTCTGTATCACCACCGATCAGGCACGGTTTTCATTTGGTGTGTACCACGGCGGGCGATGTTGTAACTGCCAACTCTCCTTCGGCCACCCTCATAGATCAGGATGTGGCCTTGGTAGTTCAATTCCAACACAAATTGGCAGCGGCATTAAAAATAGCTATCTAGTGGGGCAGAAAATTCATTGACATAAATGCATTCCCCTCGGAGCGAAATGTTTTTTTTCGTTGTTCACCGGAGTATAAACGTAATCATTATTAAAATATGAAAGGAAGGAAACCTGATGAATGGGTCGGACTTCACGTTATAAAAACCCAGATAGGCGATCCTGGATTTAGGACTACTCCCAATTAAATGCTGTTACTTACAAAGAATCATTAAACTTAGTGTGTTAGAATAGTTTAATAGATTCTAAAATAATTTTCTTGAAATGCTACCGATAATATATTTGGCGTTTAAGGACTCATTTTCACTTCCCACAGCGCGTTTAATAGGTTTAGTCAGAGGTCTCACTGGTATCAATCGTCATCAATCAATCAATCCCGTGTTAGATGAAATTAGTGGCATGTAAAATGGTTATTAATGTTCATGGAATTGAGTTTAGACTTTTTTTTTATTTATTTTTCTAATAATTGAAAGAAGCTAATAAAAATATGGTGTTGCACCTTTGATCAGTGGGTCACGGTAGTCCAGCGGTAGAGTGTTGGACTACTGACCCGGAGGGCCCGGGTTCGATTCCCAGGCATGCCTCTGCCTGCAATTCAATCCAAACTATGTGATTTTTCGGGTATAGGATATTCCTGGGAAACACAGGGAATGGAGACTTTGACTTAGTACTGGGTGAACTCTACCATCACCTACTATTTGTACTGTGGATTAGTTTTTACCTTTTTTCACTCGTTCTTTCAACATACAATTTGGATACTGATCAGATAGCCATATTATTACCTAATTTTGTAGCTCATCAAATTCTATTTGGTTAATTCAAGTGAATATAATTATTTACGCCTTGACAATATCTATTTCTTTTGATGGTCGTATGTGAATGTAATATGTTTTTTTTTTTATCTATTGAAGGTGTTGAAAGGGAAGCTGAGAGATGGGGAAGTTGCTCTCCAAAATCTTCGGCAACAAGGAGATGAGAATACTAATGCTCGGATTAGATGCAGCTGGAAAGACAAGTATCCTTTGATGGGAAATTTTGGAATGAACAAATTTCTCTTATATTGATGGAATATCTAGTAGTGGTGATTGGTGTAAAACAGTGATGGATAAATTGCTTGTAGTAGTGATATTATACATAGTGCAAAGTTTACTCTATGGTATATTTCTATGAGGGATGAATTGTGTGATGCAGGCAACTTCAGGGCAACCTAGTGGCATGATATGATCGGGAAGACCTTTTTTAATTATAGGACTATCAAATTTTGAAATATTACTGTACAAGTTTACCAGGCAATGTTGCTAATCTGGGATATGCGTATTTAATATTCTTTTGTAGCCATTGAGTAATTTTGCATAAACATTAATTTGGTATAAGGTTCTACAGTTCAAGTGTATCAAAACTTTACACTGTATTAACAGGGATGACTTTAATAATTTGTTAATTCTAAAAAAAGTAAAACCAATTCCAGCCATTAATTAATTTTTTGTGAGAAATTTCCTAATTTATGAAAAAAAATTCCTCATAATCAAGGTTGTCTGGTGATTTGCACAATCACATAAATTATTAAGTGTTTGATTGGTATAATTTTTTTTCATTTTCTCAGAATTGATTGAAGTTAATTGTTCACTTTCCTATTGTACATGTGTGCTCCATGTTTGGAGTATATACTAAGCAAGCTATGTCTTATCAATGCCGTTCTGCCTCAATGAATACAAACTTGTGGCACCTTAACTTTTCGCAGCAATATTATACAAATTAAAACTTGGGCAGTCTGTAACGACAATACCAACCGTTGGATTCAACGTGGAAACTGTCACATATAAAAATGTCAAATTTAATGTATGGGTAAGTAACTAAAATTTTTATTCCATTAAATACTTTAAATTATCTTTAGTATGTGATAATAATAGTTTTGTATTCATGTGCAGACCTAAATAATTCTTCGAATTCTTTCATTTTTTTTCTTTCCTTTGAATTTCTTCTTTGAGTTTGGTTATGATAATGCAGAGCCCTCACACTGTTCCCTTTCATAATACAAAAACTGAAAACAAGCTGAGTTTCTGACATCTCTGGGGACTCAGACCTTTTGTTTCTTTTGTTTAAGGAAAAGTAATATTTCGATATTACTTCTTCAATATCATTGAGGTAGAAAGTGTTCTTTTTTGCTTTAATTTTCTCATGGCTTCAAAAAGCATGTAGTAACTCCAAAAATGATTTTGCTTGAACCTGCCAAAAACTTAGTACAACTGGCCAAATTATATACTCGTAGAGAATGATTACTGTTTCACGTGGTTAATTATACATTATATTTTGGAATCTGTATGTCACATGATTGTTATTTAAAGTAGTATATTGACAATGTTGGTTATCTGAAATGAAAATATTGAAAGTTTCATATTTCATTTTAGTAGTCTTACAATTTGAAATATTTTTGGAATAAACACAAGATAATTTAATCAAATATGAATGTTTAATGGCATTGAATTGGCTTAAGTATTTTGCATGTAGCTTGTCATACACTTTTACTCAATTATTTCAATTGATATATTATTACATATTTCCATATTTTGGACAGTATATAAGAAGTTTAAGTAATTTTTTAACAAGGTACTTATTTCACGGTGAATAGTTTTTACAAAATTACATCAAAGTTCTACATGTCTTTTTTCTACAAGGGGTCATACGATTCTCACACATTGAATGTCTGTCCAGAAATTGATCCAATTTTTGTATTGTCTATTACAGTTTCACTTAATTAAATGCATTACCAGACTCAATGAGTTTCATGGATTGTGTCACTGGATTATGGCTGAAAGTCCCAAATGCATGTATATTTTGTTGATTGTATACTTGAGAAAATTATTCATCATTTCAATCCAAAAAATATTGATAAATTAGGTAAATTATACACTTCCTTTCTACTTCGAAGGATATAGTTAAATTGAAACAATGAATGCTTTAACGATTTTCACAATTTATGGCATCCATGATGATAAAAGATATGATAAGCTAATAGGCTCATGCTCTATTTGTGAGAACTAACACCTCCCTTAATGCATTTATCTTAAATACTATATAAAAGATAAGTCAAATAAGCTTTTAGGTTCATTCCCTATTTATGAGAGCACCTATCTCTTTTTAACCAATTTATCTAAAATACTATTAAGAACCACGTTATAAATACAGGAACAGTAATTTCATTAAGTTCAAAGTCATGAATATTAATATGAATGGGACTAGAAGTTAGTATCATTTATTCCAACAAGAAATAAAAATAATACCCCATATGAAAGAGAAGCATCAGTTATCACAATGTATGTGGCGATTTGGCAATAAGAAAAGAATTATTTTGTCTGGAAATACACGTAGTCCATAGAAGACACCACATACAAATCATAAACAAGAATCTGAAATAGATGTAGTGCATGGCATGTGTGATGGTCAAGAATAAAATGAAATGGTTATAAATTTTTAGGAGGATGTTATTCAAGCAACATAATATTTAAAGTGAAGTCGTTTGCTTTTGAAGAACTTTAAATTGACTTAACATGATATATTTTTAAATAATAATGAAGGAATTGGTAGATTGTAGTCAATGGTCCATCAGCTGTGCATTTCCTTAGTCTAAAGTATTAACAAATTCCAAAAATACACCAAATTAGGCATCAGATATATGGAAACATTGTGAAACTACTTTAAGCAAAATCAACATTGCCGTTAAGATGGGGCAGTTAAGGACCAAGTTTTCTCCCTCTCTTCCTTTTTGTGCCATTTGAGATCCAAATATGCCATTTCTTTCTCTTCGTTTTTTAGGGCATGAATATGCATTGACATATGTTGTGAAGTTTTAATAGTCTTTAAAGATATCATGTAAAGTATATTAAAGTAGCCTTCATGTATGTAAAAGGTCACTTTTATGTAAGTACTGACTAACCATAGATATCTTGTGCATGAATTAAACTGTTTATTCTCATTGTATCACTGTTTTGCAGAACTATTTGCAAATGTTGATGAGTTGGCTACCTGCTGTATAACTCTGACACTGTCGTGCTAGAAATCACATCTTTAGCATGTGTGTTTTGAGTCTGGAGTCTTGCTCTTTCCCCGTGAAGATTTGTTATGGCTAATCTTTAAGCATCAGAGTCATACAAGAAAAACTTGAACTTATTTTTTTTGGTACCGAAAACTTTGGAATACCATGGACACCATACTCTTTTGTTATTAAAATCTTTACAATAATTAAAATTAAATTCAAATTGACAAAATTTATTTTCTCACCAAATGTATAACAATTTTAGGTGAAATTGATTTAATCACACTACACTATTGATGGGAAATTTCTATGAAATAATTCATTACAATGAACTGATGTACAAAGAATATTTGTCGAGTCCTCATGTGTTTTTGCTTTCTATTGTCTCACTGAGTTCATTCAAAGCTTTTTCCCTTCTTTTCAACTTAAAAAAAAGATGGGAAATGTGAAAAACAAAATGGAAGGGAATCTAGGAATAATATACCAATGTAAACTTTTCCTCAGCAAAATCACTTTACTCAGAACATTCACTGCTTAATTAAAATTGCCAATTTTAATTAATCATGATATTCCACCATATCATGTCTGAAACGTCTCTTTTTATTCAATCACTGCTTGCTTAACAAAATAAAACCGGGGTGAAATTGACACACCCTTAAAGCATTGTTTTTGAGAATGTTGTCTGGCTATCCGGAAGTCATATGTTGGAACTGGTCAAGTTATCTCATGGTAAAAGTGACTTGATAATAATTTGTATAACCACCAATGCTTATTTCTGCAATTCTAATAATGAAAATCATAAAACATCAGCTGATGTTTTTGCAACTGAAAAGAATATTGTTATGATTTTCATAATGTTACTTTGGGTGTTGATCTATCTTTATTAAAATAACTAATTGAAGGTGCAATAAACAGTGATCTTGCAAGGAAAGAAACTTATGTGCCAATTCTGATCAACAACACGTACTTCACTGTAAAACTGTTAAGATCTTTACCTTAGATGTCCTACAGGTATTTTATGTCAGTAGAGCTTTTATTGCAGTTTCCTTAAACTTTTTAACTGTTGAATGTAAATCTGGTGTACTATGACCAAAGACAGTAAAAATATACTCCCAACAATTTTAGGGAAAATTTCTGATGACTATTATAAATTAGTTCCATTCATACAAAAGGAAAACTCTATATTGCTGTGATGTTTTGTGAGTGAAGGAATTCCACAACAGTGACCAACCACTACCTCTCAACCTGAATACCCATCTGTAGAGGTTTGCAGAAATGTTACTCCTTGCCAGTGACCGACTAGAGACACACACACTCCACCCAAAATGTGATCCTTCAGAGGGTTGAAGTGACTTCACTAAGGATGCCTGGGTTATGACCATATACACACTACCGGTGACTGTTTATGGAAATTAATTTCATGCCAGGGACAAACACAGAGCAGACACTCACTCACACATTCAAAGAGGGCCTAAATACTAGGATAATATTACTCAAATTGAGCAAAGTCAAGGGATAACAATGAACAGGGAAAGACAAGGGTGGTAATGAATATTTGAATATGTTAGTGTCTCCTTGTAAGTGTGTCTGCTCTGTGTTTGTCCCTGGTGTGGAATTAATTCCCGTAAACAGTCGTGGATAGTGTGTATGGGGTTGTTTCCCAGGTAACCTTAGGGGAGTCTCTTCAACCCTGTGAATGATCCCATTTTAGGATGAGTGTGTGTCTCTATAGTTGGTCACTGACGAGGAAATAACATTCCTGCAAACCTTTACAGAGGGATATTCTGGTTGAGAGGTTGTGGTTGGTCACTGTTGTGGAATTCCTTCTCCTACAAACCATTACAGGAATTTATAGTTTTCCTTTTGGACAAGTGGTGCTAATTTATTATGACCGTAGGAGATTTCCTGTAAATTTGTTATTTTACGATGCTGTATGGCTCAAGTTTCCTAGATTTTTAACATACTATAACTAAATATACCTACTCAAAGAGAAATTATTTGAGGTTAGAATTGCACATTGATGTTACTCAGTACAATTATGTACTCTTTGGATGACCATTATGTTTAACTCCCAAGTCATCCCCCTGATGTTATGTGAATTGAAATTATTCTTTCATATGTTTCTGTAAATTGTAGGATGTTGGAGGTCAAGATAAGATCCGTCCACTTTGGAGGCATTACTACACGGGAACTCAAGGCCTCATTTTTGTAGTAGATTGTGCTGACAGGGATCGTATTGATGAGGCACGCCAAGAATTACATCGCATAATTAATGATCGAGAAATGCGTGATGCTATTATTCTTATATTTGCTAATAAACAAGACCTTCCTGATGGTAAGTGATAGCATGATTTATCTTTTGTTTTGCATGACTTTGAAGTTTCATAGACTTATTACTCTTTGATTTGCTCCAAAATTTGGAAGTTTGACGGTAGTATTTTTTTAGTTTAAATTAAATTTCGGCTAGGTCTGTTGTGTGAAACTGATCTTGATATTATATTTCATTGATGCTTGATTTCTATAGCGAGGAAATCAAATTCATTTTTTTAATAATATTCGTACATTAAGTGTTATTATATTACGTATATTAAGAAAAGTGACTAATTTTGTCTTAATGATGTGCTAAATTGACATACCCATTCTTTGCTGTGCTTATTCGAAAAAATCATTTTTAATATTACTCCCTGTATATTGTAAAACATTTAATTCTGAGACCCATTATATTTGTTTTTTGCTTTCTTAATGCTAGTCAATGTGTTCCATTATACATGGAATTGTTGGACTACCATGTGGCAGTTATGCATGGTATATACTGGTTTATCCGTGAAAATCTATTTTATTTCTTAGTGTTATACTGTATTTTCCCCAAACCCCATTCACATGAATTTTTCCCCAAATTGCATTCAGCAGTGTTCAATTCCAATCAGCTTAGGTGATTAATCTTCTCTCAGTTACTTGTTTTTACAGAATGGGTTTAAAGAATCCTGCTCTGTAATTTCTGGGGATATGTAATACTATTGAATGGAATTAATCAAACTGAACCCACATTTTGGCATAATGCACAGCAGATCGCTACCATTGGAATGCCAATGCATGATGAGTCTGTTGGTTTTTCCTAATCCTTATGACGTTTGAGTTAGCACATCTAAAATAAGCAAATTGTTTATCAATTGTAGCCACTATCATATTATCTCACAATTTTATGATAGCACTTACTTTAAATGCTCTCTGTCAGATGCTACAGGGAAATTATTACTCTCCACATAGTTTTTGTTACTTTTGGCCAACATATAATAGTTGTATAAGATGAATCATGAAAATAATTGTAGAAATTATTGATGTTGCTGTGAAAGCATGATCTCATATGTAATTCATGCTTTGAATTTGGATTGCTGGGGATCTCTGTTTACATTTGAGATGAATGTAAATTTTTTCTTGTGAAAGTATTGTATATATTGTGTGAAAGGGACTTCACTTGTACTTCAATATTTTGCTGACTTAACTATTAGTATGCTATGGACAAAAATCAGCCATCTTAGTGCCTAGGAGTGCCAAGACATTCTTTTGCAAACATAGTACTTTGTTCTATCATGACTTTTGTAATGATTTCACTCTTGAGATGTAACCTCAGTTATCAGAACAACTTAAAGCCCAACTTTCACTATAGACAGCTATGCAACAAGCAATATGTAGTGTAATGAAGTTGCATATGTCCATTGATACAAAAGTACAGATCAAAAGTGAATAATAGCTAGGAAATTTATGCTATGATAAAAATTTTGTCTATTTTCAACATCTTTTTTTGAAAACTAGAATATATTATCGATTCATGTAATTTAAGCTCTTTTTTGATGGAAAGAAATATTTGTATATTATCTTCAATATGTGCATTTATGTATAAATATTTTATGCCATGCACATAATGGCATTATGTTATCAAAGTGCAATGCCATTGGTGCCTCAAGCTCACATGTGTAGATCATAAATGCTAAGAGAAATAAAGGCTTGACTCCATGGAAATTCATCTTAAAGAGTTCACCAGATAATTGCTTATACATTTTACATTGGCCACAATTAATTTCAATAATAACGATGCCCATGTGTTGAAATTAGTTGTGCCCAAAATAAAATTGTCAAAAATTATCTGGTTTTAATCTGTTTCAATCAGAAATTTTAATAACATTTTCCCGAATATTTCATAACTCTTTGAAAACTACCTCACAGCCAAAGAAGCAAATAAGTAGCAGTAGTTTGGGGAAGTTATCAACAGCTGAGGTCATTGGTGCCAATAGAGAAGTTGAATAATTAGATGGGGGTAGGATGTTCAGGGATTGGAGTAATGGTGGAAAGAAACCCAGCGTTGCCATTAGCCTACTGTTGACAGTGGTGATGGAATTTGGTGATACCTCGCCTTAACTAGAATAAAACCATCTGGGTGATATGCCTGCCATTTATATTCTTGCTTCTTCTGCAAGAATACTATGTATAAAATGTATGTCTTGTTGGGAATTAATGTGCGCTTTCATCTTTGGAGTGCTTTGTTTAATTATTCAGGTTTGAAAGTGCGACCCATTGTTTTCACGACTATCATTGTCAGTAGTATCTTTTTAGTACAATTGGAGCAAAAATATTTACCGACACACCATTCCCTTTTTGAGCAAGTAAAGTCAAAAAGTTCACATTTTAATAGGCTTTAATGTTAAATTATTCCATTTTAATAATATATTCCTTGCTGCCCTATCCTTTGAATACTTCTCTCTCGCTTGCATGCTCTTCTGTTCCTGAAACTTTTAATATGCCTTGTTTCAAAGAGTCTCTCTGACCATGGGAACTCATGGCTTTCTCAGTCAGCCCATTCCTCTCAAACCTTTTATTGGAATTCCTTCCTTTTTGATGATTCAAATCGTATTCATTCCCTACACTTGAACAGACAAATTGTGGCATACTTCTTTCATACATTTGTGTATGATCTGTATTTCCAGTGGTCATGTTCTTTCATGTCCGCTCATTACTCTCTTTTGTGTTATTACGACTAACACTCTTCAAGTACTGAGTGTCTACTGCATTTAGTTGACATTTGTGCCTTTCGTGGAATATCCAAATTTCACTAGGATGCAGTGATTTAGAGAGGAGTCAACTTTTATATGTCGTCTTAGTGCTGCCTTGGACAATTTTCTCACAATCACTACATACTACTAACAGCCATGCTTTTCAAATTTGCCAGCCTTTTGATATCCTCATCCATCTTACCATATTTCATAAGTATTCTATCAAGGTATACAAAATTGTCGACTAGTTCAATTAATCTACCATTTTCCCCTTCAAACACTGATGTGTCACATCCTATTTATCTAAATAGATTATTTTTCGGTTTAGATGATCAAGCATTTATATTCAACTCCATTATTTTTGTTACCTCACAGAGATTACCAGGGCCTCCTGGAGATTTTATGGATTCTCAGTCAACCATTCTTGGTCATCAGGGCACAAAAGAATGAGAATATTTGTCTCTGATCCCAATGAAGTCATCTATTTTTGTCACATTTATTCATTAAGATATGGAACTTCCATGGTGGCATTACACGCCCTTGTTTGACAAGATTCTTTTTATCAAACCAATCACTCAACGTGCCATTGACTCTTTCACTCTCATTATCACCATCATACATAACTTTTATGTCATTTGGTAATTACTCATCTACTCCACTTTATCGAAACTTTGTGCAGCTTTTCTTAGTTTACTCTATGGTGTTCCTTCTTTAATTCAACAAATACATAGAAATAAGCTTTCCTTCATGCATGTATACAGTTTTCAATTACCGGTCAAAAGCCATCCATACATCCTCCACCAAGCACGAAATCACATTAACACATTGCACTTTGATTTTGTCCAATGCCACCTTTCGTAATTTCTGTGAATGCTTAGGAGTTTAGATTAAAGCTTCCCCTTATACTCTAAAGACAGTTTCTTACATATTTTTGCATTCCATTCAACTCCTCGAAGAACAATGAATGAAAATTAATAGATTAATGCAGTCCTTCCCTCCACTGACACTATGTGATAGTAAAAAATTAATTTTTCTTAGTTCTTATCCAAAATCTTAAGTCCCTTTCCATTTCACATCCTGTTACTTCTGTGCATTGACATTTCGCTGAACACCAAGAGCTGTGTCAATTTAACTTCATTCTTAGCATAAATATGACATGGAGTTCGGTTCTTGAAAAGAGATCGGAATGAGGTGATTCTTTACATAATTCCACAGTTCAGTCATTTTATAGAAAGTCTGCAAATTAGGTTTTCCTGAATGAGTTCATGAGATCCTTCTAGCTGTAAAGTTCATTTAATTATGTTGTGCTGCTGACATTCCATGAGTTGGGTTATTTAAAAACAGTAAATGTGGTTCTTCTAAAATGAACCTGTTAACTTCATGTGGTTGTTCTAAAATGGAACAACCAACTTCATGTAGAGATGTTGTGGGAATCAAGAGGTGAAGGGAACTGAAATAACGTCCTTGGTGTAGTAACCGATTGTTTTTTCATGGTTTTATTGATTTGGAAATGATATTAAGCTACTTGAAGTAAAGCAAAAAGTATAACTAACAAGCTACTGTAACTATATCAGGAGAAAATGAATGACGTCCAATGATAATAATGTAAGCCTCAAAATTCTAGCAGGCACTGGGAGAAAGATGATAACAAAAAATGGGTAAGCAAGATATGGGAGAGAAGTTTTTCCTTTTTATGGTGGAATTTCGCCCTCGCGTATCTGTGAACATGATTCATTAGTTTGCAATGAGCTTTGATCCATATTGACGCGTGAGATGTGCCTTGCTCCTGGCAAACTCATTGGCAATTCCATGCACAAGTCTTTTGAAGTTTGGGGAGAGAAATCATGCCATTTTCTTGAAAACATTCTTATTCCGTGGTAATTGTTTTCGTTAATGATATCATGTTGAGCAAAAATCCTCTCGCGCCTCCAACGGCAGCATACTTTTTTTATGGGCGTAGTTGTATTATAAGAAATGATCTTAGTTGATAAAACATATTTTCCAAAGTACACTTTGTTAAAAGAAATAATTTTTCGTTTCATTATGCACGCGATCCGAAACTCGTGCTAATTACGTGTTTGAACAATGAGAATATCCGAGATTGATTCTATTTATATTCAGCGGTTCTGTAGTTTGCGTTGTTGCCAGCTGATTTATATGCGAGCAAACTCCACTCGAGACGACAGCTGATGAAAGTGCACCTTATGCCGGATTCATCCGACGGCCTTCGTTTTGGCTGATGGGCGGCTTTTAAACTGGACTCATGGTGATGGCGGAAGCTTTTATTTCCCAATATCCTTTGTTCTCCCCGTGTCTCACCTCCTGCTCGATCATTGTGAACGTTAACTCGTTCAGCTCTCCCCCATCGTTATTGATTGTGCACTCGAGGTTCTTTATGTCTTTGTGAATAAATATAAATTTGCATTCTTTCTGCTTCCTTGTACCTGAGTTTACTCTATCTTTACATTTTATCCATCGAAAGTTTTCCGCACAAATTATTCAAATATAATTCCGTTTTGCGATCAAAAACATTCACTTTATTTTTTCGGATTATTTTGATACTTGCGTATGCATATTTATCGTCGCACGTCATTATTAAGACTAAGTATAGTGTCACATGTATGAAGTTCAATAAGATCCCTATTCAATGATGGAATTCGGGTGAAAAAATATCCCGTTCTCAAATATGCGTTGCTTTCGGAAGAAGTTATATGACACATGAGACATAAGCGAGGAAGCTATTGACTGTGTTGGCAAACCCATTACATAGATTAATTGCTGTAGGTCAATTTAAAATATGGGGTGCGGCAACATAACTTCCTTTATTCAATCCCAAAACTCTTTCAAAAAAGGAAGTTATGTTGCCTTACTCTATGATATCCACATGTCCCCTGTGAAGTTTTGTCTTTCGTGTATCACTTTAAAATATATTAGAATATTGTCGTTGGGAGTTATTAAAAAGATGTGGTTAATGTTATCTAGCTCATTTGACCATCAGTCGACTTATTGGCAATAAGCTGCATGCGCACACTTTTCAAGGAATTGGTATCTTAATCTTTTAAAATGACGATATTTTTCTCACAACTGGACGACGTTAACCTGTACATCCCAAGGGGCAGAAAACCGAGACTTCGCAGGGAATTTCTTCGCTCACGAATTACTATATATTTTGGAAATAGGATTCCGTACATCGATCAGTTCGGCACTGCGCGTGTGTGTGTGTACGGCCTGGTGGATTGGGAGTGCATTTTTATTTTAGAAAAAATTATCAGGAAATGAAAATTGCTCGGCGTCTGGTGACTCATCATCTCCTGTATTGCCTCCCTTTTTCTTATCAAACATGATTTTTTCATTTCATTTTAGAGATAACTCTTATCGTAATCTGCGATCTTTTTTGCAACGGGTGTAAATTGGGTTTTTAGAAAACTGTTTGAAAATATTTGATGGAGGCGGGTGAAAAGGCTCTTGGACTACCCCGCCCTCTCTACACTATGTCCTCCCCAAATCCACCTTTCTCCACTCCCAACCCTAATGAATAACCCAACGGTACGGCAAAGGGAGCTCGAGAGAGCACGGTCGCTCGCCGACCCATGTCGAGGCTAGTCGGGGTTTCTGGAAATGTATGTATTCCCGTCACCGTGTCATTCCTTCTTGTTTGAAATTGCTGACGCACGGCCGTTAAATATTTACGTGCACTTCAGAGTGTGTTCTTTCCTTAACTATTGATGGAGCTTATAGGGGTGGTTCTTATTCTGTTGTTCTTTTAGTCATGAAACTCATGGTGTTGAATTTTCTTGGCGTTCAATTTCTGGTTGTCTGTTTTTCTCGGGTCGAAGTCGCCACTTGCGGGCTAACTGTGACAAAGGCGTGGGGGAGGGGGGGGGCTAATTGGACCAGAGGATGTGTCTCTCGGAGGCTAGGTTTTGGCAACGGAGGAGCTAAGAAGCTGCATCCGCGTATATCAAGGCACTTGGCACCGTTGTCTCAGGAGGCCGTTATTGAATGGCCGGGCCGAGCGCGCACAAAGGGGAGACACACTCTCTTGCTTCGATTTTGAGAGAATCCGAATGAGATCCTAGGGTTTTAAACTAGAAATAAATGTTTTTGAAGGGTTGACTTTGAATATAAGTATGTGCATTCGTTTAATTACTGCTCGACTGCTTGAATAAGGTTGTTTGGCAATTGCATATGAACGGAAACATTGTCTTGATTTCCACCAATGTGACCGTTGGGTGAATTTTTCGTAGTCCTGCCTATCGTGCATTCCGAGCAAGGTAAGGACCTACACGTGCACACACACGCACGTATGTCTCATACGCAGTATTAATTTTTTAGTGTAACAATTCGCTGAATTATCGAATCATCAAGGAGCTATTACATTGCCAAATAGTGGCATATTCGAGAGTAGACAAGTGTAAGGTTGCGATTATGAAAGCACTCTTAATTCCTTTCTGATCCAATTTCTTCCAAACATAGGGTCGTAACAGAATTCCATACCTTATTGTGACTCACTTTGGAACTCGTAAATAAACTTTCATATATCCACCTGTTACCAATCTGAATATTTCCTTTTTTTGCTAATTTTGAATAGCATTCCTTAATCTACCCAATCCTCTGGATTTTAAACAATTGGAACACTTTGCGCCGCTTCCTGCTTCCATTTATTAGAGTGATGGTGTAAGTTCACACTAACGCCCTATCAGTTGTATCACTCCAATTTACAGATGTTTACGCAGCACCACAGTCGGATGTCGCTCTTATATCTTAATAAGGTACGGTGACTATATTTACGGCATAATGAGATGGACGGCAAAGAATATTTTTCTTTCGGTAAGCTAAAACGCTTGAGTTTTTTTTTTAATTTCTCGTATGGTGGTATTTCAAAGCATATGCAACCCTGGAAATGAGGAATTAAGCAAAACTTCCTAAAGACCAATGTCAATGGAATGTGTGTTTAAAGTGGACTTTTTCCTTAGATTACAGCATTTGCCTGCGAATATGAACCATTTGCAATGATATAGGTTATATTCAAGTCTGCGAGTTCGTAAAAATTCGAGTAGTTTCTTGTTACTCTAAGACCGCGTGTTCAATCAATACCCATCCAAGAACCGGGCGTGTAAAATGAAATGCGCATATTTGAAAGTGGCACACCGACATCATTTTTTCTTCTTTGAAATTGCCAGTTTTCCAGTTTTTCCAGACATCAGGAGCAGTTTCTCACACACATTTCACGTCTCCAAAAGCCAAAAAGGTCGCACTTATGTGGACTTTGAAACTCATAATACCTAAGCATTGACGATCGAATGCTTCCTATAGTTCTGAAAACGACCATTATCAGACACTTAGTTCAATTATTTGATTTACTTCCTCGATTACAGGGTTCGTCCGGAAAATAAGTGTACTGAGCTTAGGAAAAAAAATTATTACACTTCTGCATATCTTAAGCTAATATTCCTCAAAATAGGACCCTTGTGAGTCGATACACTTGTTCCAGCGGCGTGCCCATTCCTGGAACGCTCCCGCGAAGGCATCATCGGGAACCTCTCGAAGACACGTCGTCACGGCCTCTTTGACGGCGTCCAAAGTCCCGTATCGCGTTTCTTTCAAACTCCTCTTTATCTTCGGGAACAGAAAGAAGTCCGGGCTGTAGGGCGGGTGCGGCAGCGTTGCCACGCCGTGCTTGGCCAAGAAGTCCGACACGACAAGCGCGGTGTGAGACAGCGCATTGTCGTGACGCAGCCGCCAGATGTTTTTGATCGCTGGCCGGACGCGGGCGACTCGTTTTCGAAGCCTGTCGGGCACTTGGACGTAAAATGCAGCATTTACAGTTTGTCGTTCAGGTACAAATTCGTAGTGGACGACTCCCCTTTTGTCAAAAATCCGGAAAAAATCAGTACACTTATCTTCCGGACGAACCCTGTATTTATCTGCTTTGTGTTTTTAAGAGTTATTATTATTGCTATTAAAACTTGCGTAAACAGATAGACAATGTCAGGTGGCACCGAAGTCCCAAGTGTTACAATCAAACTTGCCTCGTAAAAATAACATGATATCTCAAATCCAATCAATATCTCAAAAGATAAAAAAAAATAATCGGTCATTAAAAAAAATACTCGTAAAAGGAACTTCCAAACACAAAAAAAAATGAAAATCCCATCTCATTAACGTCAGTTTCCCAATCAACAAGAAAAAATCAAAACTAAGCAGTTACATACAATTTTACACAGCATATCAATCAAATTATTGCATAAGTTGTGTACATATTTTCTTTAAAGTATTATATTTACCCTGTTAGGAAAGGGCTCGAATAATTTTGCAGGAAAACTTCCATTCAACAATTGTTTTGTTAATAAACGAACATTTTTTAAAATTCGTTATTGGTTCCAGGTATTTTACCTTGAACTTGTGATCATTTCTCCCTATAAAATTTGAATTTCCCGCCTCTTTCCTCAGTTCTATCCGAGCTTTCTCTCCCTTCAGAATGCGGAACATTCCACGAAATCTGCTCATTATTTTTCTACTTTGTAAAGGTTCTCAGCCCAGCGCTTTTGACATTTCAATCACACTCTCCATCCTCCTATGCTTCCCCAGTACATATCTGGCAACCTTTCTTTGTACCTTTTCCAGTTTTGTAATATGTCCTTCTTAGAGCGGGTCCATACAAGTGATGAGTACTCTAAAACTGACCTTATCAGAGTTTTATCCGCCTTTTCCTTAGTTGCTCTGGTGCTCCCTTTGAGGTTTCTCATCACCCAATGAAGAGTTTTGAAAGTTCTTAACAATGTATTCCACGTTTAGCCCCCACCTTAAATCCTTGGTTTAATATACACCTAAATATTTACAGTAATCACTTCTAGGAATGGAATTTTCCGAGAATTTGTAGTCCCTATTGTTTCCATTTACCTTGTTACTAAAAGTGATGGGTTTTCATTTGCTAACATTAATATCCATCCCATATTGAAATGAAATAGTTTACTTTGTAATTCAACACACTCTATTTAAAAAACACGACCCAGGTTTCGACGTTGTACTTCATCATCATGGTGTCAATGTCGAAACCTGGGTCGTGTTTTTTTTAATTAAGAGTGTGGAATTACAAAGTAAACTATTTCATTTCAATATGTTACGCAGATTCCATAAAGTTTCGCCTGAGACAACAAATTTCACCCAAAAATATCCATCCCATTATTTGTCACCCAATCCGCCATTTTATTAACGCCCCTTTGCATTGCATTGCGGTCGCTATTATTCTCGGCTTTCCTGCAAGTAATACAGTCGTCCGCAAAAGTCTTATCTGAGATTTAACATTCACCGGGAGATCATCATATAGATTAAAAACAAGAGCGAGCCAAGTACGCTTCCTTGTGGGACTCCCGATGTTACCCTCGTTTTTTCAGAATGCACTAATATTATGTATACATCATTTGAACTTCGCGAATAAATGTACCCTCTGCTCTAGGGCATTAGGGAATTGTAAAATAAATATTCTAAGGGGATATCATTAAAATTCGAGGAATATAGTGGGTGAATTTTCGGAGAGGACGATGGGCATTTTAGAACAATATGCAGAGGTCCTATCTAATACATTCCCCCCCCCCCTTGCCATTCTTACCATATTTAGAAGATAAATTCTTCGGATTTTCCCTTCGTAATTTTCATTATCACTGCTAGGATTTGGCGTGGCTAGATAATCGTGTTTTAACCTTTGGACCGCAGCGGGACGGATTCAGAGCTGGTCTTGCCAGATTTCTTTGGGAGGGCATGAGAGTTGACCAGTGGGGAAGGTTTTCACGGCCGGTCGTGTTGTTTTCCGAAGTGAAGAGCCAAACTTACCTAGGTCGATCGCCCACCCTTAGTGAGTTATTCATTTTGCATAGCCTGTTTTGTAGTATAGCGTATTTCATAGAGAGATTCGGAATAATCGCGTGTTCGTATACTCATAACGTGCTGTAAAATATTCCTTTCTAGAGGTTTTCAGAGGCAGTGGAACACGACTAATGACGTAACTCACGAGAAATTTAAGTCGGGGAAGGCCAGTCAAAAATGAACTTGAGGGGAAGCTCTTCATTGTGCTATGACCTGGAAAGATAGCGGGTAGCTCGTCAGGAAGCGCCTTTTCTCGAGGCTCTTAAAGGTGTTTCCCTTAGTAGTTCTCCTTTTAAAAATCGAACGAGGAGTGAAAATTATTTTTATCCGTGATCAAAGTTGTAAAAACTTACAAAATTGTATGCGTACATCCATTACTTTTGGATGTCGGAAAGGATCAGAGCCTAACTTCCTTGGCCACTGAGAGGCGATGCGACAAGGACTGCAACACGATGCCCTCCTGTTTGAAACGGAGGATTCCTCATTGAAGTGATTTTCCGCAAACAGTAATTGAGTTCAAGGGCTACGGACCATACTTGTTTTGATTTGCGCTTGTACAGCTGCCACAATCTACATAAAGCACAGCTTTAATTGGCTTTAAAGTGTAGCGAAACGATTGCTTATTCGGCCAGATGTTAAGTATATTGACGCCAGTGATACAATGTAAGCGCATTAATTTTCCTCCCATTTTAATAATATTAAAAGACACAAAGGAAGATGGCGGTGAAGAAAACTGTATATTTTACAAATTATATACAGTATAAATTCCAAGAGGAAATTTCTTTAATTTAAGAGTTGGGTTTCGACAATATTTTGGCACCTTCAGTTCCTAAATAAAGATATATTATATCTTAAAAGAAGAGAATGTAAAGTAAAATGGGGATCAGGTCGTCAGATATGTGATTTCTCAGCGACTCTACATGTAATTAGCTTTGTAATAGTTGTATCACGCATATGCGTCATAATGCTCTTTTTGCGGCTTCGAAGAAGTTGTAGCTAAAAACATCCATTCGTGCATTGCCAATAAGTGCGATCATTAAGGTGTCGGAAATTTTTCTTAAAGAAAAGTAAAATCAATAAAAGATGGGCATAATGAATTGCGTTGGAGTGAAGCATATAAAAAAAAATAATTTTGTAAATGCAAGTCCTGAAGTGCAATGAATAGGTTATTTCCCGGCATTTCATAAGTGTGCCGGTCTTTGTTATGCTAAAAGTTATGTAGGGGCAATAAAAACGTTATTACACGACCACCGTTTAGTTTTCCTCTAAGTGGTTGATTATTGAGATGGCGAGTTAGCCTCGCGGGGAAAGCGGTCGGATATGAAACGCGTTCAAAGCGGAACCCTGCTGACTAAATCCAGTCTGTTTGGATATTGTGGGTGGCAGGTGTTTCAGTGAAGCTGCAGGTGGTGTAGGGAAAGGAACCGACTCCCCTATCCTAACGTGTGAATTACACACGCCGTAGAACATAAAATACGGTGCGCTCTACCCCCGTCTGTCGGACTGACCTGCGTGTTGATTGCTGCAGGGAATCAACTTTTGTTTTCGCTTTGATTTGAGGTCTTGATTTATTGAGTGCTGTTTTAGTTCTGAACGTGTGAATTCTTGTTGGCTTCGTTCAGATTTTTTTTAAATAAAGCCAGATGCACCAAATAAAAAAGTACGGTGTAAACGTTTGCTGTTTATTACTTGATCTTCATTGCAGGATCGCATGCATTTTGCCTGTTTACAATCCGTAGGAAGGGTAATTAGGATTTTTACGACTGTCGAAGTGAATTCGAAGGGAAATTTTTGGAGAATAGTTGAAAAATACGAGTTTAGAATATTAAAAAAATGAACTGCTTTACCCTAGTTGAAACTCACAAACAGAAAATCCAGCAGTCGAGCGTAAATAATAATGATGGCTTTCAAGTGAATTGAACCCTCTGGAACAGAATAGTTACACTATTGGGAGTTTATCATCACGTCACCGATTGACTCTTTAATGCAAATAAAATTTGTGGGTTAAATTTTGGCTGGGGATATTTTCCCCTCTACAAGGCGTCCAGTGGCCAGAGTGCTCGGCCGGAAGGCCTGGGGCAACACTTATGGGTAACACTTCTGGTTAATTCGACTTCACCCTGGCTCTGTACTTTTTTTGAGTTCCAAATCTTTCTGGGAAACCACGTATTGATCTCGTAAATCTCATCTCATCGGGGTAATGAGACGTAACTAGTCTCATTACCCCGA
This sequence comes from Hetaerina titia, assembly GCA_037158775.1. NCBI lineage: Eukaryota > Metazoa > Arthropoda > Insecta > Odonata > Calopterygidae > Hetaerina > Hetaerina titia. The sequence goes on from CM073773.1 coordinate 24,260,523, forward strand.
TGTGCGAATTTATCACGCCGTTGGGCTAAGAAATAGGTGATCTCTACCGTCACTTATCAGTCGACTTTTAGAGTTGATACTTTTGGTTGTTATTTTCCCCGTGTGTTTTACAATCTTGATTTGGTGGAAGGGCCTGCGCGCGTTTTGCCGCCCCAGTAATAAGTGCTCTCTTTATAAATGTGCCTGGGTTGTTAGATCATGCCAGGCGGATCGAAGAACCAGTTAAAAGCATTCACGCAGTGCTGCAGTATCTAAATGCGACTCTTGGTGTCACATGACATCATCACGAAGAAAACCAATGAGAATTGAATGTGCAAGTGGCACAATTCATAGTATAATGTCTGCTGTCAATTAGTTGACACATCCCTCTGGAGAAGATTTAGGTACTGCCTGACAGCGGGGAAGGGAAAACCTCGGTCGTCGTTGGACGGATTTCTCGTATAGATCCGTCACCGGGAAAGATTAAAAGAGGTGACCCCTCTTTTTGAAATAATGGTATTAAAGAGTAAAGTGGAGAAGGAGAAAAAAATAGGAAAGTTTGACGTTGAAGTAATTTTGTTAATTGAGATGGGAAGTGGCAGGAACTACTGGGGCGAACTACTACTAATACCAGTAGTAGAGAGTGATATATCTAGAGAGAAGAGAAGTGATAGTCATAATATTGAGTATAGAATTGTTTCCGAGTGGCATACATTGTGAGTGATAAAATATTATCAGTAGAGATAGTATCAGTTGTAGATAGTAGGTTGAATAAATTTAGTAATTGGCCGTAAATAGGGACAGGTCAAGTTGTTTCGGTGAAAGGATTAGTGTGCATGTTTAAACACATTCGGGCGTTGATATAGTGGAAATAGTATGCAAGTACTTGTAGATACCGATTAGATTATATCATTGTTAGGTACAGATTTAGCGGATCGCGCATTGTTGAGTACAGATTTTAGTGGGTCGCGGTAGTCCAGGGGGTAGAGCGTTGGACTAATGACCGTAGGGCCCGGGTTCGATTCCCAGGCAAGCCTCTCTGGGCATCTGAAGCTCCACCCTAGCTATATGATATTTCTGGTACCAGATATTCCTGGGAAACCATAGCCGGCACAGGGAAAGGAACTGGCCCCCCTACCCTGATGTGTGAATTTCACACGCCGCATAGGGCTTAGTACTGGATGAAATCAATAGTCACCTGCTAAACTGACCTTAGGGTTGATTACTTTGTTTAGATTTAGCAAAAGCGCCTTTTACCCGCTGTTTCAGGAGCGGATAAATATTCGAATCATAATTGACTAGTTATGAAATACAAATTAAAATTCGACCAGGTTGAAAGGAGTGTCCTAAATTGGGTTGTAGAAGGTTAAATTCAAAGAGAAAAAGAAGAGCCAGGTATCGTCGAAAAAAATTAAGGAATGAGAATATTGTGGTAACTGTATTAGACGAAAGGTGAAAAGTTTGTTAGTGGGATATCGTGAACTGCAGGGAAAACAGTCAATGCGGAAAGAATTCGGAAATCATGTACTGCAGAAGAAATGATTAGGAAGATGAAAGGACTTGAACATTAGTAATGGAAAAGAATTTACATAGAATTAATCTAAGTGGGAATAATGATAATTTGTACCTTGAGCCTGTTTATGCATTTTGAGACTAAGTTTTATTGCTGAAGACGCAAAGACTTGATTCTAAAAATAATTTTTGTGCCACTTCTCCCCTAAAATAGAGAACTTTCCCGTTCCACATAAACAATACAGAAAGTATATTGCAAAAAATATCAGGAAGTAAACCAGTTAGCTTCAGATAGGGTAGGATGGAGGGCTGCAGTCAACCAATCTTAGGATTGAACGACCAATGATGATGATGATAAACAATACGACATACGCCAGAAAACTATTCCTTCCGTTTTTCCGTAATCTCAGAAGTCATTTTGTCTCTTCCAACCTCGTTGTTCGCCCTCCTTTCTCGTTATGGTTTTTATATCGTACTAGTCTTTAATGTTCGTGGAGCTAAAGCAGTATTCATACATTTCGTATTCCCAGACTATAAAAACGCTGCATTCTAATGTCATTTCCACGTACTACAATAAGTGTTGCTTGGTAACGCATCCACCTTCCCCGTTTCTTTTTCCGTTCCTCCTTAAGGAATGTACTCTAAAATCTGTTGGAGTTATCGTGTTTTACTTGAAATTTTGTTCACTGAAAATATCTCACGGCACGTCTTGAAACACGTTGTGGGACAGTTTGAACGTGAACAGTACAAATCAGTCCTCAAGGAAAAATATGGGAGAGTTTGGCCGGAAATTGCCTTCAAGTCACTTTTGATCCTCACCCCGTGAAATATCCACTAAATAGATTTTGAGGACTACCGAATGATAATTTTAATTTATTGCACAGCACAGGTTCATCGTGGTTTCGGAAATGGCCGAGGATCAACTTCAAAATATAGCGGAGCAGTTCAAGCTTGGTGTCGACCTGGAGAGGGAAGTGTGCCGCAAGAACAGTAATGAGTATATTCATAGAAATTAATCAGGATATCATCGTTCACTTCTGGAGACGGATTTCAGTAGCAAATATGTCCAGGAACGAGATGAAAGATAAAGAATTTGGAATTATAGGACTAGAAGGAAATGCTTCTTATACGTATAGTTGACTCGGATAGCTCCTATTGGTTGGAGAATCGGTATCGTCAGTGGTATTGTGGAAGTAAATATTTACTGAGGTGGTAATGCTAGTTTTGCTGCGTGTGGTTCTTTCGCGACTCACCTAATCTCTCTCGTGCTCTAGCGTGAGAAGCATTAAGTCACACGTTTTCTTTTCACGTATTTTCAGGATCATATTAATAATTAATACCACTCGAAAAGTAACCGTTGGATTCACTATTACTTTTGAATTGGAGTTGAGTGAATAAAGTAGATTGGTTGTAGCTTTGAATGTTAAATAATCGGCCACTTTGTGCATTTGTCTAGTCACGGAAACATTTAAATATTCTCTACGAGACCCAATGTCAGCCTTATGAGAGTAACGTTAGATAATGACTTCATGGCCACATAGCTTGGGTTTGTGATTTGCATACTGCTTAATGGTGAAGAGCGTTCGGCTACTGATTTAGAGGGTACCTGGATCTATTGATACTTCTCGACATCCCACGTTCACCTAAGCTTGGTGGTTTTTCGAGTACCAGATCTCCCGGGGAACAACAGGCAATAAAGGGAAAGGAATTGACCCCCCCCCCTCCTCAAAACGTCGTTGAAACTAGCAAGTGAGCTGAGGCTTCTCCACTCTCTCAGCTTTCAAGTTGTCGGTCGGATTGAAAACTACTTTTTATTGGGGTTTAATAATGTGGTAGGTGAGTATCCTGTAACATTAGGCGTGAAAGGTAGAGTATCGTCGCAAAGGACCTTTTACGGCCCCCACAACCCCTTCGAAAGTGACCGAGATAGTAAAGATGGGCATCACTGGCAGATGAAAAATGAGCATGTAATCTAGAGAATTAGTATTATTCTGTCAATTTAACCAGAGTTGCTGAAACATAATAATGTTTATATTATAATGAATATATATATTATGGCTGAACGGGGTGTATATCGTGTCTTATTTTTTCCTCATTGCGTCTTTCACCAATACATCGCCAGAACCAATTAATGGTCCTGTTGGCGTACTTTGTCCGAGACGCTGTAGTGCGAAAGGCATTCTCAAATCTTCGTATTTGGATCGCTATTCTTCGTCTTCAAATATTTACGACCTATTGATATGCTCTCCGTTACGAAAATGGCACGCGGTTCGCATGATCCCTTCGTGGAAGACTCCAGGTGGCGCACAATGGTCCAAGGGAATTACGTAAGTTGCGGAGTATCCCGAGTTTGTGACGTCATAGTAGAAAAAATCACGCGGCATAACATCGCGTATGAAAACGACCGGAAAGAAGTTGATGGGAAGGGAACTCGCAATCGCTTTACCGTGTACAGGAAGCATAAGAGTGCTAACGGGGAAGATAGGTTTAATTACGATGGGGACCTTCCAAGGTCGCCTTCCTCTTTGCTTACGAATTGTTTCGCCTCTACTCCGCCGCTTTTTCTACCGCCTCGAATAAAAATAAAGCCTTTCTATAAATATAGCGTTCGATGCAAGGGGGCTGCGAAGAGGTGACATTTTTCATCGATTACACCGGCGAAACTAACCCATAAAGAAGGATGTCACTTCATTATATCGTGTTGATGGATGTGAATTACATTTCCATATTTAGGCGCGCTACATTTTTTTATTGCAATCTCTGTTAACAGAATGTAGAAGTATATGCGTTAGGGCGCCATCGTGAAATATTTATCATTCAGATGCTGAAAAAGTCTAGTCATCTACATGGTCTACCCTGGGAGTTTTTACACCTTGGACTGCTTGAGTAGGTATCTTCCCCATCACATACTCGTCCATTTGCCAAAACCCGTCAATTAGAAAAAAGAAGCAACAAGGGAAAATGTTTTAGGGTTAATGCTTTTCCCCTTTCTCTATATTGTTAACATCAAAAATTAATTTTTTCCCAAAAACTGAAATGAATATTGAGTTACATGTTATGCATAAGGTGATGAAAGTGTTAACTATTAAAAAGATTTAGAAGATTTTGCTGTTATTAATATATAAACTGCCCCCCTTTAATTTAATATATAAACTAACCCCCTGCCACACACCTTTTTGGTGGCTCGCAGGGTACTTATGTAGATGTAGATGTAAACTGTACGGTGTTGCTAAAGAATATATTCCGAGCAATATAATTTCTGCAAAAAATTTACCTATACCATATAGCTATTACTTTTAGTTTGGAAGATGTGCCTTTCAAAAGCATTGTATGCATCATTTTGCCTACAAATTTTAGCACTATTATTATTAGGTAATCTACCAGTTAAGGTAGGTTTTTGGATGGACACAACTATCAAATAAATATTTTGTAACTCCGAACAAAACCCAATCGAGCAACCTAATCTACATCAGAATTTAGCACTATGGCACATTAATTTTCAGTGATGCATTTTCATTAGAAATTTAACTCAATTAGTGGGATTTACGTGCACTGGTGAAATTTGTCCAATACTAAATTGAATTAATCGGAATAACAAAAAATTAAGCTTGGATGAATACATGTGTTACACATTATTTCCAGTTTTCTAGATGTTTATATTCATCTATTTTTCTGATTTGTGAAGGGTGCTATTTGGGTTCTAATACTTATTGACATTTGAAAATTAAACAACTTGGCTTTTCCACTTAAAATTTTTTATTTTCACGGCATAGGTTTCATTATAGTATAACATCATCAGGTCAACTATACATAAAAAAAACTATAACGAAACCTAGGTCGTGAGAATAAAAAATTTTAAGTGGAAAAGCCAAGTTGTTTAATTTTCAAATGTCAATATGAAGATTTTCCACCAAGTTACGCCAGAAACAGTTTTATTCTAATATTTAATTACTCGTACAATGCCTACTCCTTCGGGAAACCTGCAAATCTTGTGTGTACAGTCAATTGTTGACAAAAGTTTTGATTTGTGAGTCATATGAGTATGTTGAAAATGCAACTTCCCCAAAATGTACAATTTATTATTTAATCTATTTCATTTAGAGGATTATGTCAGGGATTCCTGTGATACAAGTCATTAATTTTTCAATTTTACATTTTGGGTGAACAGACATGCCAACTCTCCCGATTTAAGCGGGAGACTCCCGATTTTTCCTTCTTACGTTCTTGATGAACTGTTCAAATTGTGTACTTAGCTTAACATGTTAATAAAGTGTGACATTCATTAAAAATTGGCAAAGTGTCATAAAGGGATTAAGGTGCCATGCAAATATTGTGGTAATTAAAAGTGATTACTTCGTGATACACTTCTAAAAATCTCCCGATTTTTCATTTTTGAAAGTTGGCATGTCCTCCCGATTTTTCATTTTTGAAAGTTGGCATGTCTGGGTGAACATTCTATAATTATTTGTGTGGAAGGCTTGAGATTGATTTTTGTTTTAAATTTCCCATTCCAGCAATGAAACCACATGAGATCCAGGAAAAACTGGGATTGACTCGAATTCGAGATCGGAACTGGTATGTGCAGCCTTCATGTGCAACAACTGGGGATGGCCTCTATGAAGGCCTAACCTGGTTAACTTCTAACCATAAATTGTGAAGTGCAGAGGAGGCAGGGTGGCAAGCAGCTCAAGAGGGCGGGCCAGGGAACAGTGCTGGGCGCTGAGCTTTGGTTCATTTTTAACCCGACCCCCACAAGGCGGTTAAAAAGGGGGAGGTGAAAGAAAAAAAAAAGAGTGCCGGTTCCATGCGGCCACCTCCTCCTCCCACAAGAAGAGACTGACACCCATGCCAATCCTGCCTCCTCCACCCCATTAACTGAAAAATTAAATTCTCTGACCTTTCTTCCTCTTAATATGGCCTCTTTAAATTCATCATGTCACATGAGCCGTGTTAGTGTTTCATGTTTTGAAGCGAGCACATATGAATCTTCCTTGAAGAACGCCACTGGAAGATTATATCGAGACATGCAAACTGCTACAGAATTCTGAGACATTATTACCAGTTATTGGCACTAAAATTTATATTCAGTTAGGTGAACCTGCACATAGTTTGAAGATGGGACTGGTAGTCATGCACCTGTGTCATGTTCATAGATGAGGAGTGACCAAAGTGGAAGTGACAAACAGGACAGCAGAAGTATATTGTGAGGTAATGGCTTGATAATGAATGTGTAGGCTACTGGTTGAACTTCAGGATATCAAAATTATAAAGTGTGATGCAGAAAATAGCAGTTAAAAGGGTGCTTTTGGATTTGGACGACTTAAGTGGTTGCTATTCAGATCAAAGGTCCATATTCTAATGGGTTCCTTGTCTTGCGTGGTGCCACTTTCATTCTGGAACTTGTTTGTATATAAATTTTTGGCTGAGTGTAAAAAGTAATGAAAATTTTTTGTTGCATTTCCCATTGTGCATAATAAGCTCATATATATTTCATAAAAAACCATCTCGCCATTCATTTTCACTGTTTTGGAAATTCTATCATTACGCATATTTCGGTCAAGTTCCACTATAATGATAAGATGTTGTCATGATCAAATCAAAAGTGGGTTGTTATCTAATGGTGTGACATTGGATATCGTTATCCCCAAAAGACAGGTTTAGTTCCTTTAATTTAGTATTTGTTGACCATGGTGACTGCCATTGCCTTGTATGTACTCTTGTACATCATTAAATTCATTTGAACAGTGTAAGTGATTGGTAGGATTAAGGACGACTTGCCCTTTTAAACTCATTAATAATATTTTCATTTACCATTCAGCTTTAGTAAAATTTGTAAAGTATTCTTGTTATTGTATTTTATTTATCATGAGTTTATGGTAAAAATTTAGATCACATAGTTAAAATAGAAATGAAAATTGATTGTTTTCTTGGTTGCGTTTTAATTTTTGGAATATTGCAGGAAGTTATGAGAACATGCATTGGTTCTATTGATGTTAAGAACTTTAGAATTACTTGTCTTCAAATGTAACTGTTACCCAGGTGACTACAAAATGTTAATGTCTTTTAATTTCTTTTCTCTAGCTCACTTTGTGACATCTTTTAATTTCTTCATTTTGTAGTGTCTCTTGGTAAAAGAGGTTGAAAAAGGACTTCCATTGCAACTTCCCATTAATATATGTGCTAGTATTTTGCTGTCTCTTTGTGTTTTTTGTGAATTGCGTGTGCCTTGAAAACTGGTGGCAGTGATGGCTCTATTTATCAGTGGTTTCCCATATTTTGTAAATAGTTCTAAAAGACCATTCTTTTCTCATCAAGTGTGTTGAAGCGAAGTCTTTGTACTCATTTTATATTGATTGGAAGATTTACCAAATGGTGCTCTATGGAAGTTTTCAATCCCAAATTTTGTATTTATTATTACAAAAATATCACCTTCTGTGGCACTTATAATATGATGTTTGTGTACTATGTCAATTCATAAAATTAATTTTCATTTCTAATGGTACTGTTCATTTAACTATTCAAATTTTGTAACATAAAAAATTATTTGGCTAAGTAATTTGGAATTTAGCAGTAAAGATAAAAACTTCCAGTTGAGTTGTTCAAGTTTTACTGGTATGGCTGACTTCTTCCAGTGTAATGATTTTGCCAGTCTTTCAAAAATAAAATAGATATATATATATATGTATATCAAAGCAATACAAATTTAGAAAATGGTGGGGATATTTGCAAGGGTCTGTGGAATATATTTCAATCGAGTAAATTTTTTTACTAAATCGCGAATTGTGAAGCGCATGGCACGTGAAAGTCTTAAGAGCACAAAATATGTCATTAAAAATGTTTCCATAAAATAATTTTCTTTTTGGATTGCATCATCTTGAATAGAATGGTTTTTTTTCTTTACGTAGTGATGTAATTTTACTGTGCCTTCTTTGAGTATCCCATATTCAACTGTTACCTTTTATATCTAGTTTTATTTTTCAAAACTACATATTTGAATAAATTGTTTATTTGAATCACCTTTGCTTCTAGAAATGGCATTCGGTATTTGTGCATCGAGTACAGAGTTGACTAGCTAAGTTGTTTAGAAAGAGCATCTGCAGTTCTTAAAAAAGTCTAAATAATTAAAAATTGCTCAGCAAAAAATAGACTTCATAGTTAAAAACCATGCTTAGATATTTTTTTGGAGTGATGGAAGTTGGTTAGCTAGGTTTGTAATAATTATGATGGGACTTATGTAATCAAGAACTGAGAAGCTCAAACATTTTTAACAAGTTTTGTTTGCTATCACATTATGGATTGATAACACTGGCGTGACTGTGATGAACAATATTATTGTTCTGGTTTGATTCTGTCATGGTAACATTTTTGTGAATATCTGTAACATTCTTACAATTTAGCTTGAACTTGAAAAGTTTTATTTAATTTTAATTTAATTTTTATTGGACTTTCCTGATTGGTTATCAAAACATTTGTGATATTCTTTCTCTCTTTGAGATTGCACAGTGTGAAGATATTAAAATTATGATATTTCATGTCTCAAGGAGAGAAAATAGGCCTTACGCACATTCCATGAATTGTTCCAGGGATGACCCAATATTAATCAATTATTGCCTCAAAAAAACCTATTTTTTTTTGGATATTTCTTTATGTTTCAGTTCTGCTGTATTTTTTCCTGCTTTCATTGCTTTTTTCTCTTTTCCTAGTCCTTCATGTGCCTCCATACCTTTAATTGAGCCAGCATAGCATTGTTAAGTTTTACAGACATGAGTTATTTCATGCCAAGAGCAGAATGATTGATGGAATTTTGAGATCAAAATGCTTGTTGAGCTGACTGTATTGACTTCAGTGAAGTCAGTTCTGCTCCATAAGTTGTATTTCTTCTTGCTTGAAGGACTTGCTTCTGTGGTAAGCATTGTGATTAAAATGTTAACTTTGTGCAAGTTGTGGTTATAATTATTATGGTTGAATGAAAGGAAATTTGGAAAAAAAGATGTCTAAGAGGTGATTTTGTACAAACACCTTCCTATAGGAAGTGACAAAATCACAAGTCACTATTATTACATTACTTTGTATTTTGCCCATCAATGTTATATTTGACCCCTTTCTACTCTCTAAGTTATTCTGGGTTCATTTCTTTGGGAGCAATAGAAGAATTATTCAGAGATACCAGTTTTAGTATTTACTCATATGATTTTCCATAATATGAAACATTATTAATAATTGTAATATCATCGAGCTTCTGCTGCAATGTTCCCTGATTGTGTGGGTTTAAATATCTGAAAATGGAAAATCTCATGAGTAAATACATTAATATTTAAGTAGCGTATAATATATTTTTGAGAATGAAACGTTATAACATCAGTTGTTATTTGAGCTCCATGTAATTTTGTTAGCATACAGTTGCAATGAGTTCATTTTTTCTCATATATTTGCATGAATACATGAGTTGTTTTTAGAAGCTTGATTAAAAGAGGAAAAATAAAAGTGTACACTGCCAGAAAATTGCTATAGATTAATATAATGTTTACATTTTTGTTGGTTTTCATTTCTTTATTACTGGATGTTTGTTTTTGTAGATATTTTGTTGTAATGGATTCCTTAAAGGGGTGCCATATATTCTACATTGTAGCTAATGTATAAAGATACAGCTTGTAATATTTTCCTAAACCCTTAAAACCTGAAGTAAAAAACTCGTTTCATCCATAACTATGTTTATTTTTAATATTAAGCTCATTTCCTTAGCACAAAATACCATTTTGGCCACATAAAATATCTAATATATATATTGGAAAATAATAATATCAACTTTCGGGAAAGAATATATAGTTTTCGGCTTTTGAATGTTTTGTACTACGTAAAAACTGTACATATTTGATTTAAAGATATTTTCTGGGATGATTTATTGCGATTGAAATTTTGAACAATAAACATTAATATTATCGAGATTCTCTCCCATTCAGTTGAATCTATTGACCTCTCATTCCAGCTATTACTTGCCACTTCCTTAGTTGTCTTTGAACCTTCCTGTTCATCTGAAAGTATGTCATTTTTCCACGTGCTTCCCTCTGTAATTATTGGCTCCTGTGTACTGAAATTGCCTCTGAATATTCCTTTTCCACCACCAAAAATATAGTGACTCCCATTATTTGGCTCTCCTGAATCTTTCTTTGTTGCTACCTCTTGTAGACTTTTGAATGCTGACGTTTCCATTGTTTCAATCACCCTTGGCTCTTGAAGACCTGCAGCACACTCTGTACTGACAATGTGTCCTGGCTGGACTCCTATGGAGCATTTTTAGGAAGCCAAGGTCTTTCTAATTTGTCATTCTGTTATTGTGGTCCCTGTCTCACCAAATACTTCCATAAGTTGTCCTTCGTTGTTAAATCGTAAGTTCTGTCTACTGGCAGTGTGTCCCAGGTTTCATTTTCCTCTTCATCTGATCCAGTACCCCTTTGCAGATCCATTTTGTCCATAATATCATCTGATGGATTGTCCCCTGCAAATTCTCATCTTTCCAAACTTGTGTTTTCTATGTTAGAAAACTGTCTAGGAATAGGGCCCATGATTATTTCCAAGCCATTAAACTTCTTTTTCTCTTCCTCTAATTTCTCTTTCAATACTTCCCTAGACTGAAATTTGTTATTTTGGTGGCTCTTGATGAAATTGAGGTAAAAAAGGTCATTGTGGATGGGGCTAAAAAGTGTCTATATTTTTATACCTCTATTCTCATCACCTTAACTTCCTTGATGCCATTAACTGTTGAATATATATTTTTCGGGATATTTCTGGTTGATTAGAAGTCTGTAGTAATGTAGAATGAATATTTCATGACTTGAAGGTAAATTGAAATAGTTATTGGGAATTTTACTGAAAAAAAATAAATCTAAGTCCAAACTAAAATGTATATTCATTTAAAGTTCTCTGCCATAAATCTTTTTGAAGGAAATTTGAGGGCTAATGGTATCATGTCGTTTATCAAATGTGCTTTTTTCCATAATGCTTGTTAAAGTTTTCTTCAGGTTGTTACTTGATATCAAAAAACATCACTGTGAAAGAGTTCATTTAATATCTGAGAATTAGACCATTATTAATTTCTGCAGTTCATTATTTTTTATTTTAATGCTATGGGAATGTCATATTGTTTGTAATGTTAGCAAGTTTAGGTATCTCTTTTTAAAAGTTTCAAAATACCATTCATTAAATCTTCCACCTCTTATTTCCACATAATATGATCAAATTGAAATGAAATTATTGACTGCAATTCTACATATTTCATTTAAAAACACAACCCAGGATTTGATGTTGAACATCATCATTAAGTGGTCCTGATAGAAGCGAACTTGGTATATATCCCTTCTGAGGGGGGTAAAAAGGTTAAAAGATAGCTGGGAGTAAAAGAGAATTACATCTATCGGTGTCAATTGTTGACGTTGAAGGAGTGGTAGGTCTAGGAGTGGGGAGTGGAAGGGATACAAAATTTTTGTCAGCAAGTTCATCCTTGCAATGAATGCATTTCAAAATTTTCAACTGCTCCAGAGCATTGAGCCTTTGACCTTTATTTTCAAAATGAAGAATTTTTGTCACAAAGTCACTTTTCTGGTCACTTTTGATGAGGGGCTTTGCAAAGAGGGATGTTATGTTCTTATTCTTCACACGTTTTATGTTCTTTTGTCCTTTCTTTAAATTTTTGTCCTGTTAGCCCAATTTACTTAGTGCTACAATCCAAGCAATTCATACACTCCACTCCTCTCGTCCTTTGGAACTTTGTCTTTAGTGAGAGTTCAGTTTCTTAAGGAACTACTGTAAAAGGAACATTTAATTTTTTATTTAGGTATAATCTTGATTGCTATTTGAGAAATATTCCCTAGATAAGAGTATTCATCGCCATTTGGCAGTGGGATCCTTTGAACATTTGGGGTTTTAAATGTTGCTTAAGGCTATTTTCGTAAGTTTCTTTTGGTAAAGTTTATTTATTAGATCCTCTGCATAGCCATTGTTAACTGCTATCATTTTAATCACATTAAGTTCCTTATTTATATTCGATTTTGACATAGGGATAGAGGCTAATTGGTGCATTATTGCATTAAATGGTGAAAGCTTAAATAAAGCAATGCCTTGAGGAGGAATTAATTAATTGGTTTGTAAATATTTCCTTCCAAAAAATGGAGTACTGTAACCCATCTTTACAAATGGATAGGTTGAGGAAATTCAGGGAACCTTTTCTTCCTTTTCATATGTGAATTGTGTATTAGAATTGACAGAATGTAAATGTGTTAGAAACTTATCTAGCTTCCTTTCAGAACCTGTCCACACACAGAAGACATCATCTACATGTCTAAACCAACAAAATACATTATTAATGAGAGGGTGGCCTGAGGAGAACAAAAACTTTTTCAAAATAGTCCATATAAATATTGGCTAGGAGTGGGGCCAAGGCCGAGCCCATGGCTAAACCATTGGGTTGTTGCAAATATGTACCATTAAAATAAAATAATTTTGGGAGCCACATATCTTTAGTAATAAGCAGAGTTCACTAATAACTGGTATTGGGGTGGATTTCTGGAGGATGATGTTTTCGGTGAGGTTCACAGCTTCCAGGGATGGCATGTTGGTGAAAAGGTTGTGTAAATAGAAGGTAACAAGCATGCACTTCTTTGAGATGATCTTTTTCGTTAGTTTGTTGACAAGGTCCAAGGAATTCACTGCACCATGTTCAATGGAAAATTTGGAAACCTACCTGCAGAGTTCATTAAGTCTTTTCACTCGCATGTGGTTGGGAGCTGACATACGTGGTCTGCCCAATAAATGCACGAACTGGTGCAATCTGGTGGCCATGACGCAGACCATATCCCTGCCCACTAGCCTGAGACCCAATAAGTCCTCTGTGCTTGGCAGATTGTCGAGCTGTGCGTATGGTGCCAGTTATGTTAGTCTCTGTTGTCCTTGTTTTTATTGTTTGTTGAAAGTAGAAATTGATGAAATCACAAGAGTGATGAATCAACATCAAGTTTTTTGGTGAAGTGCAGTAAAAGTTCATTAAAAATCACTGAAATGTTGACAGCTGTTTATGGTGATAATGCCTCGAAGAAAAAAACATCCATTTTCAAGTGGATTAAGCATTTTAAAGATGGTCGAGAAGACGCCATGGATGGTGCAAGGCCGGGACAACCTTCAGCCACCTGTGTTGCCGACAACATTGATGGTGTGCGGTCCCTTATCCTTGCCAATCATCAAAAAACTGTCCGAATGATAGATGATGAAATGAATTTAGGAAAATCAGCAGTGCACACTATTTCAACCGAACATGATGAATGGATCCCTAACCATGACAATGCACCTGCACATTCAGCATTGATTGTTTGCCAGTTTCTGGCAAAAAATTCAATCATAACCCTTGATCATCCTCCTTATTTGTCAGATCTCGCCCTCTGTGACTTTTTCCTATTCCCAAAATGCAATAATGTGATGAGGGGGCATCACTGGGAAGTTGCGGACACAATAAAGCAGGAAACGACGAGAAAACTAAAAAGCCTAACTGCCAAGAACTTCCAAGGATGCTTTAAACAGTGGAAAAGAAGATGGAATAAGTGCATAGCAACGAATGGAGAGTACTTTGAAGGGGACAAAATCGAAATAGACTAAATGTTGCAAAATAAAGTTTTTATGGCCTCGGGTTGCATATTTATTGGACAGACCTCATATTTGATACTACCTGTCTGATTGGAATCCCATTTTTGTGAACTTTTGGCAGCCTGAAAAACCATGGTGCTGAAAAATTTAATATGATCAATGTTGGAATGAATTTATTGTTCTCCATAGAGATCGTGAGAATGTAACTACCTCTAATAAGCATTCTTCAAGTATGCTGCATTTGATTACTAAATTATTTTGTACCATCAAGTGGCGTTTGGTTATCAAGTTAAATTCTATTTTAAAGAGACAATTTTGCAGCATTTGTGCTGATTTTTTGGGTAGAATTAAGTCAAGTCGGGTAAAATGCAAGTTTGAAGGGGTGTTTCTTCTTCTAGCATACCAAATTTGAATTTAACATACATTTTGAATTTTTCATATTCTCTTATACTCTCTGAATTCAACATATATTTTGCCTCTAGTAAGCCAAGGAAAATATTTTTAGACCCCTGGCAATCAAAAAAAAAACTCCTGAAGTCTGACATTGTTGGAATTTTAACTCTGATTGAATAATAGCATCATGATGTCTTTTGTCGCATTTTTTTAGTGAAAACATTTGGTCTGAGTAATATTAAAAAATTAATAATACCTATATTAGATGATAAGGAATACTGCATACTTTTTTCAACTCAGGTGACCATCATTACATTATACTCCAAACAAAATGCTTCGAGTCTTTGAGTCACCAAGGTATCTCCCCCATATGTATAACATTCATGTTTTAAAATCAAAAAATCTATTTTAATCTTTAACATAATTAAAACTCATTTATATTTCCTTTCTCCATGGACTGAAATAGTGTGCAGTAAATGATGGTCTCTGGGCATTAGATGACGGTATTGAAGGCTGCTACGAGGGTCATCCGGAAAGTAGTTCCCGTTCGTGAAATAAAGACACAAAAGTAAATATTAACAAACATAAAAAATTTTATTTAAAAGAGGATACTTTAAACTACTTCTCAACATAATCTCCAAGCAAATTAAGGCATTTGTCATAACGTGTGACAAGTTTCTGTATTCCTGCTGCATAGTCCTTCGCCGCCAGCTCATTGAGATACAGGGTCACTCCTTCTTTAAGTTCTTCATCGCTGTCAAATCTTTTTCCTGCCAAAAAGTCTTTAAGCTTTGTAAAGAGATGAAAATCTGAAGGGGCCAAGCCCGGGCTATACGGTGGATGGTCGAAAGTTTCCCATTTGAATTGCTGCAAAAGTTTTTTTGTGTTATCCCAGCTGCATGAGGCCTGGCATTGTCATGAACGAGAATGACACCAGTAGACAATAGACCTCGCCGCCGATTTTGTATTGCCCGCCGTAATTTCTTTAATGTTTCACAATACGCATTGGCATTAATAGTGTCTCCACGGGCCATAAAATCAATGAGCAATACACCTCGTCGATCCCAGAAAATGGTTGCCATGAGTTTCCTGGTGGACAGAACTGTCTTGAATTTTTTTGGTTTGTTTGGTGAATGAGCATGATGCCACTCCATTGACTGTCGTTTACTCTCAGGTGATGCATAACAAACCCATGTTTCGTCACCAGTAATTATGCGAGTCAAGAAAGAGTCTCCTTCATCAGAATAACGTCCCAAAAACGTCAGTGCTGCAGCCATACGCTTGGTTTTGTGCTCATCTGTAAGCATGCGAGGGACCCATCTTGCACAAATTTTTGCATAATGCAGATGGTGTTTAACAATTTCATGAACAATTGTTCGAGAAACAATGGGAAAATGCTCACAGATGTCATCAATTGTGACGCGCCGATCGTTCCTCACGAATTCGTCAACTGAGCTCACCAGTTGGTCTGTAATGACAGACGGTCTCCCCGAACGCTCATCGTCGTGTGTGTTCCCCCTCCCCATGTTGAAGTTGCGACACCACCGCCGAACAGACGACTCGTCCATTACATTGTCTCCATACACCTCCTTTAATTGGCGATGAATATCACATGGGCGAACGTTTCTTGCATTGAGGAATTTAATCACTGCCCTCACTTCACAACTGGCGGCGTTCTCAATTTTTTTAAACATTGTAAACAATCACAGAAACAACACAGGCAATGCTAGCGTCACGCAACTTGGCTCAGAGAAGGCAGACAAGCCACTGAAGCTATCTGACCTCGTCCAGCGGCTACTCGCGTCGTCAGCACTTCATGCGGCACGAACGGGTACTACTTTCCGGATGACCCTCGTATATTCGAAAATATAACTCAATAAAATGTGGGGATTTGTAGAATTCCTACAAAACTACTTAGGAATGTAGGGAAATGTGGAAGGAAAGTTTTTTATGGAATGATTCACAGCATTTATGAGGGAGAAATTTGGCTGAAAGAGTTTACCATATACTTATTGCTTTTACTTAAATGTTGCCAAAATTTGACATCAACATCAATGCTATGAAATAAAATGGCAACAGATATTTTAAAAGATTCAAAGAGGATGTGGCAGTCCTAAGCAGCTGGGTTACTGACCAGAGGTCCTGGGTTCGATTCTAGCTGACACCTCTGGGTACTATCTGCTTCACCATATCTTCCTGGGAAACCTTAGATGGTAGGAGGAAAGGAACTACCCTGACATGTCTGAATTACTGATGGACTTTGTGCTAAAATTCTATCAAACCAACCCTCAAATTGATAACTGTCTCTCCTAAGAGAGTATTTATTAATTATATTATTTTAAATATGCACATTAGCCTGACCAGCGAAGTGTGAAAATTTAATAAAATTATTGTGACAGTTATGTCATAAATGTGAAACCTCTTCAATTTTGTTGAAAAACTCATTGCAGCAGAAATATCAAAGCAATAAATCTTAAAATGAAATTTCTTTAAGTGGTCTATGCCTGGTTCAAACCTTACGTACGAGGTCTGTAAATTAAGTAATGAGATAGATTTAAAAAAATATTTTCACTAAAATAGAATTAAAATGTTATATTGTCACCCTCAAAATAACTTCCTTCTGAAACCACACAGCACTGGAGATGGTTCATCCACTCCTTATATCAGTGCTGGAACTCCGAAACTGGAATAGCCTTCTGTTGGTCAGTTACAGCCGTTTGAATGTCTTCGACTGTCCCAAAATGAGTTCCCTTAAGGTGATTTTTCAACTTCAGGGAGAGAAAAAAGTCACAAGGACTCAAGGTAGGTGAATAAGGAGGCAGAGGAACCACAGGAATCTTTTTACTGGCCGAAAACTACTGGTCCTTTTGGTCTTGCAAAAGATTTTTTGGAACCATTTTTGTGCAGATTTTTCTCATCCCCAATTTATTGGTCAAATTCTGATGAATGGTGGTGTGAGTCAAATTCAACTCTTCCCCAATCATTCTGTCAACCGATGATCTTAGCACACAAGATCCCAGATTCTGTCATCGGTTCTTGAAGATGGAGGCCTTCCGTTTTGTGGTTCATCTTCAATCAACTCTCTTCCTTCTGAAAATGCCCTAAACCACCAAAAAACCTGGGCTCTTGACAAAAGACTATCTCCATGGGCCTGCTGAAGTTTAGCAAGCATTTCTGTAGCACTGTGCCCAATAGAAGTATAGCCTAATAGCACACCGTTGCTCGAAATTGATGTCACTTATTTTTAGAACATAATAGAAAAAACTTCGCAAAAAAAATCGCCACGGACAATCAAATGATTCAAGTGAGTTCAAACCTGTATTGAAAGCAGATCACATGTTCCTCCGCCACCCCTCCAAGCCCATCGCCTCCAGTGTTACCAGATCAAATGCTACGTTGCCAGTCCCATTACATAATTTAATGACTTCATACACACAAAAGTTGCTGGGAGTAGAAGTTAGATAGCAGTTAAATTATATATTATGGTTTTACATGGTATAATTAATATGGTTCACTATAGGTTTAGAAATGGCATCAATTCTCGCAGCTTTCCAGGTGTGGATGTAGATTTGGATCACATTTTAGTACAATGAAGTGTGGTGATGATTCAAAAGGGTAAGGAGGGTGTCAGAGTAAATTCTTGAAGGTTTAGTAGGAGCAGAAAAGGAAAAAGACCAAGGAAAACTTAATAAATATCTAATTGTGGATAGGGGAATGAAAATGGTTGGGGAAAGGTAGGTGGAGCTGAAGAATGAGATAGAGAGAGCAACTAAGGAAACAATAGGAATGGTAGAGAATCAAAGAATTGCACAGCCATGGGTCATGGAAGAGTTGTTTAAGAGGATGGAATGATGTCTACATGAAAATGTGGGGAAACGTGCAGAGAACTAAACAATAGAGGTACGTGAGAACCTAATAGGACCAAGTAAATGTGGTGGAAAGATTGAATTAAAGATGTGGAAAAATTTCATATGCACCAAAAAGTAGAAGCACTATAAAAATTATCCCTGCTATAAGAGGTAAGTCATCAAAGCTATTAATTGAGCAAGAAGAGATTCAGGGATGATGGAAAGAATATGTAAAACTCCATGGTGAAAATATTAGGCAGCCAAGGTTATAAATATAAAGAGAATGTGACATAGATGAGAATTACTGAGATTCAGGATTATTAGATAGAAAATGTACTAAGGGAGTTGAAATCCAACAAGGCAGTAAGAATAGATTATATTCCTACATATTTACTAAAGAATTTAGGGAGAAAATGGAAGAAACGGATCCTTTGAACCTAAATGCAGTGTTTATGAGGAAAAATGTGGCCAGAGATTCCCATAGGTCAGTATTGATCCTGATCCCAAATAAGTGTAAAGCAGCTGTATATGAGGACGATAAGTTTCATTTTGCACGCAGCTAGCATGGTTCTACAAATCATCAATAGAATGTTACAAAATAGTGCAAACAACCACCAAGGCGAAGACCATTTCGGAGAGAAGAAGGGGAAGAGTAAAGTGTGATGCAATTGGAGTGATAAGTACATAGTAGAAAGGAATATCAAATACAATTAGAATGCTCTTATGTGTTTCACAGATTTTTGGGTGTTGAGGTGGCCATGTGTTGTAGGCAAAGTAATTGGAGATGGAGAATGTGGGATAGACTGGAAGGATAGTCGTATGCAAAAATTGTATATGATCAGACAGCACAGGTATGGGTAGCAAAGGAGAATCAGGATGGGTAGGAAAGTGAGGCAGGGTTATCCTTCATCTCTGGTAAAACAAAAGTGATGAGATTCGTGAGAAGTAGGAAAGCTAAGTTAAAAATAGTTGGAGGGAAAACAGTAGAGCAGGTGGAGCAGTTCATGTATTTAGTCAGAATTTTATAAAGAGGAAAGAATATTTTTTGTTAGAGGACAAGGGGCATAGCAATATGGGCATTGGGAGAAGATTTGTATTGGACAATATAAGAGGAGAATTGATGATGGGTACATGGGGTAGATTGAAGACTTTTGAAATGTGAATGAGGTGGAAAATGAAGAAAATAAATTGAGCAGAGAGGAAGATAAACAATGATGTTTTAAATAGGGTGGACGAAGAGGAAATTAATAGGGGAAAGCCAAAAAAGGCAGAGAAAGTGGATTGAGGAATTATTGAAAGTTGGTGGTGTGTTGAAGAATGTGATAAGACAACATTGTGTAAGCAGGGTAAAGAAAAGAGGACAGAAAGCTTTTTAAACAACATGAAGGTAGGCACAATTAATGAAGAAAGAAATGATTATGTGCTAAGAAAGAGAAGTTTCTTGCATAACTTAAACTTGAATAATCATTAGGGACCATCTGAAACCTGCTTTTAAATAGATGGAATACCTTAATGATAAAGTGGTCTACATATTATATTTAACTATTTACCGTCGATTTTACTGATGAAATTACTTGGATTGCATTAATTCAAGATCTCTAATAATTTTCTTTGTGGGTTCTTTGAAAGCATTCTCCTGTTACTGTTGTTCGTACTTTCTTGCTGATTTCTTGATGATTAGTATTTTAAGATCTTATTTATGATTATTTTTTAATAAAAGGGAACAATCCTTATAATAAACACACATGTTTAGAACTATCAGCTGTCCTTTCTTACTTTACTTTTGAATCCACAGGAGAAGAGGAATCTTGGTGAACTTCGAATGTCATTTGATTTATGGCCTTAGCTTTTGTTTGTCTCAAGTGTAATGAGCTATGCAAAGATGAACAGAAAGGCCCATGATATGATGCATGTTCATGAAAAAATTTCTCTATGACTTGCCTGAGATATTCTGGAGTAAATGGCTGAAAATCAATATGGTGTGGATTATTATCTAAATTTGAATTTATCTGCATGCTTGGATCAATATTAATATAAGGCACACAATGTTTGAATAGAATCTTATTGGAAATCTGAGTAATTGCCATTTGATTGATTGTTTTTATTATTATTTTAGCTTTTATCTTAAGATTCAATGGTCACATACTGCTCAGTACCATGAGTGTAAATTAATACTACCTGCTTCATTGATATTTTATATAGTATGCTATTGATGCTATCCGATATTGATGCTGTGCCATAGATGTTGTTTCCGAGTATGGTGTGTAGGTAACTGTCACTGCATAGTCATAGTTTGTGACTGTTTTAATTACTCTGAAAATCTAGACTTGTGTAAAGTTTGAAGTACACTTATACACTTATCACCAAAATGAAACCTTGAAATGTAGGCAAATAATGTCAACATCCTTAAAATATCTGTTCATTTGGAATAGTCTACCACCATTAGTAATAGCTGATTTAATTCTAGATTCTAGAAAATAGGATTTCCCTTAATGCAGTTTCAATATCAAGTAAGGCACTATACATAATGAATAATTCTAATCACACAAAACCCTGGATTTAACTTAGCAAAGCAAAGGTGCAGTTTAGTGTGAATTTTAACAGCTATGAAGAATGCATTGTTGTGAGCTAAATCTGAAGGATAGGATGCATTTTCATCAACCACCCGCAATGTTGAATGCTTTCTACTTCTGGAAAAGTTTTGGCCAGCTGATAGATAAGACTTTCATGATAAAAATTAAGTTTATGACTTTGTAAGACAAATTTCATTGACATTTATGCTATGTAAGTCAATAAGTGATGTTAGGTGAATATTCAGAGATCATTTGAGTACTCCCATGACAATCATTGTATGATGATTGAAGCATTTTATTTAGCTAATATTATGTACCTTTGCTCATTTTAAATTCATAAGTTCTGGATGATGTGATACTGTGTCAGAATTCTGTGGATTTCATTAACTTTGGTTAGTGGAATTGTTGGTTGGACATCAGATTTGATCCTGAAAGTAAGTAGTTCATCCAACTGAATCCTGTTTTAAAAGGTGTTTCCACATTAATTTTCTCTTATGCATGTGGACAGAATTGAAAGCATGTGAGATTAGAGTAGATATTATACAAATATTGAATGTTTGTAAAAACGGAGCATGTGCCCTACAGTATGCCTCAGATGAATTCTGTGATTAATTGGTTAATATTTACGGCCAACTTTGAACAGGAGATGTTTGGAATTGAAGATAAATTTCAAGAGTGTCTACAATATTTTAAAAAAAGTGACCTCTCCCCATGTTCATTCCTCGTGTCTAAACCGTAGTCCCCCACCTCACCACCATCTCTTCCTTCACCTACTGTTGCATTCCAATTCCCCATCACTATCAAATGTTTCCCTGCAGGAACACACACAATTATATCTTCTAACTCATTGTACATCCTATCGACTTCTTCCTCCTTGTGGTTGCTCAGTGGCATGTATACCTGAACAATGACCAAGTTTGTCAGTTCTGCTTTAATCTCTACGAGTAATATTCTATCCGTTGCTTGCTCTATGTTGACTACACTCTTCCTACTTCTTTATTTAATATCATGGCAACCTCTCGCTGGCTCTCATCCCCGCCACTGAATATCACTCTATAATTATCACTCCAGTAATCCCCGCAATTCTTCCATCTCACCTTGCATAGACCTAAAATATCTATATTACCTCTTTCTATTTCTCGCTTAATATTCTCGAATATGCCTGTCCTCAACATCGTCCTGACATTCCATGTTCCAATTCTAACTAATTTCACCGTCTTCTGTCCTGCAGCTGTTATTTTTCTTTCCCTGCAAGGGTTTCACGGGATGATGACCGCGGAATCCTTGCCTCCCCCGCTGCCGGGCACGACACACGGCCCCTTGGGCCGAGTCCCGCAGTTGCCAGGACTTAATTTATCTATGTTGTCCATCATTATTTTCTTGAGAATAATAATCGAGGTGGTTTCCTGTTGCCTTCCTCAACAGTGTTTTTAACGTGACACCCATCACTTAATGGCTGCCCCACTGGGATCAGATGCCTTTGCAGCCGCCTCACTGAGGAACAGACGCTGTGTGGACTACCTTTCGTCTGGCTCCTAACCTTCGACCTTTCAGGCATGGGTGACCCTACCAGGAGCAATTATTATTACTCCCACCAGCAAAGCTCTAGGGGTCATCGGAATGCAGAAGCCCTATCACCATGTCAAGGTTGTAGTCCATGGGTGAGATTTTCTTAATATTACCACTCAAAAAGTAACCCCAATATGTTGTTTTCCCTAACTTCTGGATTGATTTTGTACTGAATGAATAATAATAATTATTAATAATCAACACGGAATTATTAATTGCCACATTCATATGCAAATTAATTATCAAAATCATCAACTCCCCAAAGTAGTGTATTTCTTATCTGCAGTTAGGGTATCAGTTGGCATGTAAAATTCTCCAATAAACTGCATAATTGCTTTTAACTGTTTATTTATGTATTTGCATAACTTTGACCTTTTTTTCAACAGAAATGGGGTTTTGAAAGCACCATCGTTCATCAAGCCTTTATCTTTTAAAAAATTCTGTTTTTTTGTGACACTTATGTTATTTAGCTACATAAAATTTTATAATGATATATTTGAGTACTTTTGAAGCTATGTGACAAAGGGGAGCAGTGTGAAAAAGGATAGTTGAAGTGCACCAAACAACTTTTAACTTGATTGAACTTTAACTTAATTTAAATTGGGCATTAAAGTGAAACAAAAATGGTGTGAGCTATTGGTTGTGAAAATGTAAGGTGTTAATCCTCTAACCAATAATGAATATTTGAGGAAAACTAGGCAGTACTTTGCCACTGTTTTGTTCCCTAGTGTCAAAATTTCCCACTCCAGTTGATGGTCACATAGTTGGCTGAAATATTGGTATAGATTTTTTCTCAAATATTCATTATTGGCTTTAGGATTGACATCTTACATATTTGGGCACTGAAGTCACAAAGTGACAGTGAACCTGAGAATAGCAACTGAAACATTGTCTTGCAACCCTAAAAGGAGCAATGCTTTTTTACATCCTTAATCAAAGATTTAATCTTGCACCATTCCATATTGAAAATTAGATTTGGCTAAGCCTGGATCACATCTATACATTGCCAGTATACATTCTCTTATCACATCCTCAGATGGAATATAATTCTGTACCATTTACTTTAATTTGTTCAGATCCTATGACTTTCCATATTTAATTAATTGTACCTCTTGCCTTTGGAAAACATTCTGCATATTCATACACTTCTAAAAGATGCTACAATGCAACCATTTCAGAGTGTATAAATCATTTACCTTGACTGTCAAGGCCTCAGTCAAGGCAAATGATTTGTACACTCCGAAATTGTTACATTGTAATGCATATTAGCGGATGGCTCCATCAAAAGTTACTGTCGAGGCATCTCCTGTAGTTTCTTGGAACTTCTAAAAGAATTCAATTAGACCTCCATAGATGAATCTTTAACGTTTTCCAGTAGTCGTGGGAAGAGATTTGCATGGTCTGTAAACCTTTAAGTAAACAATGTTGTCATAAATATTTTTAAAGTTCATTTTACTGTGTAGTTTCTTTGGTTTGAACATTGAAATAAAAAATCACAGCTGTGGGCTGTTAGAGAAGAATATTCTTAAAATTGATTATTTTATCTATTAATGGACTAATCTTGGCTTATAGAAAAGAATTTTTATAACTTGAAAGACTATCTAACCTAAGAACCTATAATGGTGTGTGCTTGCAATACTTGCTCAATGTTGCTTTATTCAAAGGAATCTATCAATATTATTTTTTAATTGAAAATAATTCTATAAGAATTCTATACAATATCATTGGCATTTTGTGCTCAAAGTATTTTCTTAGATTATTATTACAATAAGGTAATCTACCAATTAAAGTAGGTTTTGGATGGACAACTACCAAATAAATATTGTGACTCCTAAAAAAACACCAACCAGCAACCTATTTTATTCCTACCCTTTCCTTGTTTGCCTAAAATTTTTCCCTGTATTAGTTTTTAGCATCCCACTGCTGATCAATATGTCCTTCATCCATTCTTCCTGCCTCCATAGGATATCTCCCAACAAAACCCTCTCGTCACCCACCATCCCTAGTACTTCCTCATTTGTTTTCCTTTCGGTCCATTTCACCTTCTCCATTCTTCTCCACACCCACAGTTCAAAACCTTACAATCTGTCTGTTCTCTGGCTTCAGTGACCATGTTTCTGCACCATACTACCACTATGATCCATGTCAAATTTTTACAGAGTTTTTTCTTAACTTCTTACTTCTTAAGATCTTCCCTTCTTACTTCCCGATAGTGATTTCACCTTGCCGTAGAAGGCACGTATGTCACCCTTTCTCTGCAAACTTTCCTTATCCTCGCACTGAGACTTCCACCACGCTTATTTTGCCTTGCTTGTTACCCGTCTCAATTTATTATTTAACTCTTTGTACTTTATTTTGCCTGTGTTTACATTCTTCCATTTTCTTCTCTCATCCTTTTTTGTTATCATTTCATGAGTGATCCATTGTTTCCTTGTCCTTCTCCCATTAACAGTTCCCAAGTGTCTTTTGCAGCTTTCAGTATCACTTTCTTGATGCATTCCCATTTTTCTCCAATGATACTCTGTCTTTACCAGCATCCATGATTTTTTTCAACAGCCTGCTGATACTCCTTCCTTGTCAATCCATTTAATGCTTCTACATTCCATTTCCTAACCTGCCACCTCTGCCTTATCTTTTAAACAGACATTGCATTTCATAATAACTAAACTGTGGTCAGAGTACGCATCCGCTCCCGGGAAACTGCATTTATCACACTGTTCCTAAACCTGTGCCTAACCATAATATAATCTAACTGGTACCTTTCTGAGTCACCTGGCATTTTCCGTGTATACCTACGCCTTTTGTGGTGTCTAAACCATGTGTTGGTGATGACTAACCCCTGTCTCCTGCAGAATTCAATTGCTTTCTCCCCGCTTTCATTCATCGTGCCTAAACCGTAGTCCCCCACCTCATCACCATCTCTTCCTTCACCTACTGTCGCATTCCAATCCCCCATCACTATCAAATGTTTCCCTGCAGGAACACACGCGATTATATCTTCTAACTCATTGTACATCCTATCAACTTCTTCCTCCTTGTGGTTGCTCGGTGGCATGTATACCTGAACAATGACCATGTTCATTGGTTCTGCTTTATTCTCTACGAGTAATATTCTATCCGCTGCTTGTTCTATGTTGACTGCTCTTCTTCTTAACTCATTATTTAATATTACGGCAACCCCTCGTTGGCTCTCGTCCCCGCCACTGTGTATTATTCTATAATTATCACTACAGTAATCCCCGCTATCCTTCCATCTGATCTCGCATAGACCTAAAATATCTATATTTCCTCTTTCCATCTCTTGCTTAATATTCTCTAATTTGCTATACTATCATAGCTGAATGGCCCCACTGGGGTCAGATACTTTTGCAGCTGCCTCACCGAGGAACAGACACTGCGTGGACCTTTCATCTGGCTCCTTTCCTTCCGACTGATCTGGCATTGGTGACCCTATCAAGAGCAGTTATCATTACTCCCGCCAGCTCAGCTTTAGGGGGTCATCGGAATGCATAAGCCCTTCCACCACATCAAGATTTTAGTCCATGGGAGGGCTACCACAAACATTTATGGAATATTTTTTCAGCAAAAGAACTGTGGAAATAGAAATGGTTTTAAGAAAATGGAGACTTGCATGAGGTTTTCATTTTGTTGATTTTAATGATATGATATTCTTCAACTTAAAATTACTCAAAACTAAAGCATGTAAAAAATTCAAAGCATCTAAATTTAAAACTTTATGGTACACTCACATTTTACAGCTCTAGCTGAAGGCAAATATGAAACACTTAATAACATTGCTATTACAATTTTTTTGTACCATAAAACACTGACTTGAAGGATGTAATATTTCACTATTCAGTACCTCAAAATTAATATAGTTTTGTACCATAACATCCAAATACCACAATGATGTTTCTATATGTAATGTAAGGCCCTAACAAACTAATCCTCGATTATAATTATCGCATTTATACCCCTGAATGAGATCTTCAGGAATTCCAAGGGCAAAATGTGACACCCACACACATTATGGTCTTTTCATTAAAACCTATCTAAAGTAAAACATAAATTAAAAATGTAATTTCACCAATGAAAAATATGTACATCTAATGGAAAAGCCAAATAGACTATTGTCTGCTTGGAGAACAACGTTTGGCACGATATTAAAATAAGTTCAGTCAGCTCATGGTTTAAAAAAAAGACTACCTCCAGCAGACTTAAAGGCACAATCACATTTTCTCCTAGACCAATGTTTTAAAATTAACAGTATATTAAGACCACTTTTTCAAATCACATTGATAGAAGGCACTACATTTTCCACCTCATCAATAATGTCCTACAGGGAGACGATCAGTGGGAGAACTAGGTCACTTGGCTGAAACAATGGGGACTTAATAGACATCCTCCAATCTCCCTGATCATTCACACAGGTCACGCTTCTCAAAAACAATTTAATAAGCTAAACAATCCACTAGGCTGGAGCACTTAGACACATCATATATAGGCAGCAGCAAGCACTATGAAGAGCAGGCAGTAGAGGAGGAGGGCCAGCCTGTCCACAGCAGCAGCAACAAGTATCCAGTCATAATACATGGTCCTGGTGCGAGAAGACCCACTTGGTTCATGTGCCTGCCTTTCCATTGGAATCATGTGGTGCTCTTCCCCATGTTGGTCATCAAGCTGATGCTCTCTCATTTCCTCTCCAAGGTTCCCACCGATCATGCCATGTTGCTCAGCATTTGCCTGCAGAAATATGCCATGCAAGTCAGTGCTCAAGAAATATGTACATGCATACCCACTGAGCTATCTACAATCTATACCTCATTATGACTCCACTCACTGTTTCTTTAGCCAAATTTCCTGCAGTTTGCATTGCTTGATATAACTTCTTGAATTGATCCAACCACTGTTGCACAAGATTGCATTCTAGGGGGTTCATTATTCAGATTTTAATCTTCCAAGGAATGTTATTATTACAAGTAATCTACCAGTTAAGGTAGGTTTAGGATGAACAAGCAGTAGCAATCCCCCCGTCCCTCCTAACATCTTCATACTCTACAACAAGCTGCCTCTTCCTCATTTGCGTGACACTCCCATCTATCTAAATGGGATGGGAGGAGGGCCATATCTTCAATATCCCATCGCCAATGTAAATAGTCTCTACATCCTTTTTCCTCTCCTCATGAGTTCTCCCAACAATCCCTTCTCCTCGTATCTCACCATACCCAGCACCTCATTTGTTTTCCTTTCTATCAACTTCTTTATCCTTCTCCACACCCATATTTTGAAAGCCTCCAATCCTATCCAAAAGCCTAAACCTATCATCCTGCTTCATGTAACCATGTTTCCATGCCATTCATAACTACACCCCATATGAAAGTTTTATTGAGCATTTACATAGCATTCTTACTAATTGTCCCCATCATTGATTCCCTCCTTATGAATGCTTCTTCGCTAAACTTAAATCTTCTCCTTATGTATCTACTATTATGGTCATTTTGCTCCAAAACACTTCCAAGATAATAATATACACATAAAGTGTTCCACCTTATCTAGTTTTTGACCTCCTATTGCAATGTTTAGCTTAGCCTCTCTCTTTCTGAATGTTATAATCAAAAATAATGTTGATATAATGCTCTTTTCACATTTCAGAGATTTCAAGCAATTTTTCTCATGCCTTGGAATGCCTTCATGAAATTAACTCTTCATTCCACGCCAAAATTATTACCACAACTGCAGTATAATGTACATGCATGCAGAAAATTAATAAAAGAATAGAATATTTATTAATACAGGCTTTATAGCTCTTGTTCCTCAAAATAATTTTATTCAAACTTTGGTTCCTAGAAATTTTCTGAAGTTTATGTTAACATTGCTTGAACTATCAAAACTAGACTCATGGCAAGGTCTATTAAATCATTTAATAAAAGAGAAAACTTCTTCCTAATATTGTGCTGCAATTCTAACAGTACTTATTATTACCACTTGCAGCAATATCATAAAATATTTATTTGTTATAAAAATTATTCTACCACATTTTCAAAGAAACTGCAGGATATGACATGACAGTAACTTTTAATGGAGTCATCGACCAATGTGCATTACAATGCAATAATTTCAAAGTGTAAAATATCATTTGCCTAGGTTGGGATTTGAACCTGGATCCCTCAATATCTGGCCAAGTGCTTTAACCAATTAAGTTAAGCTTTAGCTAGTTACACCGAGGGGTCCTATCACACACTGAAAATTAGGGTCTTTAAACAAACAAGTTGTGTTTGCTTATTTATTTATATGCTGACATTGAATATGCCTGCACGTAGAGTTTTTGATCAGTAGGACTCTCTTCAACCTCCCCCATATTTGTGGCCCTAAAGGAAAAGCAGATTAAACAAAGGAGTTATGGTTCATTAGGAATATATTATTTCAGGCATGTCATTAGGACAGGTTTTAAGGGTACTATATTTCCCGTAAAACATTCAAGACAATTAGTTCCTATGCTTGGCAGCAGCCTTAGATTATTTAGAGTTAAAATTATTTTCGGAGAAATAAGGACTCATGCAGATAGAGGGGTATTTGTAGTGAATTAAAACAAATATTGGAGTAGTGCAAAGGATTAGGATTAGAATAGAATGTAAGAAAGAGTTTAGTCTCATATGATTAGGATAATTCATTGCAAAACCTCTCGTGACACAAGGTTCTCATTCAGAAAAGCAATATTTCCCATATTAATTAATCTAAAATACATTAATGCATTCAATTATGGTAAAAATAAATTATGTACAAGGTTTAATCAAAGAAAATCCTATACACAATGTTTAGGATCGTGAATCATGATCATCTTTTCTTCTATCGCAGAATTAACCAACCTGGAATGCAGTCTACTTGTAAAAACAAAAAAGAATTTAAACCATAAGTTCCATACTTATGGTACATTCCAAATTCTTTTTCACTAGAAAGTTATCTAGAAACGTGTGTTTTTACTGACATTTCCAAGTTTTGTGACAATGTGATATATCATCATCATTAAATAAATTTCCATCATGCATGACCACTGCCTTATTATGGCCATGCTTCATACACATTGCACATTATGATGAAATACCTTCCTATTACCTCACGACCTGAAGGCTATAGTTCAATTTTCTGAGAAAATTGCTTTCTATAAGTATTTTTTTTTCCTCATGAGGCATAAAATACTCTTGTCTTTATTAAAAATGCTGATAATACCGCTATTTTGAGCCAGTAGTAAACAATCGAGCTTTAATATTTCCTTGACAGTACTTTCTAAAAAAATCCCAAATAAATCTTAAATATACACAATGTAGGGCAGTTAGTTTCATCTCGTGTGGTGCTGATGCAAAACCTGTATGTATTAGGCTAATGAGTATGCCATCCATCTCAATGGATAATATGCATTTACATACGGAAACAGTCGCATATAATGTTAAAATTAGAATAACCGCATGGAATCAAAAGAGAAGATTGTCTCCGAGTATCACATTTAAACTTCATTGACATATTGTATCGCATTTAGACAAAATCTTGGATTATGTTTCAGCACACAGTAACAGCAGTTAAAAGGTATTTTGTCCTACCTCTGAATGAGAATTTGTTGCTTACCAGAATGGAGGAAGGAGAAAGTTGACAAAGCATGCAGATATGAATAAAAACAATTAGGCTCCTATGCTCCTTAATGATCAAAGCTGGAGGAACATGTTTTGAACTGGATTAATCACCGAAAGAATAGAATTAAGTGTCCCAACAATTAAGGATACACAAAGATAAATGGTTTCTGCATGTATGTCAGACCTTCAACAGTACAAAAACTGACATTAGAATACAAAAAAGGTTATAGAATTCCAAAGTGAAAATAATTAAATTCATGATTTTAGCATCAGTGATGATGAATTTCTGGGATTCTATGATGAATAAACGTTTATATAATCACTGATTTTTTTCATGCAACTATTCTATTTTCTTTCTATAAAGTGTTAACATCGAAATACTTTTCAGTCTGGTCAAAGAATTTTTCGTAAATTCTAATCTGAAAAATCTTAGGGCATTTTATGTCTAAAAGACTGAAAAATACAGCATGTGGACTTTAGTCAGCCAGACCTCTTAACCCAACATTAAAAATCACAACAATTTAAGTTAATCTTCGAGCTGCCTTTACTTCAAACAATCTTCCAGTATGGTCCAGTCCTAATGCAGTTCTGAGTGCAGGGAACCTTTTATGATGTCAGTTTCATGGATATGTCAGAGAACTAATTTCAGCATAGTTCATAGAAATTACTTACATTATTACCATTACTGAACTTTCATGGGAGTAGTTGAAATTATTTAAATTCAAGAAAGGCAAACCGCAGTGTGTCAGCCGAGTAAAATCAACAAATATGGATATAATAGGGTTAAAACTAGGAACACTGAGAATATAAAAATTCCCAAAATGCTGCAATGTGTCTCATTATTGTTATTAGGTTATTTCAAATTTTCAAAATGTTTGTCATCAATATGTTTACATGTCTTGCCATGGTAAATGATCATCAGGTCAATGTAATGATTTTTATGCATGTCAACCCAAAGATTTTGCCAGCAGACACATTTAGGGCAAGCATACTAAACAACTGAATGAGGAGCATTGGCAGGAACTTTTAGATGAGACCAGTGTAAAAATATCAACCAGAGAAAAAAGGAGAAAGAAACCTTGGTAATTCATCTTTGTTTATCATTCTACACACTTGTTTATCCATTGTAAGGGAAGCATATGCAATCATGCTAAGACTTTTTCATTTAATTCATAACTGGAAAGGGCCAAATTTTTTCAAAATGTTTACATATTCCTTTTTAGATTATATTAAATTAATTTTTCACCTTTTTCCTACAGCTAATCGTTATTTAATAATTTATGTACTTATTTCTTGTACTTTATTCTCACAATCTAGGTTTTGTTATAGTATAACATCATCCCCATGTGATGATGTTATGCTATATCAAAACCTAGGTCGTGAGAGCAAATGTGTTTAAGTTTTAAATGTCAATATGAAGATTTTCCACCAAGTTCTGCCAGAAACTTGTTTTATTCTAAATCACTCAACTAAGTTTAAGCGCTGAGACCTTGTGATAGTTTGCTCTTCAACGTCAAGCTTCACACAGGTTTGAAGTGGCAACTTCAGATGCTCTAAAATGCCTAATGAAAGCATGTTCATCAACTTCAGAAGGATTTTGAGTCCCTCCCCACATTATTCACTTCAAAGTGAGCTTATTGCTACCATAAATATGAAGAATAAGGGATTATTATATTCTCTAAAGGTCTCCTGCCTGCTTTGTTGACATATCATGCAGACTTTATCTCCACGCAGCAGGTCATGTGTGTTACGACCTCTAGGCCAAATGAAATGCCCATCAACTAAAAATCACTAGAAGACACTTGACCATTCTGGGGCCAAATATAAGGTCAATTTATTCTAATGGCCTGGCCACATGAGCTACAGAAAAGCAGTGTTAGTCCTATAGTCACACATTGTTCTCCGTGTTTAGTTCTCGGCTCATTTCTTTATCTCCTTGTTCTAGCATTTTTCTACTTCCATTTTTCCCACTATTGCCACCTTGTCAATGTTTCAAAGTATGAATTCCTAAAGTGCTGATGCCCATTCTCATATTCGAAAATGCCCTGGAGCTACTTGTTCTGTCTGGCAGCGAGTTGCTATTCCACAAAAACAATTTGCCAGAAAAAAAATTTGCAGGTATTTAGGCCCTCTCCACATACTTCATTTTATTCTAAGAGACTGCAGAGGCCAATATTTTGTGGAATTCCATAGTAATGTGAAAGAAATAATCAAATTACTTAGCATTTCCATAGGATAGAATTTATTGCTGGGAACTAGTTCGCTACACTATAAAATCGTCTGAACTGAAGGTAGAAGAAATACACATTTGATTGGTGGTAATGAATCATCCTTCAACTCTAGTACTGCTGCACTTATCTATGTTCAGTGTTAAACCATCCCTAGGAAAATGATAGTAGTTCCTTTCCAAGTATCTAATGTCTGATGAATGAACAATATATTTGCAATTTTCTGTACATCTAGGAGACAAAAATCAATGGAAGCAATGGCAATGGAAGATGATTTTTAAGCAAATTATTTAACATGAAATATTTTGTAAACTAAGTTGTTGGGCCACCTTGTACAACAATGCATGAATGTGACAGAAGCTAATAAGGTATACCAGCACAGGACTTCATGGAAGGAATTATTTCTTTGGCATGTTAGTCAGAACACCATTCCCCAAAAGGAATTTGTATGAAAGGTATGTCATGTATGCTATTTCGATTAAGTCCCAGGCTACAATATTCAGTTCAATATCCAAAGAATCTGATGTTCCTAGCTAGATATCTCTTGGCATTGGGGGTGGAAGAAGGAGCATCTCTTTCGCCTGTGGACATTGTCACAAGGAACGTAGGTAGTAGAGTTTACCACCCCCGCTCCTCCCCACCATTTGCTCTCATTCTGGACTCCTGCAGTCCGAGAAAATGTAAAAAATGAATGCTCCTTCCTTTGAATTATCCATATGAATATATGAGCCTCCTATCTAACACGCTGTCCAAGTTTACTTCACGTCTCCCTCCCATGAAGCCTGCTTGCCTGAAGGCCGACATCGGCTCTCATTGGTGTAGAATTATCATCAAAGGTGGGTGGGCACCAGGAATGGACTAAGAGAGTTCTACTCACCAGTCTAATGTAGTTCCCCAGGCCAATGCACATGCCAAAGCGGCCAATCAGGAGGCTCTTGAGCTGCCATGGCACGTTCATCAAGTGCAGGGTCCGTGAGATGTTCAGCACCAAAACGGAGAGCACTAAGGACACGGTGACCATCATGAGAGTGCAGCTGTAGAAGGTCACTGTGACAGATGGGAACAAGAAAAGAAAAGGTGAACAATTGAACGTGAACAGGTTCAAAGGGTGGGGAATATACAATGAGCACACAAATGGCATGGTTCGTCAATAGAAAAGTTAAATCTTCACATTTCATTAAAATAAACTCTTTGGCCACAAATTGTCTCACTAGTTCACTCTTTACAAATCCTATCTCTACCCACCACTTCATCACCAGGGTAACACCACCACTATGAATGCACCAGGCTGTCACGCACTGGCTGAGACCCTCATGGTCTGCCCTCTCCTGCAATGAGACCATCACACCTCTATTTTTGCTACTGCCTATTACTAGATTCCCTCTTTTCCAATCTGACGGTTCCTTCTGGGTGGTGCTCCTACAGGGGCAGAGTTAGGGGCTGCAGATACCATAGGGTCATCTTCTAATAGCACCTAATATCTGTTGGATGTAGGTTGGATTTTGCCTACTTTGTTTGCTTTTTTTTGCCCTTATTGTTTCTCACCCAAGGTTATTATGCATCTCTTTGCACTTCCTTCTAACACACCAAGTGTTTATATTCTTCAATTTCCATATGGAAGAAAAACCATAATGGAACTTACATTAAATGACCTTACAAGGGTGATCAAAAGTTTCTGACCTAACAAATCAAGACATTTTTTCTTCAAAGTTATTTTTATGTTTCAACAGTCTACTTTTTGTCAATGCACTTTTACTAGCAATGCTGTAAATTCTTTAACCCTTCAAAATAGTAATTCCATGGTGACCGCCTAAGAGTGAGCTGGTGCCTTGTCCTGATGGAGAAGGACTTTTTTCTTCAGGTGCAGTCATTTTGTATTCAATTTCTGCCTACAGGTTCTCAATTAATGATGCATAATACTCTCCTGTTATTTTTTTACCTTTATGAAGGAAATTGATTAATAAAAATCTGTAACTATCCCAAAAAACAGTCGGGGGGACAATAACAACTCCCCCTTAACTACCATTCCTTTTGCCATAGGTTCAAACACTTAACCACTCTGCAATCTCACTCAGCATTGCACTTTGACTCCTCACCACCCTTCTTCCCCCCCCCACCTATTTGTCCCTTCCCTTATACACCTTGTGAGTTCTTCAAATCTTTACTTGACTCCTTCCTTGCCACTCAAAGTCAGTGGACACCATTTTTGTACAAAATTCCTGTACTGCGGGTCATGTTGAAGCATATTAATTTCCGATATTCACCTAATTTTCTATTTTTTTTATTGATGAAACAATGTGATTGCTGACAAATTTTCAACTTAAGTGCCCCCCCCCCACCTGGAATGAATACTGGAAGTTGCAGTACACCAATATGGATTGAAATTCAAATGGGAAGACTCACCAATAAGGGGCGTGTGGTTGGCCATTGCGGGCAGCATTTGTGAAAAGAAGAGCAGGAAGAGGCAGACAATGAGTGCCGTGCAACCTCCCAGGAGGACCTTTTCGGTGGCGTTGGGGGGCAGGAGGAAGGTCAGCAAGGTCAAGGCCACGATCGCTGGAAGAATGGAAAGAACAGATGAATTGGGGCAACTGAGTGGATAGCTCATATGTAGTGTCACATGCACAGTGCAATGCAATCCAAAAAACCTGGAAATAAGTACAAAAATTAATCCAAAGTATAAAAGTCTAAAAACATCTCTTAGATGAGCATGGGGGTTTTCTTCACAAGTAATTATTAGTAAAAAATAACCAATATATTCTAATATCATTTATTCTGCATGTCAATTGACATTGCAGTATTATGCATATAATGCTGTAAATAACAGCTATTACTGTGCTATAGAAGGCTTGAGTAATGATGCCGAGATGCTCATTTGGACCGGTTACGAGGATGATGATTCCAGTATCTGCAGTAGCATTTGCCCCCCCCCCTCCCCATTACCAATGGAATGGTCCCAATTTTCCTATCACCCATTGAGGTCGGAAGCGATGCAGCCTCGGGGGTAGTACACGGAAATTGCGGCACTACGTTTCGGGCGGGCAGTTTGAGGGTTTTCGCCTTAACCTTGCCCCGCATGGTGTTATTGTGGGGACGTAACTTTCGTTGAATCTCCTTTTCTGCCTAGGTAGCGCCCTCGCTGTAGTCTCCGCAACGTCACGGTGTAACTGAGATCTCGCTATTTCCAAGCGAAAAATTATTAGAGATAGCAGTGGTCGGTCGTCACTTGTTTCCATCGTAATCAATCGAAGCTTGGGCTCTTTTGACAATGAACGCCCTTCCAACGCTTTTGGGGACTCCGATTGGAAAAACCTGGTCATCGCACGATTTACTTCTTTCATGCGTCGCGGAAATATAGTATTGCCGCGATCAAGAGAAGACTCTTTCGCTGAATAAAAAGTTTTGCGTAGGGTCGGCAGCGACGCAGCTGTCGACGAAATTGGGGGAAACGTTGCCGCAGACGAGGGTGTGCTTTTTGAAAACCACTATGGTACGACGAAAGTCGCGCTTTCATCTTCCTCCGGTATAAGGAAGGACGCTATGAATCCGGCTTCCAAGCTTTAACGCCGAGTAAACCCTGTTATGCGTAACTGCGGAGTAGTAAATTCGCTGTAATAGGCTAACTAAAATTGGCACCTCTACGAGAGGTATACTCACATATTCGACTAAACATTGTGCACCAGCGCATTAGAGGAAAAATCACTTTTTGACAAACAAGTCCCACTTTGAACGATAAAACCCGGTAGAGATTGAAAGACACGTCCGCACTGGACCAAGTTCAGTGTGTTATTTATGATTTGTATGGCTATTTTTGACTCTTCTCGATTTATTATTTAATTCCGTTCTTGTTTCTACATAACTCTATTTACATTCTTACATTTCCTTCTCTCAAAAATCTTTCTGATCAGCTCATCCGTATTCCATGGTTTACTCGTCCTTTTCCCGTTAACGGTTCCTATGGTGTCTTTTGCGGCTTTCGATATCCCTTCTTCATACATTCCCATTTTTCTTCGATAGTACTCATCTTTTACAGCGTCCATGATTTTTTTCTACAGCCTGGTGATACTCTTTCCAGGTCAATCCATTTAATGCTTCCACATTCCATTTCCTAAGCCCCCGCCCCTGCCTTATACTTTTGAAACGGATGCTACACTTCATAACAACTTAATTGGGGACAGAGTTCGCTTTTGCTACCGGAAGCGCTGAGAATTAATCGCATTGTTCCTAAACTTGTGCCTTACGAGAAGATAATCTAACTGATACCTTTCTGAGTCACCTGGCATTTTCCATATATACCTACGCCTTTTGTGGTGTCTAAAAAGTATTGGTGATACTAACTCCTGTCTCCTAGAGAACTCAATTGCTTTCTCCCCACGGTCATTCTTATTACCTAAACCATAATCCCCACCTCGTCGTAATCTTTTCCTTCGGCTACCAACGTGAGCAAAGTAGAAAAACCACAATATGCACACTACCACAGCAGGATGCGTCCCGAGTTTAGGGACGTTTAGATACAAAGATGGTGGCCCTAGCCCTACCCAACGCAGCTAAATATTCCTCCCTGTATAGGTTCTCAGACTTCATGACATTACCACTCTGTGGAATCCCATTCACCTCGACTAATTCTGGGGAGGGGTGGGGGGGGGCGGGGAGGCCCGCCCGTCAGTGCAAGCGTCTGCGATCAGTGAAAGGAGAACTCACCGACGATGGGTGTGAGGACGAGGGCATTGTACGTGGGCGATCGCCGCTTCAGAGTGAGGGCGAAGGTTACGTCGATGTAGGGCTCCGAGCAGCATGAGTAGAAGGCCACGTTCCTCTTGCGTGCCAGGCCCAAGATCTCCCACTGCGTGTTCTGAACCATCAGGTCGAACTGTGAAAGATATAAATAAGTTCATGTAATCAGCATCAAGTAACAGATATCAGCATCTGGCACCATGCTACGTCCATACACACACGGATCATTTGGCAGAATTTCCAATCAATACTTAATGAGTAAAACACACCCATATCCCAATTATATCAAAGAAGCAAATAAATAGCCTATGCCTTCTCATACAAACCCATACCCAAGTATGTACCCATACACAGAATTTCAGGTAGAAATTGTATCCTTTCTGAAGAATTATGGCCCCTCTGAGAGCCCTTTCTCCACAGACATTTCCAATCTTTGATTGGTGATACACTGGACCCATCTACTTCTCACTTTCACATCTTGCTCAAAATACATAAACCTACATCCCAGGCCAACCAATTGTTTCTTCACATAACTGGCCTTTGCCAACCACTACATCCAACTGCTGGTCCACTCTCTAATGTCCCATGGTAAAGGAATCATTTTCTCAACTGTCCCCACTCAATCTCAATAGGGCAATCAGGGGACCCAAATTACCATGGCCCCAATAGACGTCACATTCCTATGCATTACTATCCCTCACTGAGAGGGTCTCTCGTCTCTGCACTAGAGTCTCTACAAACCATAAATTTACCCCCACAGCTCCACACCACATGTTCCCAGTAATAAGGTACTTCTGAAACTCTCTCAACATATCATTATCCAAGATTCCTTCTCCTTCTATAGTAAACATTTCTTTCAGATCAAAAGCTGAGCAATGGAAAGTAGATTAAGCCCTTCATATGCAGACCTACACCTTGGCCTCCTTGGGGAAAATTTCCTTTTTTGTCACTTCCTGCAACCTTTCTTCTGAATTAGATTCACATTACACAATGTATCACACAGCCCTCAACATCCAATTTTGTGTCTGTGACATAACACATCTTTTGAACATATATAAACATCTTCCTAATTACGTAAAATGCATTATTATATTTTTGAAATTCAAAAAAATAAAGTGTGCATTTACAATGTCAAGAATCTTATTTCCTTGAAAAAATAAATTGTATTTTTTAAACTAAAAATCAGTAAAATATGTATCTTTAAAAAAAATGAGCATGAAGTACTTTTGGAAATTTGGAACAGAGAACATACGTGCATACACATATTTTGCATTTAGACAAACATTAACATATTTCTAATTATCTTTTGATACATTTATTGTATCAAATTTTCTGTTAACTTTTTGGCATTTCATTGTCATTTATTGTTTTTCTATCTTGTTCCAAAACATTGTCACATAAGTGTTTCATGATCAAAAAATTAAAAAAATGGAAGGAGCTTTGTCGTCTGATTCAAGCCAACGACCACACCTTCTCTTGGTGAAACCACCAGCTGTAAAAAAAAAAGCTTCGAATGAAGCTAGAATGTGTTAGTGGTGCTAAGAATCCCTCCTATAACAATTATCCATTTTCTTTTCACTGCTCCATTAAAAGGAATGGCATGACTTATTATAGAGATTCAGTATGTGTCAGAATTAACATCTCTATGAGCTAGTTCTAAACTTAAAAGGAAGGGATAAGCCATATCTTTTCCATATTAAATTTTCCATAAAAAATTAAAGATATCAACAGTAAATGCCCACATAATTGAACAATTGTTTTGAAAGGAAATAGCACTTCCTTGCATGGATACTTCTTGGCATCCATAAGCACAGCACAGGGGGAACCATGTAATACAGTTTGTTTTGCCGAATGCCACATAACCATTCTATTTCTCATGTTTGTAACAAAAAAATTATGTCATGTTCCATCCATATGTACTAAAGGTGTGTAACTGGGCAGGGGTTTAGGAATTTTCAAATGCATGCTTAAGATTGTAGTGATGTAAGGTGTGTTTACAACTATATTTTCAATATATTGATACAAATTACATAAAAGTTCTGCATCAGGTGAATATGGTGTTCTTCATATGCTGATAAATAGTTTTACTTTCTGTAGAACAAGGGAAAATAAGCTAGATGATTAATCTTCATGGTTAGCTGAGAATATTGCAATCATTGTGCCTTGCCTGCATTATGCTAAAGTCCATTTTCACATCCCATACACGTGCATTATTGATAATATTGTTGATATGGATATGAGTGGCTTAATTAAATCATTATCCATAAATATGTAAAGTAAGTACCACTGGAGTATTTCCATAAAAAATGAATGGAAGTTATTACCTTTTCATAGCCAAGTTACTGCATGTGGCAGAAGAAATTTTACGCATGTGAAAGGAACAAAAAGGAATGGCTTTTTTTTAGTGATTAGTTCACAGCAATTAGTTATTAGACCTGCTACCATTTTTCCCAGTGAACCTGATGCCCAACTAAAATATTGGAAAATTAGATGGTGATATCTAGCCCATTGAGTGTGTTTTTAACAAATTTTAGTGACAAAATCCATCTTTAGTATATGCGACGTTTGCTGTTGAAGAATATCTTGACACATGGCTAATGGGTGTCATATAAATCTCTAAGGCAGTCACCCTAGGAAGGTAAACAATATTTTTGGGAGGAAATGCTTTACATCCAGCATCTGAAATAGCATTCCTAACATTAAATAAATAACCATGCAAGTGTATTGCCTTGGCAGTTTTCACATTGTTCCATCAGTTGACAATAATGCCTTATGAAATAGGTTTTAATAATGCGGTTATGTAGGTGAGCTACCTCAGATTTACACCCAGCTCTACAGAAAAATCACTATGCACTTATTTACGATATTATGCATTTTCGAATGTGCATGAGAAAGACATGTCAACAGTGCTATTTTTCGAGTTTGTGTACATCTTTTTAAAAAAATTATAATAATTTGGGATTAATTCCCGTGTCCTAGTTTTTATTGATGAAATGCTTATTTAGAGGATTATGAATACAAATGAAGAAGAACTAGCTCAAATATCCAATCCAAAATAGGGTAAAATGCATGTTTGGAGGTGCTGCCATCTAGTGAAATTCCTTATCAACTAATGGCAACCCTGTTCCATGAGCAGTAACGGGATACTATGACAGTTAATGGTAAGTCAGTTTGGAAGCACGTTCAGAATTTAACATGGGTGTTCCCAATACTTGAGAAGACGAAAGGGTCTCCTGCATCTCACCGTTTCCATGTATCCAGCTCTGCATTTTGTTTCATGTCCCCACATCACAGGGTTTTCATACATGTAACAGCACCTGAGGGAAACAGTAGATGCCAAGACCCATGCGCACACTATGTGTGTGTTTTGATCATGAGAGCTTGCGCAGGTTTTTGTAGAGAACTGCTTCCCAATTGGCGGTGCTGTTTGGTGGTGCCATTTGGTGGTGCTGCTACAAAGGGTGCACCACAATGGACCTTTGAGATGTGTGCAAACACCCCTTCCTCGAGGTGCACTAGGCGTCCACATACGTGACGTCCATGACCCCACTTGCTAATTTCCATGATTAAGGTGCGAGCCTCTCACCTCCGCCTCATTATCATCCAGCTGCAGGTCCACCTGATCGCCATCATAGGTCCATGAGCCAAGGCGTAGGAGGCACGTCTGCTCATCATAGGGCCACCGCCGCAGGTTCAAGTCACAGAAAACGCGGAAGAGGGAGGGTGGGACCCAAAGTACTGTGCCGTCTTCATGAACTATGCTGTGGGTGTTGCCATAGTGGTCCACTTCAGTGCCACTGGCACTGTGGGCAGAGAGAGAGTATGAGAAAGAGTTGCATCAACAGTATAAGAACAAACAATATAGTCACCGTGATTATGCTTTACATCATTTTGGGTGGTCAGTATTAGATGGCTTCTGGTTCCAAGTTTTTAAACTGAAAATACATTTAGCAAGGCTATGTGCTGAAATTTTTACAATCTCTTATCCCTGAAAGCCCTCACCATGGACTATTGCCTTGACGAGTTGGAAGGACTTAAGTCACTTATGGCATAAAGGGAAGAGAGAATCCCCATGAAGGGGTTGTAGGCCACCCATGACAGATGGTAAGGAGCCAGACGAAAGGCATGCAGTCCACACAGCATTTACACCTCAGCATTAGATGGCTTCTAAGTCTACGTATTTAAGTTAGAAATACATCAAACAAAGTTATGCATGGACATAACCTTGATTGATGCACTTCGTGATTGCATAAGGCTGCAAAGGTGTCTGATGTCCAATGGGATGACCATTTGAGCGATGGCGTCAAAATATAAATGATATTGAGGAAGGCAAAAAAAACAAGCTCACATTATTAACCCCTGATATAATGATGGACACAAGTTAAGGAATGAGTCCTGGAAACTATAGGAATCATTTCATTGAGCCTTTTCAGGCCTGGCACCAGGCAGGGCCTCTGCCGTCATCATCATGCAGAATACTTGCAAAGATGAATAAACAGCACCAAAAGAGTAGAAGGCACAAGATGGCGGAACCAGTTATAATAGCTATGTTGGAGCAACGTGGAGGACAGGGAGATGGAGAGGGGTGCTGTAGATATTTTATGACTGTGCGTGGTGAAACAATTGAACAGCAGGGATTGCTGGATGGGTAGTTACGGAATAAAGTATGAGGTGGGACCAGGAACTGCCCAATCGTGGAAATAGTTGAGAAAAATAGCCTACCTAGTACAATGAGGCCTTAGTTGTCCCTTTGAAGTACTCCCCTTTTATGCCTCTCACATTTATCCCAGGGCCTCTTCTACTGTTCAAAACAATTGACCAAGTCCTCCTTCGGAATGTTCATCAGCTGCCTCGTTGCATTCTCCTCTTTCCCATCAAATGACTGTTGGTAAGACTGGGCTTTTGATTCAGGGTCATAATCATAGACACATAACCGGTCACGACATTTTTTAGAAAACCTGAGATATCATTTGCAGCTTGGCAAAAGTCCCCCACAACTGAAGTATAAAATTCTTGACAACTACATGAAAGAGAATGCAAAGAGGCAGCTGGTGACCATTCCAAAAAAGTACTTTGCAGATTGTTTTGAAGAGTGGAAGAGATGCTGGGATAAGTGTGAGAGGTCCCAAGGGAAGTGGAAGTCAAATGGGATAACTAAGGCCTCATTGTTATAGGTAGGATATTTTTCTCAAAATATTGCATGGCTGGATAGTTACCTGAATGACCTTATACAGCAGAAAGAGAAAAAAATCAGTGAGAGGGGCAGACTGTAGGAAGAAGCGTAATAACCCATTGTATTAGTAAGCAAGTGGGTAGGAGAATACACATGCATGTATTAATAGCAAAAGTAAAAGATGAACTATCAAGCTTGGCCAATGCTGAAGATATGTCCAGAAGTAATCACAGGAATGAAGATACTGACAGAATACACAATTATTTGGAGGAAATAATTTTAGGTATCCCTGAGAATATATGATAGTACTAGGAGATAAACCAAATAGCGATTTAAACGGGGAAGGAAGAGATGGAGTGAGGTAGGGGACTACAGGTTAAGAAAAATGAAGTACCGCGGGGAGGGAAAAAATTGAGTTCTGCAAGTAGGGGAGGCAATTTGTGCGCATCATTTAAGGGTTGCGGTTATGGGGTCATAACTATCACTTGGTTTAAACTAAAAGAGTCATGTATGGGTAACAAATGGTTTGGCATTCGGAAAGATATCAGACTATATTAAAGGTTGGGCACAGATTTAGGAATGGCATAATTATTTCGAAAAGTTTCCTTGGAGCAGATATGAATTCATATAACAATTTAGTACTTATAGCATCAAGTCAGAATCAAGAGGATAAAAAATTAAAAATTGATGAGTTACTTGAACACAGATGCATTAGCTGGAAGGAAAAGAAGAGTAACAAGAAGCAGAGGAATTTCAAGAAACCGCGGGAGATGCCGCAACAGTAACTTTAAACGGAGTCATCCGGTAACATGAATTTCATTGCATGTTAGCAGATTATTGCAATGAAAAGAAGCAGAGGAGCGAGATAATGAAGCGAGATGGAGTAAAAGAGAAATTCATCAATGAAAATAAATTGAAAACAGTTTTTAGAAATGTTGAAAAATAGTATGATCAATCTAGTTAAGGAAATTTTTCACTTGTCAAAGAGTTTGATAATCATCTGAGAAGCCTAGAGTGAGTTCACATGACCAGCAATACCCAATGGCTAAGTGTTCAGGGGTCCCATACTTGGCAGATTTATTCGCAGAATTTACTGAGGAAACTAGGGTCCAGGAGGACCTTACATTACTAGAAGCTTCCAGCGACTCCGCCAGCTCAGCCCTGGAAGCCCAGTTATTAGTATTGCTGATGCAGATGGCGATCATGTAGAAGACTGAACCAATTGGTGCCCAACATCCAACCCACACAGCTTCCCCTTACAGTCATGTGGGAGAGCCTGCGGCCAGCGAAACTACCCAGAATAGAATGACCATAGGACGAAGAAGGTTCGTGACTGTTCAGTTCCCTTAAATAGCAGAACAACATGAATGCACCTTCAATGTAAGCACACAGATGTGATGCACAATTCCCTACCATCTTCATTGCAGATTGACAAAATTCAATTGCAAAATACAATTGAAGACTGGTAGTTTCAAGAAATTCACTACAACTCATTAACTTAAAA
This sequence comes from Hetaerina titia, assembly GCA_037158775.1. Taxonomy (NCBI): domain Eukaryota; kingdom Metazoa; phylum Arthropoda; class Insecta; order Odonata; family Calopterygidae; genus Hetaerina; species Hetaerina titia. Next base: position 24,304,291 of record CM073773.1, read on the forward strand.
TTAATAGAATAGGTCATTTTTCGTCTAATGTCCACTAAACTTTTACAAGAGAAATTATATTGGGCATTACCTGGAAAACTTTGGGAAATAGAAAATTTACTGTCATTTATATCTAAACTTAATCAGTTCCTGTGCGAACTTCAATTGTATTCTGTGGCTGAATTCATGTCTCTCTCTGCCAATGAATAACTTTTATTTGAATGCATGTTGTTACTGTGCATGCATGTGTTAAAGTCTCCCGTTTACTCAATCATTGTTTATTTTTATTCAAACTCCAATTACATTTTTATTTATGTCTGTCTGGAATATTTGTGAGCAATATAACATGTTCCATGCATGTCTTTTGAGAACCAAGAAACAATCAATCAATCTCCAAAATCCAAGGTTTTACTGCTTGAGAATGGCAGGTCACCCAGTTGCAAGAAACAAAGAGATCCTTCAACAGGAACAACACTAACGTGAGCTCATTATCCAATGACAAAAGGATTAATGAGTAAAGATGTGTGTGGATGATCATTTTCACCCTCCCTCAGACTGGTCAGAAGGCAGGGGAATATTTAGCAAGGAAGAATGGGAAAGGGGCACATGTGCATTACGAAGTTAAACATCCTCAACCTGAATTCTGAACTGGTCACATAAATTGGATTTTTTAAAACAATATTTGAGATTTTCCTGAGAAGCCAACTTTCTCTATTCTCATTCCTCTACTTATCTCCAAACCCAACCCACTCCAACGCAAATGCCTTTACTCACATTGCTAGTACCAGGAGATGCCAAAATTCAATCCAATTTTGCAATACAATTTATCCAACGGCAAAAAATTGAAGCTATACCACCGTTTAAACTGCATAGCCCCTATGATCTTGTCATTCGTTATGTTGATGTGAAAGTCTATTCATTGACCATCATCATGCAGCAGACAGTGTAGTACTGACAAATGAAAATGGGTTGAAAATCACAGGATTGTAATAGATTAGTGTATTACTCAAGATGATAAATTTGTCATTTATATAAGCATTGCACGTAATTGCATAAATATCATTGTTTTTTCAAAGAATGCAGGGAAGGCTGCAGCATGGCAGGCCTGAACATGCAGCGGAGTAGGTGAGACTTCACCATTTCAATAGTACCAGCGCAAAGAAAACCCATAAATCTGCCTAATTCCTCTGCAAGCTGCAAAAATCTTCATTTAATTTACTTTTCTCAGCAAATACTTTAGTTGGGTCACCCAATGATGTGCACCAAAACGCAAGAATATCACTGCATAAAAATGCTTATCAATTGTAGCCAAAGTGAATCATTTGTTTCAAACAATGAGGTCATCACTTGCTTTACTTTGAAGTTCCAAGATTATTAGGAAATTAAGGTTCATACATTTTATGACCACTTTTTCAAAGCACTGACAAGTTGTAAAGGAGAGATATTTTTGATTGTCAGATTTTTCCTAAGTCTACATAGATAAGAATTCTGATATCCTCATTTGGAATATCTACTTCAGCTGGAGAGCAGTTTCCCGCACCCAATTCTATCTAAACACATTATTGAAATTTATTAAATTTAACCTCTGGTTAGAGCCAAAGCCTGGCCTTATGACTGCTGAGAAAGTTCAAGCCTGATCATTAAGTTTCTCAATAACTGAAAAATGGTGTTGCTTCAGTTAATGCCTACAATTATGAACGAGTAATGTTATTCAATTATAAAATTCAACTATTTGGTACCTCCACATTTAGGAAGCTTCCATATTAACTAAAAAATCAATTTAATGAGGCATTATACAACTGGAGTCTTAGGATTTCATTTTACTGTTATGTAGTATTGTCCTTTTTCTACATTACAGCTTTATAAAGTTAGTTCAACAGTAATAATTTTAAAAGTAATGTGCCCAGGTAACTGCCAGCAATACAAATTATATGTACTCAACTCCCTCTAGGTGAATTTTTCTTTTGTAAAAAGGTGACTGCCATTCCATAGTTTCCTAATTCTTCAATGATTTCTACACCAATTGTTAGTCTTCCCCAATCCATTTGGTAGCTCTATCAGAAAAAATCTCTTTCTAATGGTGTCCGAGATCTTTTCCATCCATTTGTATAGTTCTTGGTTCCCTCTCAATCTACATAAGTCACAATATGATCTTTGAGGTCTTTCTTGGAATTTTTGTCACCAATTCTTCTAACCGCTCAACAAATCCGGTCAGTTGTTCGGCTGCATTCAGACCTGCCGGGAGAATAACTGTCTGGAAATGCCTTAATTTTGCTTTGAAAGATAGCTTTTTCTTTTTGGAAACATTCAACATGAGCCTGTATTCTCAAGTTTATCTTCTTGACCCATGATACCATCTTCCACAATCTTCTAGAACTAAGCTCAGTGTTTCCATTTCTACAAAGTCATAAGCCTTCTTGACAATATAAGTGGATAAAATTGACTTATCTTTTGAGTACACTTTATGATAAGGGATTGACAAATATAAAATAGAAAAAACAATTTATGAAGTTCTGGGAATAATAAAAGATGTTGCGAGAGAGCTTGTTGCGAGGAATTCCACAAGTGAATGCTGGAGATGGGCGATTGGATCCTTAAGTCTGTGAGTAACACTTTGTTGAGGGTAGAATGCTAGGAACCAGGCTGAAGGGAGGAAAAAAAAGGGTACCCCGGATGGACTTTTAAGGGGGGTAGTAAGCATTCTGAGCCAAAGAATGAGTAATTGTAATACATATGTAGTATGTTATGAAAGGGCATTTCGTATCAGAGAGAGCCAGAGAATGCAGTAGTGGTTAGTGTCAGGGTCCATCGAAATCTTATCCTAGGCTGGTAGACACTATTGATTGATAGTATTGATAAGAAGGACCATGTACAAGAATTGCACATCAGAACATTTTTGGAACTTCTATTACATTGTGTAGCTTTGAAACAAGATGTAGAAATGGTGCATAATTGAAGAGGGGACAAGCTTCGTTTGACCAATGCAATTGGCCCAGAGAGTTTTCAAATTTCAAATCATTTCAAGGAAAATTTAAGGAAACAATTTTTAAAGCAGAATTACCTAACTGAAAAATTTGTTAGTGATATTAGTGACGATTAAAAAGATACTCTTCATACACACATTTCTACATGTAACAAATTTGTATGATTTGTGCTATAATACTAAGGAAATGGATTAAAGTTCTTGTGGTACAGATTACTTTTCATTGGTAGTAATACACATGACGAGGGATTTCTATGAAGACATGAAAGGTACAGTTTCAGGTGGAAATCCTTCATGATGAAAGAAGATACTTTGCTTTTCCACATAGCATTTTTTTATTATGACCTATGTTTCATTATAGCATAATACCTTCAGATCCTGAAGGTATTATGCTGTAATGGTCTTGGTAAAAAAAGTTATGCAGAAAAGATCAAGGCATTAAAGGTTTAGGTCTAATTGATAATTTTATCCTAGGTACGAGGGTCATCCGGAAAGTAGTACCCGTTCGTGCCGCATGAAGTGCTGACGACGCGAGTAGCCGCTGGACGAGGTCAGATAGCTTCAGTGGCTTGTCTGCCTTCTCTGAGCCAAGTTGCGTGACGCTAGCATTGCCTGTGTTGTTTCTGTGATTGTTTACAATGTTTAAAAAAATTGAGAAGGCCGCCAGTTGTGAAGTGAGGGCAGTGATTAAATTCCTCAATGCAAGAAACGTTCGCCCATGTGATATTCATCGCCAATTAAAGGAGGTGTATGGAGACAATGTAATGGACGAGTCGTCTGCTCGGCGGTGGTGTCGCAACTTCAACATGGGGAGGGGGAACACACACGACGATGAGCGTTCGGGGAGACCGTCTGTCATTACAGACCAACTGGTGAGCTCAGTTGACGAATTCGTGAGGAACGATCGGCGCGTCACAATTGATGACATCTGTGAGCATTTTCCCAATGTTTCTCGAACAATTGTTCATGAAATTGTTAAACACCATCTGCATTATGCAAAAATTTGTGCAAGATGGGTCCCTCGCATGCTTACAGATGAGCACAAAACCAAGCGTATGGCTGCAGCACTGACGTTTTTGGGACGTTATTCTGATGAAGGAGACTCTTTCTTGACTCGCATAATTACTGGTGACGAAACATGGGTTTGTTATGCATCACCTGAGAGTAAACGACAGTCAATGGAGTGGCATCATGCTCATTCACCAAACAAACCAAAAAAATTCAAGACAGTTCTGTCCACCAGGAAACTCATGGCAACCATTTTCTGGGATCGACGAGGTGTATTGCTTATTGATTTTATGGCCCGTGGAGACACTATTAATGCCAATGCGTATTGTGAAACATTAAAGAAATTACGGCGGGCAATACAAAATCGGCGGCGAGGTCTATTGTCTACTGGTGTCATTCTCGTTCATGACAATGCCAGGCCTCATGCAGCTGGGATAACACAAAAACTTTTGCAGCAATTCAAATGGGAAACTTTCGACCATCCACCGTATAGCCCGGACTTGGCCCCTTCAGATTTTCACCTCTTTACAAAGCTTAAGGACTTTTTGGCAGGAAAAAGATTTGACAGCGATGAAAAACTTAAAGAAGGAGTGACCCTGTATCTCAATGAGCTGGCGGCGAAGGACTATGCAGCAGGAATACAGAAACTTGTCACACGTTATGACAAATGCCTTAATTTGCTTGGAGATTATGTTGAGAAGTAGTTTAAAGTATCCTCTTTCAAATAAAATTTTTTATGTTTGTTAATATTTACTTTTGTGTCTTTATTTCACGAACGGGTACTACTTTCCGGATGACCCTCGTATTACAGGATTTCAGAAAATGTCTGATGAAAAAAGAGCCTATCTACCAGAAGCAACAAATGTCACATTATGGAAGAGAATAAAATATTTTAAGTGCAGATAATAATAGAATGCATAATACATCCCAGAATATGGAAGAGACACCATTAGTGGGGTTATTATAAAATTGATTTTAGCAAAGTGAATCCTACAAAACTTTGCTCACCTGTTGTAGAGCACGATGTCCGGCTGCCAGATCTCATGGTCAGCTAGATACAGCCGGGTGAGGCCGCCGTAATCAGATGAGTTCCACCGAAGCTTCTCGTCGCTCCAGAACTGAAAATCACGCATCATGAAAAATATGATTAGCTTTTCTAAATCATCATGTTTTACACCTTTGTCTAGTGTACCAGTAATTTTATTGTTATCTCATAATTGTCTGAATTCACTTACCATTTTCACCCAGCAGTATACAGTCATCAAGGCTTTCAACTCGTCCTGGAAATGATCGAAAAAAAAAATACATGAGGATTTTCAAAACATTTTTGGGATTTCAAACAGGAATTTGTGAATGTAGACCTTATTAAAGGAAACTACATGACACCCATTCATTCTTCAGCTCATCTATTTTGCAGTCTTCCCAATTCTCGGAATTAACAAGGAAGCTTATAATATTGCAAGTTGTTGTACATAGCCATCACAAAGTCATTGGGCACTCTTTACCTATACCTTTAAGACAATACAGAAATTGAAAAGACAATACAGAAAACAGTGAGCAAATTTTTTATCTCCATTAATGCCTTGGTTAAGAACACTAAATATTGAAGTAATAAATTGTTGAGCTGCTCAAACTTCACATTATATATATTAGGAAAAAATACATTTAAGTGGATGAGATAAGCTCAACTCTAATTAAGGTTTTATTTATTCAAAATTGGTATCAGCTGGATTTAAAAAGACATTTGAATGACCTACTAAAATGTAAATGTGGTTAATTGTTATAATTATTTTCATCAAAATTTATTATCACTCAGCTACAAACAAATATAGGTTTTTCAATAACCTCTTCGCGTTCACGCTTGTCATACATTAAACTCGTAAGTAAAGTGGGTGGGTGACCTCAAGGGTGTTGAAGTGACTCTCGCAATGTGCAGCATTGACCCAAGGATTGATCGTGGATCTCTGATGTACGTCAAAGAGCGGGTCTATTAAGTCTTCTTCGCCAAATTATTTAGCTTTAAATGAAGCGAGGGTCTCTAGTAGAGATGCATATAATAACTGAACATGAATCAGATAATGGATGGAAAACTGCACAAGGGATTAGATTCAAAAGGAAAAAAAATCCCCAGTAAAAAAATTTGGAGAGAGTTTAGTGCTCAATTCAAAGTGCCGAATTCAAAATCTATAAATACACATTTAACACGCTGACAGATGACAAAGATAATTCGATACTAGAACAAGATGGGCAAATCTAAACATTCTCATCCCGATTGAGACATTATAATCAGGGGATATGTCAATGCCCCATCTATTGATTGGATCACATTCAGTTTTAAAACAGGTGATAAAGACAAATATACGTGTGCAGTAAATGCTGAGTTTTCCCTATATGAGGTCCAAAATAAGAAGCATAAAAGAAATGTTTACTTGTTTAAAGTAGGGAACTATAATGGCTTTAAATGCTGGCTTAAAATGGTTACTGAATGAATTAATTTTAAGACAGATAGTAAACACCCAAATACTGAGGACATACGGAATCTATTCCTGGCCATCACTTGCTCAGCAGTCATCAGGTTCATTCCCAGTAAATTTATAAAAGATAACACTGAACCTAAATGTACATTGTGGATGCTAAAAAAATCATTACCACACCACAGGCTACACCATTCCAAAATGAAAAATAACAGGAATGATACATCTAGCAACAAAAGAGATGAGATCACTTATATGGTGCATTTAGTTTTATACATAACGATCGGGGAATTAAAGTGAAAAAAGAAAATCTGTTCTTCTTGCAGTGCAGAAACGTAAGTACCCAGGAGTGTAACATTGACACTGAAGGAAATGTGTACCCTAACGTTGACTAAACCTTCCCTTCATAAGTGATACTATACGAGTTCTGGCCAATAAATACGCGAACTGGTGCAATCTGGCGGCCATGACGCGAACTCTAGTCCCGACCACTGGAGGCACTATTTGCTTGCGACCCAATGAGGTGTCTGTACTTGGCGGATCGTCGAGCTGTGCGTATGATGCCAGTTATGTTAGTTTCTGTTGTCCTGTTTTTACTGTTTGTTGAAAATGGAAATTGACGAAATCACGGAGCAACGAATCAACAACAAGTTTTTTGGTGAAGGGCAGTAAAAGTTTCATAAAAATCACTGAAATGTTGACAGCTGCTTATGGTGATAATGTTCTGAAGAAAAAATCCATTTTCAACTGGATTAAGCATTTTAAAGATGGCCGAGAAGATGCCGCGGATGACGCAAGGCCGGGACGATCTTCAACCACCTGTGTTGATGACAACATTGATCGTGTGCGGTCCCTTGTCCTTACCAATCGTCGAAAAACTGTCCGAATGTCAGCTGATGATCTTAATGTAGGAAAATCAACCGAGCACACCATTTTAGCCGAACATGACGGATGGATCCCTCACCATGACAATGCACCTGCACATTCAGCATCGAGTCGCCAGTTTCTGGCAAAAAATTCAATCACCATCCTTGATCATCCTCTTTATTTGCCAGATCTCACCCCCTGCGACTTTTTCCTATTCCAAAAATGTAATGAGGGGGCATCACTGGGAAGATGCGGACACAAAGCAAGAAACAACGAGAACACGAAAAAGCATTACTGCTGAGGACTTCCAAGGGTGCTTTAAACAGTGGAAAAGGAGATGGAATAAGAGCATGACAACGAATGGAGAGTACTTTCAAGGGGACACAATCGATGGAGACTGAAATTTTCAAAATCAAGTTTTTATGGCCTCAGTTCACGTATTTCTTGGAAAGACTTCGTACTGTCTAGACTTCGAGCGTAAGACCTTCCCAAAGCAACATAATTCATGAACTCTTTTTTCTGTTGAAACCTGGCGAAAAAAAGATTTAGACGTAGAAGCTTACTCCGCTCTAATGGAATCAGCCCATACCATGGCGCCAGAATATACACATAAATCTTTATTGCGATAACAAGTCTGTCAAACAATCCTCAACCAAAGGTAGATCCATTAAACAAAATAATAATGAACTTCTGTTCATTTACCTTAAGGCAATAAAGGATGAGTAAGATTCTTAGACCAAGGATAGGATACGTCCAACTAGATCAAAATCCGGCATACTCTTCATCAAGGACCGTCCGACCGCCCTAATCCACTTTGGCCAGCTATTCGACAGCGCGGTCGGAATGGCATACAGGCAGGGCGATTCGCCTGGTACACGACAAGTCGGTCGGAAAGTCAGTTTTTGTCAGGACGGGTGCCACACGCACGCGTCATATTCTATTTACTCAATCAGTGACTAAGCATTTCAAGAGTGTTTTGTATACTCGTTAATGGAAGTTTTCCCAAAACGTGGAGTGACTATGGGAATATGAAATTGTCCAATATTTTGGATACATTTCTAGCCATTGTAATTCACTTTTCCTACAGCCTCGTCACTCTGTAGCCTGAAGTCGAAAAAAGCTCACTGAAATGTCGAAATTTCATTTCGAGAAATGAAAGCAGTTGTGGGTTCTGCATTTGCGACCTTGTATTGAGTTTCTTTCATTATTTATCAGCGTAGCACCGTAAGTAATTTACCCTGGCTCTCTCAAATTAAAAATACGAAGGTTCCAAATTTTGGTGGTTCTTGCAAACAATGACTTGGCTAAGAAAATGTTTATGGAAAATTTATTCAAGCCGATTCAATTATCTTTAAATTAAACCGGTTAAATTAACAATAATTTGATCTTAAAAAATACTTTTTTCCTTCAATTTTTAGTTTCAACGATTTCTCTCGGCTATTTCCCTGCTCTATGTGCCTACGTTACATGATAACTAATCATGCAATAATTGGTGTGTGTTACTAAATCATTTAATGAAACTCTACATATTTTATGACAATTAATTATAACTCCTGTTCCTTACACTATATACTAACTCCTTGGCGATTACTTCATTATCTCCTGATGTAGTCATTTGTCAGCAAACCACCCATATCGTAAATAAGATGACGTATTCTGTTTTTAGTCAAAGTTTTTCCTAGAGTATGAAAACTAATAGGTTCCGTCACCGACTTACGCAAAGTGCCACTCAATTCACTGAAACTCTCGAAATGTACATTGATTGAAGGGGCGGCGCGGGGATCACGAATGAACATCGTATATGCTCCTACAACCTCATTCCCCCTCCTTTCAATCCGCGTTTCTCCTCTGACCACACACAACAAAAGTTTTCGACACCAAAATACCATATTTCTATATCCCCACCTATCTAATCTTTCGAATGTGTCCCTGTTCTTTAGAAACTATGCCTGCCGTTTGGCCCACGTTATTCCTGTTTTTGAGGTCCATTTTCTTGAGGTCCGTAACTAGTAACAAACATTGGTTAGGGAGGACTTATGAAAGCTGCCTCCCCGGGATCTTTTCCCTTCTCCTCCAGCCTTCAACACCCTTCTTAAACGTCGTTTATGTAAATAAGCCCCCGCTAAGTTGCCTCCTTGTTTTCATGAAGCTGATTATTGATTTCTTGGTTCTTCTGTGAGCCAATGCAAAGCGCGCCTTTGTGACGCTTGTGGTGGTATTTGCAAAAATAAAATAAGGCCACTTCCGCGAAACCCCTCCTACGCCTTCAATATACGCTGAAACTTCTCGCTCTCTTTCTCAGCCCATGGTGCCAATGGGCTCGGCGTTTCCATTTTTGCTCCAAGACTACCCCTTTCCCTCCTCGAGATCCCCTTCCCCCATTTCATCTTAACTAGGGTCTACTTTTTCTGGGCCTTGGGCTTTCGCTGGTACTAAAAACTTCTGTTCTTTTTACCACATATTATTTTCTCTTTTTCTCCTAATATCCAAACTAATTTTTTAACTTTAATTCTTCCTACCTGTGCCTTTTTCCCTAACGTACGTACTACCGACTTCCTTGGATGTAGTCCTCCCTTATCTAGTCATTCAGTGTTATTGCACATACCCTCACCTCTGCGGTTTCCAATTTCCTCCCCTGGGTTCGTACAATTGTCCGCCATCAAGTAATCGCATGTCTCTCCACGGAATAATAAATAACTCCTTTCGTCTTATTATCCACCTTTCCTTCGCACAGCACTCATCTTTCTACAGTTATTCCATCAACATTTTATTCTCAGCTCCATTCCTGCCCATAGTTAGTTCTCCATTCCTCTCCATATTTTATCCTAGGCAATTAAACTCTTCCCAAGACGGTGGCTTTTCTTCCTCGAGCTTTATTAAGATGCTCTCCTCACTTTTTGAAGTCGTTTTCCCTCTGATAATCCTCATAGCCCAGTACTCTAAAACTTTTTGCCATTCTTCCTGCTTATTTTAGAGTTTTTCTTTGCTCTCGACAAAGCACTATGGTATCATATGCAAATAGTATGTTCCATGACCTTGTATTCCTCGCATTTCTTAGAAACACATCCATGACCAGATGGATGAGTCGGGTAAATCTGATCCCTGACGAAGTTTGAATCTGAGCCCAGTTACTACAAAGATCCCTTCAGCTTCACCGACAATATTTCTAACTGGGGTTTCTGCTCCCTCGAGTGTCCTCTCCACCAGAGTCCCATATTTTCTCCTTTTGTCGCGCACCATCCCATCGGCAGAGCTGTAAAAACCACAAGTAGCTCTGCTTTCATTTCGATATGTTTCTCTATTAACTGCCTAAGTCCCCCTGGCACGAAACCAAATGGATACTCATCAATATCTATCTCATGCCATGGTCTTCCTTTCGCAGAACTTCATCGTATGTGGCACATTTTAGTCTTCTACTGTTGCTTAAACCTTGCTCACAACCCTTTACTTTATAGAAAGGCACAGTTTTGAATAACTATCTTAAACGTTTCCCCTACCGATTCCAACAGTTTTAATGCAACTAATAAGACCTGCACCAATCACGCCCCGAGCAATTAACAAAGATATGGCTATTCCGTTGGCTATCCATTGAAAGATTTGGGAATAATATGAAGTCTGTGAAACAAATGTGCATAAAAGTTCGAGAAACAAAGCGGACAGTAGAAGTAAGAAGGCAATTTAGCATGTGCTGCCGCCTTTCATCTGACCGAGAATTACATCCAGGTACCCATAGAAATACGAGGCGTGTTCATAAAGTAAGGCCCGTTTGGTCACAGGAAAAAATATACTCATATGAAACACATTTTATTGGCACTTTTAGTTAGCTACAAACCTACTTCACTTATCTACATAATCGCCGTTCACTTCTAAGCATTTTTCGTACCGCTGCACCAGCTTCTTTAACCCCTCTGCATAGAAACTCGCCGCCTGAGGGTTGAACCAATCGACAACGCCATTCTTGAGTTCCTCTTCGGTTTCGAAACGTTGTCCACTGAACCACTGTTTCAAGTGCAAGAAGAGGAAGTAGTGGCTGAGTGTAAGGTCAGGACTGTACGGTGGGTGGTTTAAAGAGTTCCCAACGACCCAAAAACTCTCGTCCACTGGACATTCTTTGCTCTTTGTAGTGGTCGGTGAGCATTTTCGGTATCCGAGGTTTTCCGTAACAATATTGTAGACAGTAGTGCGTCCAAGTTGAGGAAATTGTTCAGCCAGGCCATTAATTGTCAATCGACGATCACATCGCAGTTTTTGTTCCACTTGCGAAACAATTTCATCGGTCAGAATACTGGGCCTACCACTTCGCTCTTCGTCATGGACATTTGTTCGTCCATTTTTAAAATCACAGCACCATTGTCTAACCTTTCCTTCACTCATAACTGTAGGTTTATAAACTAGGCATAACTCCCGATGATTTTCAGCAGCTGACAATCCTTTTGCATACAAGAATCGTATGACAGAACGCACTTCACAGCTGGCGGGATCAATGATTGTCGCGGACATTGTTGTTTGCATGCACGGACAAGCAAACGACTTCTGAAAAAAAATGCTGCTATAGCTTCTCAATGAATCAGTAGATAGCGCTGCAGAAGCGGAACTGTGTTCTTAAGCGCTAATATTTAAATATAAGCGAACGGTACTTACTTTAAGAATATGCCTCGTATTTCCAACTTCTTTGGCGTAAAGGAATACTTACTGCCGACTATTTTTAACTATTTTTGCTTTTTCTTTTGCCATCAAATCATCGCACGAAAGATGTTTTCTTCTGCGACTCGTGATCTCTTTCCCACTTCTTGTCGCGCAGTGCAGCTTTGAGTATCAAATTCCGATGACCTTCCCCCGTCCACGCGCCGCGGTCGGGTCTCAATGACTGGGAGTCACGGTTGCGCCCGGGATCGCGCACATCAAATTCAACTCGCAACCTTCAAACACTGAACGAATTCTTAGGCAAAAAGCTCAACTTTGTCGAATCTCATGCCAAAAGAACAAAACTCAAGTTCACAGAAATTTCATTCAGATACAGAGAAATACTGTCTACACTGTGATGATATTGAAGGTTAAATTTAACCTGGTTGTAGCTTCTGAAAAAAGGTTTGGTATAGTTCTTTCTTCAAATATAACAGTTTTCAATGGTATATGATATCGAATCGAATCATCGATTCGAATAGAATGACGATAAACATGCCATATAAAGGTCAATAAAAACAATTCCAAAGTTAGATTACAGATTCAGGCGTGATGTGGTGAAACTGTTCCATAGTAACAGAGACGAAGAATACTACAATTTTCCACTGAACATTAAGTGGGAATAGTTAGAAAGTAGTTTAAATATGTGGTGGAAAATTGTAGTAGTCTTCGTCTCTATCATTAATTTCAAAAGCGTTTACTGCGTTTTTATAAATGTTATGGGGCTGACAGAAACCGTAAGGGACTCTAGAGAGGAGGGGGAGATCGAGGCACTCGACCTCTCTTTGTTAAGGGGGGAGGGTAATTGTTTCCGCGGACAACACAAATGCAAATATTCCAGTTCTTGGCGGCGTAAAACATACACCCGAATCACACGCGACATTTTCTGTACAGTTATGTGGATTCCACCTTTGTTTTCCTTTATGCGAGTTCGTTTATTTTTCTTAGTTGAACAAATTATCGTCATTTCAAAAATTTTCCGAGTCCTTCTGGTAAATTTCTGTGAAAATGTAATTTTATACACAGCGGTATGTTTCGTGTTTTTGTGCAAAGCGAGTTTTTTAATCGAAGTATTGTGACCGTTTCAGCATTTAAAGTTTTTTCTTTTCGGTTACCGTCTTCTTCAATCCTTTCATATTCTTTCCAGAAAATATTCATGCATGAATGGGACGCGGGTAACTTGTGATCAATCGAATTTACGTGAATAGCATGGATACTGCGTTGCAATTTACCATCAATTCTAATCAACGAATGGCCGAGAGACAAAATTTAATTATTTTGTGCTGCGCCATGATTAAATTTAATTCGATGGAAGAGAATGACCAGAATTTTAAAGACTTTCGCACCTTTTTCAACCAAAAAAGGTGCAAAAATCCTGCAACGAATCGTAAATATACTGCAGGAATACAACAGAAATTTCCCTTGAAAGAGATTCAAATCGCAACATGAAAACGTAAGTTATGAAGTAAGGATTTTTCCGTTTTAACCTCCTTAACCTTAACTTATCCTTAAATGTTTATGAAATGTGGGCTCGTGGATGGATTTGCGGGATTATTGTGTTTATGAAACAGAGTTCATTCAAAATCGTTTGTAATAAGTTTTCCATGAGTAATAGGTGGAGCAGCGTCAGCTTAAGGGAAAGATTTTTTGCAACTAAGTGTAAGTATTTCATCTTTGGGAAAAATTGGCTTTTAGTTCCTTCTTAGTTTAAAACTAATGGCATTAAGGAACATGGGCATGGACAATTATTTCTACAAAATTGGCATCGGGTTGAAATAAAACTTACAACCACAACTGCACCCTCTCAGTAAAAAGTCCCTTCACCCGACCCACCTTCTTCAAAAACACACCATTACTGTCTTTCTTTACTTTCCAATCACACACACCAAGAGGTAGCCCTTCTTTAGGATATTTTATCTTGCACACGAGTCTGTCTTTCCCCAAAAATAGATCGAGGAATTTGATCTATTAACAGCCGTATGCTTTATTGCTTGTAGTTCGTTGTGCGTGAACAATGCCATCACGGAAATAACTTTGGTCCTTTGGTAGGCCATACTAACAGTACTGATATTTACAGATTTGATTTTAGACACATGTCAAGAGTCCATGTTGAAATTTTGAAATACAATGTACTCTCCCACGTGTTCTGCAGAATCGGGTCGGCCGTGAGCCCTACTACTGATTTAGAGGCAGTAGGTAAGGGAAGCATGAAAGGACATTGGTCTGGGAACCATTAAAAGCAACGCAGCGCTTCATGAGGAAAGGTCCCCCTCGGCGAGTGCCCTCTCGAATCATTCCGGCACCGGGATGCCGGCCCGCCCCCACACCGAGCGCCCCACGAAGCCACGATCACCAAACGCCTGCAATTTTCCAATTGGAATCATCAGAGTAAACCTACGCTCACCACCATCTACGAGTATACTCGCCTCGTCTCAAGGAACGCCCTGACGACCGTTGGCGAGACTCGTTCTTTCGTATGTTTATTTCGTATTCTACGCGACTTTCTTTTGAACTTCAAAAACAGTCTGAGAGCGAAGATGATTGTTAGGCGCAGGGACGGCGGTGGTTATTTCTGCCTTGTAAACCGCGAGCATATACATTCAAACTTAAAGAAATCATAAACCAACTCATTCACTTGGCCCTATCCTGTCTGGAAACTCATCTACCTCTTCATTTAACCATTTTACTATTCCAGAGATTTCTTTACAGTGATCAACAGTTTACAGTATCAAGTTATTGAAGTTTGACAGCAGTATAGGAAAGGCCCCATTTATTCCCATTCCGCTCTGGACATGTAAGATCTTCAAACACACGCACACACAAACTAAAAGACAAACTTGTGTGAAAGATCACCTTTAAAACTGAGGGTATCGAGGGGCCTGGAGGGGAGAGATATAAGAGGGTAATTCACTCAGTGAGTCCACTCCCTCCCCAAGCCGACAGAGATTTTCAAACCTCCCCAGTCAGCCGGCCGTCAAACGGTCGGGTTGATAGACCCGGATGGGAACGATGCTCCGGCGAGACGGTTGCCCACCTCGCCAGCGAAAACGCGCGGAAATATCCGTGGGTGGGGGAGAAGTGTAATGACCAATGTCTCTTTCTAGTGTAATAAAAGGCGAAAATGACTCGAATAGCTACATAAATCTAAAAGGGCCTCATATTAACTAAATGCACCCGGGATTAATTGCTCGTCGCCATTGACGGAAGTACAGCTAAATACAAAAATGCACTGTGCTGCAGTTACTAATGCTTGTTATAGAGAAGAGAAGCAAACATTCAGAGCGCCTAACTATAGGTTAATTTTCCATTATTCGTTTTTATTATTTTTTATACTATTATAGGTAATCTACCGGTTAAGGCAGGTTTTGGATGGGCACAACTACCATATAAATATTTATTTAATATTTGTGCCCATCCAAAAAAACCTACCTTAACCGGTAGATTACCTAATAATAACTACCATATAATTCTCTCTTCTCCCCTAATAAAACAAGCCAACATCTAGATCTACAATTGCTTTGCCCTTCTACTACATGTACTTCCTCCATTCCGTCCAACATCCCGATCTATGTCTATTCTAGCTGGCTTAAAGTCTTTACCATCAAGTATAGTTGTTCTATATGCTCCTTCCAATCCTCTTGGATCTTTTCGGATTCCGCTATCTTACCAGACTTATCTTTAACTGTTAACACAGATCTTCCCTTCTTACTTCCCGATATTTTTACCGTCTTGTATAGTGCACCAATTTCAACCATCCTCTGTAAACTCTACATACCCCAGCACTGCGTCTTCCTCCATATTTCTTCTGCTCCGTTTATATTCTGTATCCAGTTATTCCATATGACCCCCGTGCGCATGGATTGTTTAAAGAACCTTATGAGGCGGTCAACTTAAAAATTCAGTCCTGACATGCTGGCGTATGCATAACAATAAATAACATCTATCCCTACCCTATCAACCCTAAGGTCGGTTTGGTAGGTGATGGTAGAGTTATTAATAAGCCCTATACGGCGTGTGGAATGCACACAACAGGGTATGGGGCCAGTTCCTTTCCCTGTGCCGTTTATGATTTCCCAGGAAGATCTGGTACCCAAAAACATCACATAGCATGGGTGGAGCTGAGGGTGCCCGAAGAGGCTTATTCGGAAAGGCATGCACGGAAATTGAACCCGGGTCCTCAGGGTAAATTTGAATTTTAAGGAAAATACTGTTTTGAACTTTCATATTCGAAATCCTCAGATATTCGGACCGAAGAGTGCACTCGCTCAGGAGCATCGGGAAACAGTTGACCAACGAATGGTGAACCAAAGTGAGGTGCTCTAGCGCTAGAAACAAGATTTCTGTCGTGTGGAATTGAATATGAAGTCGCGCGTCCATACCATTTCAACGTGCCTCAGGGTCAGGTCGATGCTGACCACGGTGGTGTTGGTGTGCTCTGCGGGTCGCGCGAATTTGTCGTACGACGTCAGCAGGTCTTTCTTGAGGCGATCCGTCCACGTGGCGTTCCACTTGGCGGGAAAGGACGGCTCCGTCGAGGCGCCTGAAACGAGAGGAAGGGCTTTGTC
Source organism: Hetaerina titia (assembly GCA_037158775.1). NCBI lineage: Eukaryota > Metazoa > Arthropoda > Insecta > Odonata > Calopterygidae > Hetaerina > Hetaerina titia. Next base: position 24,320,850 of record CM073773.1, read on the forward strand.
AGTATCTGTAATGCCACACACACACACCTTCACCAATATAGACCCACGAATGCACGCCCCTGTATGACTGGCCCGTGGAGTTTACTTGGCGGTTGAGATTTTGTCGGATTGCCCATGAAAAACTCTCGTTTCACTCGGACCATTGCGTTAGTCTTTCCATAACTTAAATGATGCAATATGTTAGATCCCAAGAAATTCAAGTATACAGGTTCAGTTTGGTGCTTCTTTCGGTTTTTGTGATACAGGTTTCGGAAAACGAAGAGGTTTCCATTTTAATATGAATTATTCGAATTCCGGAATATCTACGCTAGGGAACCATAATTGTCGACTAAATGGGGTGAGAATGGGTAATAGTAAGTAATAGGTTATAATATGATGGGTAATAATTAATAAAAGAGGTCAACCTATGGCGTATTTCCCATTAATTTGCTAATAATATAGTATGCGTTTATTCAGCCCTACGTTTCTGTTATTCGTACCTCTGTCCCAAATTTTGAATGGCTATCGACACGTGTCCATTCACGTGGCGGACTTCATTTTTTTTAACACATTAGTTACCCGTCTCCTCTTCGCTGTCTAAAGTTTATGTGGACGAAAATCAAAGATTTCCATTTTAAGTCCAAAGGAAATAGCTTCAAGCATTATTCAGCGCATTCCACAATCACTAATCACGATGCGAAATTTGCGATAGCAATTTCATCATTTTTTACTCACAACGATTAATACTATTCCTAAGATTGTGAAAAGAAAAAAATTACATACAAATATCAGTTAAATCACTTTATTTTCTCTTTTAGAATCACGGATTTTTTTAAAGGAACGCACACGGACCAGAACGCCAATGAAAGGGACCTCCATTGTCCTTTTCGTCCACCTACTTCTGAGGGGGAACATAAAAATGGATTATTCACGTGGGAAATCTAAACCGCGGGCCGCAGGAAAGGCTTGAAGCCAAAGGTGCAAAAAAGGGTTGTAGATGTTTACAACGCGTGTGCTGCTACCCTAACCGAAAAATAAGGCGAAAATCGGAGGAACGGAAACTATTTGCAGTCACTTCCTTCAGTCACCCGCGCCACTCAACTCATCTCGACCGTTCCCCCTCCGACAGCCAATCTCTAAGCACCAGGCGCTCCAGTTATCTCCCTTCTGCGACGGGCGCATCTCGGTACTTCCGCAGTCAACCCTCTTGTTTCCTCTTCCACGCTAACCGTACGTAGAGATCATAAAGATGACTTCATTATATTAAAAAACTGAAATACAACTGAATTCATTATATTACCACCATTTTTGTCGACATTTTGGAATACCAAAGTAGCAACTTACTTTTCCAGTACTGCAATAATCCACCTTCAGTCCTTTCTATGTGCTAGCTAAATAATTACGTTACAAGCAGACACACACTCCCTTGAGCAAACTCAAACTTCACTAGTGACATTAGCCAATCATGTATGCGTATTCAATAACCGAAGACAACGTGCGCATGAAGTGCTGAATTCAAACAGTCGGTTAAGTGTGCGCATGATCGCAAATTGAATTAGCATTGATAAGATGGCTGTGCTCACCATTATCACTGAAAATTTAGTAACACGAAAGATATGCGCTAAACTCGTCCGGAAGGTCTTGACTGGCGACCAAAAGCAGAATCGACCGTGTGCTTGCGAATACCTTCTGCAACTTCATCACGATGATTCCCCAACCCCCTCACAGCCTCGACAACAACAGACATTTCCTGTCCCCAAAAGTAAAATCCCCCCTCAAAGGACATTATCATGGGACCCTAAGCACCGTCAAAGAAGCTGGCACGCGTACCCTTAAGGACTTTTCGGAATCCGCCTACCAGGGAGTCTTCGAGGAAAAGTCACTGGCAACTGTGGCTCGACGCTCACGGGATGTGCGTTGGAAAATGTTGAGGCATTGTAGAGAAAAGAAATAAAGGCTAATGTCAATATTGACTCAAAATGCCTTCTACGAGCGGACGGAAAAGAGGGATGTCGTCTACAATGCTATCATCGGGCAAGTGAGATCGTTGTCCAGCCACCGCGGGTGTTATCAACACGGTGTGCTTTCCTTCACCACGGTTGAAGCCGCAGGAGTGAAGGGAGCGAAGATTGCGAGCTCCGCTCCAGAAAACACGGATATCTTCCAAAACACTTGTTTTATACATAACCAAGTAAATTTTTTTTACCGAACAATGATTAATAACAGTATCACGTGCACACACACACACACACGAATACAAATATATACATACATATGTACACACACACATTGTGATGGTGGTACCAAGATCTGGGGCCCTGAATACCAGATCAGTCAGCCTTTGATTAAACCCAGCCTTGAGTATTTAGTATAACAGAATATGATACTTATACAAATTAGGATTGTGATAGGATTTAATTATATAAGGGGTCGAATTTGAAATAGAAATGCAATGTTTCCGAGTTACGGTCATACCAACAGTTAGAGGTTATGTCAATTAAATTCTAGAGATTAATTGTCTGCACTTAGATAGTCTCGGATAGATTTAAGATAGCATTTTTCCCACCAACAATAAAGGACCAGGATATTTAGTAGGATATGAAAGGATGGTAACTCTGTAATTTCACAGAAATTTATTACGATACGACCCGGGTTTCGACGTCCAACGTCATCTTCGTTGGACGTCGAAACCCGGGTCGAATCGTAATCAATTTCTGTGAAATTACGAAGTTATCATCCTTTCATTTCCAATAGGAATCGATTTCACAAAGTTACGCCGAATAATATCAATTATGTAATAGGATACATAAAATAAAATAAAATTTCAGAGTGTAAGAGGACGTCTCGGTAGCTTAATTGGTTAAAGCACTCGGCCGGATATCGAGGGATCCGGGTTCGAATCCCGGTCAAGGCGAATGATTTTTACTCTCTGAAATTGTTGCATTATAATGCACACATAGTGGGTGATTCCGTTAAAGTTACTGTTACAGTTTCATGAAATTTTACATAAAATAAAGTTTGTCTGACCGCACTAGGAGGGAAAGGGTTTTGAGTCAAGAGTTGGCTGACTTGTAACAACCACAACAACTATTGTAATAACTAGGTGACCAGGAGTAAGCAAACATTCAGTCAAATTCCCTTAATTAAACATTCAACCTTAAAAGATTTGTCAATTTGGTGGTATTTCTCCATGAAAAATAGAGATTCTCTTATTAAGTGAAAATTCTTATTAGCTGAACTCAAATGTTATGCAATCAATTACTTGAAAATTGCCACATCAATTGGTAGAAATGATAACAGAGGAGGTGGCATTGCAATCTTCAGCAAACCTTCCTTGAACAATACTGAAAAAGTTAATGAATACGCCATGGTTGCCTTTAAGACCAATAAGCTCGGGGTTCATTTTGTCTATACGTCTCACATTACCTACTTCAACTCTTTTTTTTAAATGAATTTAATGTTACTATTCAATTTATGTTTAGTCGCAACACTGACAACCCAATTTTTGCATAACTTTAACACCAATTATGTAATTCTACTCAATTTATGGAATTTGGTGCCTTGTTACATTTCTTTGGTTAAATAGCAACAAGAGTAACCCCTCTCTCCTCTTTTCTCTTATAAATTTCATTGTAGCCAACCACGTCTGCTGATTTTTAACCTGTCGATAAAATTGCTTTGGGTCTAGCTACCTAGAAATAGACAACTGGTATCTTCTACCACCTCTCAAAGGCTCTTCACACTTTAAACCACAATATTCTGCATTCTAAATGACAGTCAAACTGGAATAAATGACATTACCTTAGACTGGATAAGGCCTTAATTACAAATCTTAGACAAATAATCCAAATCAATACTAAACTAAAGCCTGGTACTATAATCCATTTATCCAATGTGCTAGTATCTAATTGTGGAGTTCCACAAAACTCCTGGAAGGTCACTGTTTCATGAATCCTAAATAATGCTATTACCATGCATATATTTTTTTCCTGAGCATTGCTTGTTAAATATCCAGGCTTACTAGTATTTTTGCCTAACTCGTCTATGCATTGTCATTTCACTTTTGAAATAGACAATATGCACTTAATTTGGTAGTCTTGTGCTGTATCATCTGACAACAAGACAGCCGTCATCAATCTACTTTATTTTAAATAAATCTCCATTAAATTTTAAAAAAGAAACCCACTGTAAATAGGTTTGAAACTAAAATTTAGATGTAATGTGGATGATCTGAAAATTTTCTGATTTCAAAATGAAGATGTCTCAACTCTTCTACATAAGTTGGGGAATGTGTTTGCGCATACATTGAAAGGCACTCACAAACACTTCAGCCATTTGTTGTTTAACAATCGTTTGAGTGAGTTGTTGCGGGGACTTTAGAGGCGATTCAATGACGACCGTGAAATTTTGGGCACATGAATCTAAGTTTGGCTGATGATGAGTGTTCGGGACGACCAAATACTGCGAAAACCACCAATAGCATCGAAAAAAATACTGAACTTCACTAAATGGCGGTGAACGACCGTCGAATTAATGTTACAGAGAGAGAGCAGGGGCTATGGGCATGTTGAAACAATTGAATTGCCGCCGGAGCGGTGTTTTTCGATTGGGAAACCATCGCCGGTGCGGAGGATATACTTCAGTGCAGTGTGGCGAAGGCGGACTCTTGCCGTCTTCATCAATCTTCGTCGGTCAGAAGAGGCTTGCAAATTATCTATGATCGCCACCCTCCTAATCTGCTGAGATGGTCCTATACATTGCAGTGTCAAAGTTCCTCCACTTAAATAATTTCGACGCTGGGACGTCGAGTGCGGTGGAGATAAGGAGGCGCGAAATTTATTTCCTGACCTCCAGCCAAGCTGTCCCTCCGATGAGGTATGGCGAAATAGCGGTTCCGACCATAGTCCAGGGAAGGCCGTCGGAGAATAGGCGCGGTTCCCGTGCAATACACCTCCCTTATACACCCGCGAGCCGTTGCCACTCAACCTTGCTCTTTTACTTCTTTCAGACAGGCTGCGATTTCCTTGGGAGACTGAACGCGAAAGGAAATATTCCGTTTTCACAGGGCGACAAGTTTCGGACAGATGTGAACGTAAGTGCAGGGTTGATAAGTGAACTTGAAAGATTTACGTCCCAACTTTTTTCATGTCGATCGGATATCAAAGAGTATAGATGGAGTTAATAAAATCGGCGACCCCGTTTGAGAAAAATTTACATGCTTATTAAATTGTTCTATCGGTCAGGCATGTGACGTAGAACATGGCCAAAGATAATAGAATTAGAATGATAAACTAAAATACACAATTCAATGAAATTATCATTTGAGCCCATATAAAATTTAGAAAAATACACGGAAACACTATATACCCAACTATATAACACAGCTGACAATCGCATGTTATCACAGATCAAATCATACACGATGCACTGTAATAGCACTTGTATCAGGGCTGTTTTCAATGTTTCCGAACTAAGAAATAGACGTGATATTTTTCCTTCAAATTGATTGTCAACATAGTCGCCTTTTCAACCAATGCTCAAACATTTTTGACCCTTCCATAAAATAATTGACGTATTTCTCCGCAAAATAGGCATTTTCGGATGCGACAACCTCATCCGATAAAAATATCTATCCTCCAAGCGAAACTTTTAAGGTTAGGAAAGAGGGAGTCGCTGGGGGGTCAGATCTGGTGAATGCTGAGTGTGGCCAACCAATTCGTAGAGGCATTCGTAAATTGCAGGCATGGCGACCGCCTAAGTGTGAGCTGGTGCTTCGTCCTGATGGAAAAAACACCTTTTTCTTCAGATGCGGTCCTTTTGTATTCAATTTCTGCATCCAGCTTGTCAAGTAATGATACGTAATACTCTCCTGTTATTGGTTTACCTTTTTGAAGATTATTGACGGACACGATTCCGTGACTACCCCAGAAAATAGTCGCCATCACCTTCCCGATCAATATAACCATCTTCGCCTTTTTCCGAGTAAGTGAGACATTCTCACAAATCTTGGCTGTCATCAGGGGAGCGACCTTCATTGGGATGATGATTAGCTCGTTGGATGAGAGACCAGTTCCTTGAAAGGCTAAAATCAATCCCCCTCCCTCCAGATACCATGGAGGGAGAGAGATATTACCATGGCCACCATTGATGCCACATCCCTCTGTGATACAACCATTCCCCATTCAGAAGGCCTCTTCTCTTAAATACTACCTCTCCCAACGACTTAAGTCTCACATACCCAGCAATGAATTTCTCGGCCTTTCTTAGCTCTTAGCCTTTCTAATATCATTCTCAGCCAAAATTCATTATCCTTACTTTCAACCTACTTACAAATCAAGGGTTGACAACTTTATTTCAAAAACAACCGCTGAAACCTCTATTTTGGCTCAGATAATAGACATTTCCTTCTCTGACCACAAGGTACTGAATCCCTGAAAAACTTCAATTCCGACCTCAACGCTTCATTATCTGTTTCCTTTACCTCGACCGTTTCCTCCTCCCAAATCACCTTACCAGATGTAAAAATATCAGTAATAGACAAAACATTTCAAACTTCTACACATAGAAAACCAACTAACAAACAATACTTAGCACTGCAACTGTTTTGAAGAGGACACTAATCAATAATCAAGCTGAGAAGTGGGACGCCAACTAAAAACCACTAAGAATAACTGCTACCACGACATACAAAAAACAGTCACAAACTAAGCAAAAACTTCAAAATATGCAGCTTCACAATTTATACGTTAATCCTACACTACACGTAACTTAATTAAAATGAGGCACAAAGTTGCTTCATTTAGGGTTGTAGCAGGCACGCAGGTAAGATGAGTTGGGTAAACCGATTCTCAGGAGCGAACTCGAAACACGTCCGCTCTCGTTGAGAGTCGGGAAGACAATCGACGGAAGATATTTATCGATCACAATCAGGAATCATGAGTCATTTGTTTTTACGATGTTGCAACGATGTTAAGTCTGAAGAAGATTAAACGTTACGTAGACATATGGTATATTCGTAGGTTCATGTGTATGTTAGCTGCTGGTATATGCATTTGCATGCGTTTAAGTTGAAAAGGTTTTTGCATGAATGTATACGCCTCTGTAGGTGTAGATGGCACGAGAGATTGTTAGTTTTGCATGAGGTTTTTTTCTCTTTCACGGGTGGAGACCTAACAACCCCCGCCACACACCCTTGCGGTGGCTTGCGATGTATTATCCATGTGTATGTAAACACCTTCCTCCTCGCCGCACATTTGCCCCATCAACTCCTTTTATTCCTTTACCCTACATTTGTCTTCTGCCGACGAAGTCGGAAGGCCTACTCCGAAACAGTTGAACGACCGTGTATGTGATCTTTTGTGTGTTTATATGCGAGCAACTGGTGTAGTGGGCACGTGTAACAATTATAGTTTTAAATATCAGAAGGAAATAGACGAAAGGGAAACGCGCAGGAGGCAATCCTATTCCTGGAGTACGTGGGCAGTCGCCGCCGCACCGACAATTGGAGAAAGGTGAAAGGCATCGTTATGTTGGCATTGGCCATGCCATTTCAGCCTTGCAACCGGAGACAAACATGCTAACATCAAGGACGTTTTTACATTTCCCAAACGCCGGGGAAACAGCGAATACATGTAGGAGGTGATAGTACGCTCCAAAGAACTGATCAATTTGCAGCAAACAAAACATGCGTCACATTTCAACTTCTTGGGACATGACGTCCACTTTGAACATGGAAGTGGAAGCTCAATATCCACGAATAAAAAAATCAGGCTGGTACATAACGTAGACCCTTACATAACCAAGAAACAAATGAAATAAAATGTTCTGTACTGTGACGGCAACACCAGTGGAGAAATTCGAAAGCAAAAAAGTGCACATATCCAAAATGTGTAACAATCAAATATCGCAATTAGCCGAAACGCAACTTTTGATAAAAGCGAAGGATATAGCTGACACATCGAAGAAATAAACGGCGCGATTAGGGGCGAACTCAATACATGTGAACTCTAAGCTACAGGATACGCACGAGACAGCTCACAGAAATAGAACGAACACATCGAACAAATGAAGATCTGTACTCGAAACAAGTAATAAAAATGTCGACCATGCGTTTAAAGAGAGAGTAGGGGGGCCCAAGAAAGGTGGTGGCGTGGAGGCAAAGGCTGAGCGGCCAATCCCCGGAGCGTAGAAGAGGGAAACCAATTGGACACATCCTGAGTGACGATAGTTTACCGATGGGCACAACTGAAAGGAACCGCAGAAGGGGAGGTATTGTGGGAGCAAGAACTGCCCCCCACGATTCCTCCCCTTCTTTGCCTACCCTTGTTGTTTTCAAGCTTCTCCTTCCATCCCTCGTGTCTCTATATTGGGAGGGGGGAAGAGACGCCTCACGCCGTCCGCTGCCTACAGCGGTGTCTCACACTCCCTGTCGGTGACTTCAAGGGCGGAGAGCATTAGTTAAGCGTCCACACAATAGTAGATTTTCCCTTCCTACTTCTCAATTCTGCATGACCTGTTTTCTTATATTTATTTATTTATTTATTTATTATCGTCTTAATTGGGCGAGGACGTTACCCCGCCGCCACCGGGGCCGGCGAGCTGATAGTAGAGAGCTATCGTATGAATGGTTTTGGTTCATTTTTATTACGTTTTTTTGCATAAAAAATCACTAATTCATTAGGTGAATTAACCCATGTTTTGAATTAAATCTTCCTCCAGCATGCATACAAATTTTCACGCTATTTGATAGTTTTTTTACTGAATACTTTTCCTTTTCCCTTCCTTCCAATAATCCTCTCTTATCACTTACCCTTCCCACCTGGTGCTTACACCCCTAGACCCACCTGTTCGGTGGGTCGAGGAGTATTTACGCATCTCGATGTCGAAGAATGAAGTGCTAATAGACGCAGGCGATGCAAGACGTCGATGAGAGAAATCATATCATTACAGTCGTTTATTAAATTATGTCATTAGAGGGAAATTTCCTCGACTACGGGTGAAAGTTGGGGCTTTTTCGAAATGACGGAATCACTTAATTGATGTTCTAAATGAAGTTCGACCGAAATACCTGTCGGTCAATATTTGCGACAAGGGTTGCTAATAAACCGCTCAATGGTCCAGAGGACAGGGCGACCAGAGGCGGGGGTACGTCAACCGCTTGCGTATTCCGTAGGCAGAAGGCCCCGCAATGATCGGTCCAGTTCCGTCATCGTCCGAGTCTACCGAGGCGCCTCGCTAGACTCGGGGCCTTCGAAACCATTTGCTGGCGTGAGTGCTGCACTTGGCGGGGAGTCTACTCAATAGGAAGAGTGAAACACAGCGGGTGGGACCGCGAGCGAAAGAAAAGCTTTGCAACAGCTTTCCCGTCCGTTCGGGGAGATTCGTGGCTCAAGATATTACTTCAAAGACAATACAGGAGACGGATCACTACTTAAGCGTAGGCATTTCTTAGACAATTAGAAGTAAATACCATACCAAAATAATTATATCTCACTAATTATGTCGAAAGAAAGGTGGGTTGACAACCGAAAATTTGCGCGTTTGCGTGCGTGAAAAAAACCGTGCGCGTTTCTTTCTTTTTTTGCCTGTTTCTGTTTTTTTTGTCTTCGTATCCTTTTTATGAATCCTGACTTTTTGGGGTTGCGGTGAAAAAAAAACCACTCGCCGCTTCATCAATGTTCAGGCCGTTTTCGCCTGATTCTCCCTCTCTAAGGCGTTTCGTAACTCCCAGGTAGTACTCCGTTTTGACTGACTGACCTTTAGATAGGTATCCGTGATACACAAGCCCCTTTGAATCTAAAAAAAAACAGTCAATGTCACATTAACATTTGAACGAATTTGTCGAGATTTTTTGTGGCGGGGGGATGTTGCACCAATCCATTGAGAAGATTCACTTTTGTTTCGATGTCAGATTCATAAGCTCCACTTCCTTCCGCTCGATCGAACAGTTCCTCACAGACTTGCACTCTTGAAATGTTATTTCTGGTCCCCGTCATCAGGTGAGGCACTTACGTATTTGGCGGCGAAGAAGTTTTCAGTCTGGATTTAGTAGCACGAACCGACCGGGATGCCACACACTTCTTCCAGTTCTCGATGTGGAGGCCTCAGTCGACGTTGACTGTCTTTCGGAAAGTCCGCCGTCATCCACTGATTGCCACCCCTTTTTGCACAGGGTAAATCACTAATAACTGATGGCAACGTATATTTTTTCCCTTCGCCCTCCCTCTCACTTATCCTCTCTTATCACTCACCCTTCCCACCTGATCCTTGCACCCCCTGCCACACTTTTTGGGTCGATCGTGGGGTATTTACATCGATAACACGCGTTACATTTCTTAGCATCCTCACGAAAAGTGTTCGTAATTAAATCAAAAGTTTCCGCGAAAGATTTGCAGAGTTTCACGCAGAATTTCACAGAACCCTGCTCCTTCAAAGAGCTCATTTCCGCGGATTCGATTTTTCGTCGCACTCTACAAACACTCCTTCACATAAACGGTCAATCAACAAAACCAGATATCAACAAAGTGGTTGAAGGCGGTTATTTCAAGAGTAACGTAAAGAGAATAACTGGAGGCGCGCTATTCAAAAAGTTCGGAGACCTTTGGAAGAGACCTAGTAATTATATACAGATACATATGCGCTTTGTATCTATGTACACGTATACATACACATTAGGGTGGTCTGAAAAGTACTCTGCCTTAACCATAGATCCACCATTACTCATTTTATGTAGCTGTCCGTAGTCGCAGTATGATATTGCAAATGATTCCATCTGAACTGTTTGTGTAAAAACTTATGCATTAATTATTTTTGCACGTGGTTTTCTATTTTACGGGTGGTGACCTAACGCCCCCCGTTAAACCCTTGCGGCGACTTGAGGGGTATTATGTAGATGTATACGGAGGGAAACGGCAGTAAGTATGCATACATGGCAGTGAAACCGAAAAAAACTCCTTGAAGTTCCGCTAGTAATGAATTACTTGCTATTCTATCATAGAGAAGTTAAAGATGCTTGAGGGCGGTCGAGTCTTTCGGCGGGGAAGGTGAGCTCGGGAACTGCGACCTAAGTACCTTCTCTCTTCGATAGTGGACTTTCCCTCCTTGAACAATGTGAACCCGTGTGACCATTAAAACACTTAACGTACTTCCTAAAAAGCTGAATACTTACTTGTGATGTATGCATAGTAATTTTTCAAAATCAAAAATTGGGAGGACTGCGATATATGAGAAGCGACCAGCACCCGAGGTCATTTGCGCCATTAAGGATAGGGTGGGTAATTCGGTAGGGGTATGGAATGAGATGGAATGGGAGTGGAATGGGGGTAGAATGGGGGTAGAATGGGTTGAGAGAAACCCGGCGTGAGCATTAGCCTAGTCTGAAGGAAAGGCGCCAAGGGGGCCGCAGTCCGCAACGTCCCGTCCGACGGACCACGTGCTCCACATGAAGTGCTCTCCGCATATCACGGCAAGTAGATATCGGGATGGAAATATCTGGAAAACTAGTCTTCTCCGGCATTCGAACCCGAACCATCGGTTGGGAAGGCTGTACGATAGCTCACCATCCTGACACACTCAGCAGAAGTTGTAGTAACAATGAATACCCTTGGTTCCGAGTTTTACTAAAAATTTTTTCAAAACAAATTGTTTTTTTGCAAACCTGATAAATACCCGTAAGCATTTATAAATTGAAGGAAATTCAATTAAAAATCAAATTAAAAATCATTTCTCATTAATGTTTCAAGTATTGGTAAATACTAAGTGTAATACTCAAAACAAACTATAACTTTCATTTTCTCACCGAAAATGTAACGCTACCTGCAGCAGTTTTCGTCGATGAAATTCATTGGTAAACTTGACCCGATAGAAATATCAGTTTCGGTGGGCTAATTCGGCAGTCATATAAGATGTGCAATACATGTATTGTGGCCCGGGATGTAAGACCTAAAAATTTGCGAAGTTCAGATTTATATTTATCTCTATCGTGCTCAGGAGAATCGCTCGTACGCAGTGCACTACGTGCAGTCCAAGCGAGTTCGAAGGACGCCAAGCGTGGTCTCCGCCGAAATTAATTCCATGGGAATGATATCCATGCAATGAGTTGAGCCACCGCTCATCCCAAGTGTGGATCTCCACTCCCTACAGGCACGTAGATCGAAATGGGAGTTCTGTGAATGCATGGGGGTGGGATGGGTCTCTGGCCAGCCGACCTGCGGATCAAACCTGTTGAATACGCCTCGACATCTATATTAAGTCCCCATACACGTGACGAATTAGTCTTATTGTCTCTACGTTTCTCTCCTACACTGCTGCGAACGCCCTAACGTGCCATCTGCTGCATGAGGTTGACGCGCTGAACGCTTTTGACAGATCATGAACTCCGGTGAACTGACCAAATTGGATCACTTCCACATCGATCTCAAGCGGTATTACACTCTTCCGAGGGGATGTCGATAAGGGAGGACGGTCGAGCACTACACGTCTAATCTATGGAGATGGGGAAACTTGCCGTGATTGCCTGAAGTATGGTATTGCATGACCCTGCGCAAATAAAAGTAGTACAACATGTGTTTAGGAAACTCGGCCAATATTTTGATTAATATTAATTCACTCCTGCTACACCAGAAAGATTTGTTTCTCAAAATCGTCGATAGCGGAAGGAGGGGGGAACATGAGTCAGGTTAACAGATAAAATTATCCCACAAATCGCTAATAAGATGAAAAAGTCATTGAATGTTGTGAGTGGGGTTTATAACCGCGGGGTCACGTCTCCTATAAAATGAGGTGGTGGTTCGCTCATTGCTCTTCGATCTCCCCCCCCGCGCTTTGAGATACCCCTGCGCGTGAAGGGGAGGGGAGCTCCGATGCACCAGTAGGGGGCAACGGCGGCCTCGTAGAAGGGATAGATATGAAGCCTCCGCCACAGTCTCCCATCCTTCCCTCTTCACTGCCCCCGGCGGCGGGGGCGGGTATTGGGGCGAGGGCGAGTGACGAGGCACGGGTTGGGGACAGGAGTTGGAGGAGGTTGGATTAGTTTCCAAACGGAATCCGCGTACTTCCTCGCTACTGGCATGTTTTCTTTCACGAGGAATCCGCGTCGCAGCGCACGATTCGATAGATTTTCCGGTAATGGGTGATGCGAGCGGATCCCCGTGTCGCATTTCTTGGCCTCCGTGATCTAGCGTTCATTTACGTGCAGGCATTAATTTTTCCCTGTGTCGCCTCTCCAGTTCACGAGGTGTAGTGAGAATAGCCTCATTTCAATTAGTTCAGTTGACTTCCTTTTTTCCAAATGCCTATATACATCTTTTGTCTTGCACGAGTCTTTCACTTATAAAGCACTAATACCTTGTTTCGTCCATGTTCTTCTATCACAGAGGTTTAACACTCCTCGTCTCGAAGTTTTCCGATTAATTTACTCCCTACTTCCTCGGCCTGTGCTCTCCTTTCCCTCCCTGAAACCATCCGCTTTCAAATGTCTCCGGTGTGTTAGATGAGGTAAGGGAAAAAGTATTTTTATTTTTGGTTCTGCTTCCTAAACGTATGTAAGATTGTCAAAATTTCAAATGAAATACTTGATTTTGTTGAAAAAGCGAGGAAAAAATAAAGATTTACAGTAACGGAAAAAGAAAATAATTAGTTCTTTCACACAAATTTTATACATTTACAGTTATTAAAAAGTCTAGTTATTCTCAGAGACATTAGCATAATGTATCAGATTCACGAAAATTAACGAACCCTCTACTAAACTTAATAAAAAGAACTGTATTCAACAATTTAGGGGAATAATCAAATACAAAATATGCCTCAAGAACAGAGGGTTGGTAGGGTCCAACGAGCAAATAAATCACTCGTGCAAACTTCAAGTCTTCGGCAGTCAAGATCTACCGGGGAAAGAAGTGGCCTCGGGCACTTCGTCCCTGGAGCACGAAGTGGATGTGGTTCCTGTACTCCGGTCACCGCGACACTTCCCATGAACCATAGAGTGGCGGCGTTTCTCAAAGTGCCGCACTCCCAAACCCAGCACTCTGACGACAATCCGTTCGCGTTCTGGAACTCATCCGCCGCTTGTTTCTGCGCGCTCTCCACGCCCTTAGGTCCATCAACCCATCTGAGCCGGAGCAGAAAGCAGTAAACAACAGTGAGGCGAGAGTGACGACTCACTCGCCCAGTCCGAGAGCAGGAGGCCGACTCGAGAGCTGCTATGGCTCACCACCGCCGCACGGGAAGTTCCCCATACGGGTATGAGCCAAACGATTGGACGTCAACATATAAATACAGCTCTTGATAGCTCTTGCCTTGGGCAGATGAGCTGTACAAGTTTATGCATGATGCAGCCGTTTGTATATTAAGGCACGTGAATGGATTGGAGAGTTCCTCTTGAAGGTAAAACTTCTTTCAAGCATTTTGCAAACTTCAGGTTGGGATTAAGTTGAGGCCTTACAACTTTTCATTGAGTTTCCCTAAATTACGAAATTCTCATGGATATCAATCTGTTTTGTAGAAAAAAGTTTCGCTCTGATGAAGTGTGGTTCAAGAATTGGATCCAAGGGTATTTGCTGAAGAATTCTGCATTTACGGGTTTTCACCGCGTTGTTGTTTAAGCCGACAACAGTTTCGCCAAAGTTGCATCCGGCGTCTTCAGGTCGAAGATGAGGAACTCGGATTTTGGCCGTCCATATATAGTTGGTCCCGTCCAGGTGCTGCTCTCTACGGGATCACCTATTTAAGGGCGGCCAAAATCTGAGTCCCTCATCTTCGACCTGAAGACGCCGGATGAAACTTTGGCGAAACTGTTGTCGGCTTAAACAACAACGCGGTGAAACCCGAAAATGCAGAATTCTTCAAGCCACCGCCGCGAAAATCTACGCAGCCATATATAAGGGTATTTGTTGTTATTAAAACTAATGAAATCAGGATGGTGCCTTGACTTCCTAACAGAAGTGCAACGGGTGTGTGCGATTCGAGTTTCCCGAGCATGAGAGAGCAAAACTGGAAATCTGGGTTTTTCGGGTCTTCCACCAGGTCAGGAGTTCCATGTTGGCCGGCGTTTCGAAGCTCGACTCGAGAATCTTACTCGGGGGAGATGTGTGAAAGCTCTGCATTTTAATGGGGTTACATACGTGGCCACGGATCAGGTGACTCGTGATTGGTCCGATTGGAGAGAAAGATGTTGGAGCCTCCCGATTGTCCTCCATGGCACTGTGTTCTTTTCCTTCCTTCCTTTGACATTCCGGCGCACCGCCGAGACCAATTTTGAGTGCCGTCAGCTCCCCTACCTACAACTTGGCGAAGCACATCTTGACGCCTCATGTAGTCTCATTCAAGCATCGTATCAGGAACTCTGCATAATTTGTCAAAATCTTTAAGGAGATCCATCGAAAGGGATATCCTAGTGAGCTTGGACATGGTATCCCTTTTCAAACTAGCGGTGACTTTTCGTCACGTGCAAACATCCTCCTACTTCCTATACGACGGACAGCACTTCGAGCAAGCTGACCGAGTAGACATGGGATCTCCACTCTCCCCTTCCATATCAAACTTTTCATGGTGGATTTTGAAGAAATTTCGCTCAAATCAGCGCTGCTCCGCCCGAAGCATGGACAGCATCCGCTCAACGAATTCCTACAGCATATGAATTGCCAACACCCGAACATCTCCTTCATGATGGAGTTGGAAATGACGTCTAACTCCCTTATCTCAACACCCTGATAGACAGGAGTAATGGTACACTCGGGCACGGGGTGTTTCGCAAGCCTACTCGCATGGATCTGAACCTTACTGGAATTAAGGGTAATTAATATATGCCTGATTATGGTACAAGGTCTGTCCCGAAAGTAATATGACCTTTCCCGGATAGACGGACGGGCGGTGGTTTCTCTGGCATGGTTCGAAGGAGGGGAGTTTCAGAAAAGGCTGGATGTGGATGTGGATGGCAGATGACTCCCAGTCTTAGCGGAGTGCGGTTCGTTCGTTTGCGAAACCTCAACAGCGTGGCCTCATTACGTTCCATTATGGGTCGATTATTGGAACAGCGCTACGCCATCATATTTAGCGAGAAACTGGCCCAAACCAGAAGAGCGAGTAATCACGTACTCAAGCCATACGGTGAAAACTACATGGGGAGATCGGATCTTTTTGAGGGGCACAATTGTTTTGGGAGAGTAGAAAAGATGTTGAAGACGCCGAACGTTCATGACACCCTTAGACCTAAAGTGACGAAAGAATGATAGAAAGTGACGAAAATCTTGAAAGAGTGAAGGTTATGTCAAAGTAGACAATGCTCCACCAGACTTTTTACTCTTCCCTAGCCTCAAATCCAAGCTGAAGGGACGTCGCCACGGCTCGCTGGAAGCGTTACAACGGAGACGTGACGAGGGAGCTTTGCGTGGCATTCTTGGCGCTGCTGTACTGTACGCCAAAAGGCGTACCTGTGGAAAACACGTTGACAGTGGTAGACACACCAGAGTACTTGGAAGAATTTTGAGTGAATGTATCAGTTCTGACAATTATAGACATTATATACCTGTATTATAGACAAGGCTTCACGAAAGTCTTGCCATGGAAACCCGACTGCAGCAGGACAGAGGTTGAGAAGAAGACTGGATTAGTTAGAATATGAACTTAGAATGTTAGGACGATTTTGGCAACACGAAAAATACAGAATATAAAGCGAGAGATATTTTATTGTCTATATGAGGTGAGATGGAGGGTTGCGAGGATTCCTTGAGTGATAGCTATAGAGTAATATATCGTGCAGCGAAGAGGACGAGAGCCAATGAGGGATTGCTCGTAATATTAGATAAAACGTAGGAAGAAACGTAGTGAACATAGAGCAAACATCTGATAAAATATTACTAGCAGATAGAAAAGCAGAACCGACGAACTTGGTCATTGTTCAGGTAAATATGCCACCGAGCAACCACAAGGAGGAACGAGTCGATAGGATGTACGATTATTTAGAGGTTATAATCGTGTGTGTTCCTGGAGGGAAACATTTAATAGTGACGGCGGATTGGAATGCGACGGTAGGTGAATGAAGAGATGGTGAGGAGGTGGGGGACTACAGTTTAGGCACGGGAATGACCGCGGCGAGAAAGCAATTGAGTTTGCAGAACACAGGGGTTAGTCATCACCAACACTTGATTTAGACAACAAAAAGCGTACGTATATGCCAGGTGACTCAGAAAGGTATCAGATAGATTGCATTATGGTTAGGCACAGGTTAAGGAACAGTGTGATAAATTCGCACAGCTTCCCGGGGGCAGATGCGGATTCTGACCACAATTAAGTTGCCATGAAGTGTAGCGTCCGTTTCAAAGGCAGGGGGAGAGGCTAGGAAATGGAATGTAGAAGCATCAAATGGACTTTCAAGGAAGGAGTATCAGCAGGCTGGAGAAAAAACATGGATGACGGTAAAGAGCAGAGTACTATCAAAGAAAAATGGGGATGTATCAAGAAAGTGATATCGAAAGCCGCAAAATACACTATAGGAACCGTTAATGGGAAAAGGACACAGAAACCATGGATCACGGAGGAGGTGATTACAAAGATGGATGAGAGAAAAAAATGGAAGAATGTAAACACAGAGTTAGGCAAAATGAAGTACAAAGAGTTAAATATTAAATTGAGACGGGTAATAAGTAAGGCAAAAGAAGCGTGGTAGAAGACTCAGTGCGAGGATATGGAAAGTTTGCAGAGGAAGGGTGAAACTGGTGCGCTCTACAGCAAGGTGAAATCACTATCGGGAAGTAAGAAGGGGAGATTTGTGCTAACAGTTAGGGGTAAGATAATTGTTGACACAGAAATTATCCAAGAGAGATGGAAGGAATATTAATAAGAACTGTATGGTAAAGAACATGAACCATCAAGCTAAGACATAGAAAGGGAATTTCACGTAGATGAAGACACCTTGGGTCCAGATATACTTGACGATGAGACAAAGTGTATTAAGGGAAATGAAATCAAATAAGGGCGTGGGGGTAGACAACATACTCGGGAAACTACTTAAACGGCCTGAGGAAATGTGGGAAATCAAATTAACTGTTAAGACTAGCAGGGTAAGTGCAAGATCACAGTTAGGGCAAATTTGAATTTGCCCTGTATGTAACATTGATTCTTTCGTAGCATTGATGAGGAAGGTACCTGGCCGGAAGACTTCGTAGCTCCTATTCCGAAAAATGTAAATGCTACATCATGTGAGGGCCACAGGACAATAAGTTTGATTTCTCACGCAGCTAAAGTTGATCTAAAAATGATCAACAAAATAATGGAGAGCAGGGAAAATGATTACTTAGGGGACGATCAGCTTTGGTTTAGGAAGAGGAGGGGTACGCGCGATGCCATTGCATTAATAAGATCACTAATCGAGATGAATATAGCATATTATGCGCTAATATTGTTGCTGTAGACTTTCTGAATAAAATTGTCTCAAATATTGGCTTTTTTATGCTGCCTGTAAGAATATTGCCACTTTCTGCTATTCAATAATTCCCAGTTGGACCCCTTATTTCTCCCTCTCTTAAGACCAAAACGGTTGAGGGTCATCGTCCTAGTATTTTATTGATATGCACACCTGAGCGCATAACCTCCGTGTTTGCTTGGTACTGCTACGAGCTGCCCTCTGAAATTCTCCATTTGAATTTCGTCGCTACGTAGAAGTATTTTTTTTATTAGAGTGAACTTTTCTTTAGTTTCTTAAGTGCCGTCATGACTTCTCCGTTGCACCATCTTGGTTCATTGTTATCGCCTTGCAATTTGTTTGGAGTAGGCGCAATCTCGCCATGTGTAGTATTTAAAAGCCTTTCCAACTGCACTGTGTCAGTGCTAAAAGTTTCGAAACTGATATCTTGAAGTTAGAGTTTTAATTTCTCGTGAAGTGCATTAAATTCAACTTCACGAATATATCCACCAACCTCTACAAAAAACTAGTGTAGTAGTGCTTGGTGAAATTTCGATATTTGGTTTTCGGGCTTTCCGTCTAAGTCTGGGGTTGTGTAGAATGTAGAAAAAGAACGCATGATGATAATCTTCCGTGATAATAATCCTTCATGTTACACAAAGCACAATATCACTGCTGTTGCATTTATAATGATGGCTGCTAAATTGAGAATTGACTGGGATGAAATCAGCCTAACAGGACATGGCATTCCAGCTATTGGCCAAGTTTGTCGATTCTGCAAGTACTTAGTAGCTCGAATGGTAGCATGATTAGTAGACTGCGTTAAATAGCAATTAGTCTCAACCTTCAACTTGAAATGATTCTCGTCTTGATCAAATAAATGAAAGATTATTTAATCGACGGAGTAGAATCACGGTGATTGCAACAAAAAATTATATAAAAGACTGTAATTTACGTACAATTCAAGATGCTCATATTAAAGGATGAAAGGAATTAACCAGAGACTTGGGGGAATCTGCTCGGACATAGTAGCTTCCTCCGTCGACCTAAAGCATACTCTCTGATCGGGCAAGACTTCCCTTGAGGTCCATTACACGGCGAAGGCGCGTAAGGTAGCGGAGACGATCTTCAACAACTGCAGACCTTTTTGAGGATAATAAGTACAGGATCCTGTAGATCAATGCGTCGATCATTAAGTTGGTTGCAAATACAACCGCCAAAGCTTAATTTCGGAAAGAAATTCCTGTTATGTTTCAAAATAAGTTGATTCGTAGATTTAATCCTGCTATTGCTAATGAATACTATGACCATAACAACGGGAAAACGCGTGCAAAACAAAACCAACACGAGAAAAAAGACGTAACAATCAGTAAAATGCATCTTACATGATGGGAGAACCCTCTACACTCGCGGTGAACAAGTTAAACAAAAATATAGTAAAGGAAATACAGGTCGAGAAACGAATCAACATCGTAAAACTAAACTATCGCAATATTAAAAGCAAAAGTACCGGGATCAAACATGCATTCCATAGTTTTGATGCGGACATTGCTTAGAGAACGGAGAGCTGGCTTACGGAGCGTGTTACTGATTGTGAAGTTTTCCCTTCAGGTTAAGGTATACACAGATGAGACAACAGAAACAGAGTAGTATTCATTGTCATCTTTAAAAGCTATGCGCAAAAGTTTGATGGACAGACTGACAGCGTTTGGTGCACAATAGAGAAAAATAACCAGACAAACAGACTTACGCTCATTTTACAGGTAATCCGATTCTACTTCAGATGCGATGGAGGCTTTCAATAACCAAGGATCGCATTTTATCCGCAAGAACACGAAAAGCGATACTATAGTTGGAGTGATTTCAATGTTCCTTCAATAGCCTGAGATTGCATTAATACCATTGCATTAACAGACATGCCAACTTTCAAAAATGAAAAATCGGGAGGACATGCCAATTTCAAAAATGAAAAATCGGGAGATTTTTAGAAGTGTATCACGAAGTAATCACTTTTAATTACCACAATATTTGCATGGCACCTTAATCCCTTTATGACACTTTGCCAATTTTTAATGAATGTCACACTTTATTAACATGTTAAGCTAAGTACACAATTTGAACAGTTCATCAAGAACGTAAGAAGGAAAAATCGGGAGTCTCCCGCTTAAATGGGGAGAGTTGGCATGTCTGCATTAATACCGGTGCGAGAAACCGCGATTCATGCGAGGCTATCCTTAATATGCTCAGCGCTAAAACTGAAACAAATCAGTGCACCATTGCACCATCAGTGCATCCATCATGAAACAATATCTTAGATCTTGGCTTCATAAACCATTCCGAACTGGCCACACATTCATATGAAACTGAAGTAAAATGTGACCATGAAGTGTAATCGAATTATATGTTTCGGTAAATGTTCGGTAAATAAAATCTTAAAACCCAAACGAAAAATATACCTATAATTTGAAGGATATACCTACGAGATGAAATCCTTGAAGGATAACTTCAAAAATTTTGCCGCGTCTCTTAGCGAAGTCCATAATTACACATGACGAAAACGCACGGCGTTGGGGCCGAGGCTATCTGGAAGCATTTCTTGAAATTAATTATACACGGCATAGAGATATATCCCCACCAAAAAACAAAAACACTAACAAACTAAGACGGAAAGACGTTGAGATTAGAAGGGTTTTAAGGCAACAGAGAAAACTGTACTTGAAAATAAAAAAATAAAAAACAAACAGGAACGTAAAACAAAAAGGAACGTCTTCTGAAAGTGCACAAAGACAATACTTTACAAATAGTAGGGAAACAAAGAAAATAATGCAAAGCGCCGTAATAAAGAGTCCTTCACAGGCATAGAATGGTAATATACATACAGACAGTATAACAGCACCCAAAAAGCGAAAGTTTTGAATAATTTATTTGTAAGCGTGTGAACTAAGAGGGAGAAAGAACCAGTGAATGTCACGTCACACCTACCACAAAGATGGATGGCATTAGAAATACGGAAATCACGAAAAACTCCCACCCATTAAAAAGTAATAAATCATCCGGATATAGGATATTCCAGCAGGAGTACTGAAAGAGCTCGCGCCCGAAATTGTGCCTTTTTTAAAATGAACGTGTCGCTCCTCTGGACAGGAAAATAGCCAACATGAAACCTATTTTTAAAAGCGGTAATAAGTGCCTGAATTGCACGAGTGCCTGCCCTCTTAATTGTTTGTTCTTGTCCTCTTTGTGTAAGCACTGGAACTGCTACTAACCATGTAATACTCTTAATATGTGTATGCATGTTGCACGATTGGTGTTAGGTCGCCCCATTTCCACGTGGTTTGTGTAGATCGCGGGGTACCATGTGTATGAGGAAATGGGGAATAATTGTAGAATGGCTCGTGACCTACTACTCCCTGCCACACATCCTTCCGCCGGCTTGCGGGGAATTTTGTAGATGTTCACGTCGAGATCCAATGAGTGTTAAGCTGATGAGTGGTCATTTGTATGTAAATATTTCCAGAAGCAGCAAATTGTGGCACTTGGAAAGCATCCCGACGACCTTGTGCATACAAGTTCCACAGAAGAGCACGGTCTCCCTTGGACATAAAACGAGGACCTTCTTGTAAAAATCGGGTGAGTTGGAGCACAAGGGTTGTCCTCAAAGTAATAAAACTGGGTTTGAAGAAAACAGAATGTATTAATCCGATCGTTATATATTGTTCAAGTTCTTCAAAACAATCTCCTTGGGCCTCGACGTACCGCTGCCAACGCGTTTCCCACACTGAAAAGGCTCTCTGGAAGTCAGCTGCCGTAACCTCTTTCAGACACTCTCTGACCGCCCGTCGGACGGCGGGAACATCTTCAAAACTGTGACCTTTCGGGCTTGTTCATGTGAGCATGTGGAATGTGAGCTTTGGGAACAGGAAAAAGCCTGCTGGACTCGCATCGGAGCCCGCGCACAAATTGGCGGTAATTCACTCTCCATTAGCATATTTATATTTGTCGTATTAAATGCAATTTTTATTTATTAGTTTATTTTTTCATAATTTTAAGCGATTTATTGCATGTGTACTTTTCCGAGTCGAATAAGCCTTTTTCTTATCACTTTTGCGAGCTTAGTTTTCACTTCCAGTAATATACCCTTATTATCGCTGATGTCCACAGCGATGTCGCGCTTGTAATAATCTCCGAGTTTTTAGCTGAAAATATGTCGAGTAAGCTGGTGTCTCGTGACAGTGATTTCATTATTTGTCCTGTAATTAACTATATCAATCGGCTGGATTACTTGGAAGACTGCAGCACTCCTGTCGTCCCGCCAGAGTGACCGAGGGATGGGGCAGCCACCACGTCACCACGGGCCGTGGGAACAGAACGAACGCTTGCTTGCCTAATTGCACTCGTCGGAACGAACGAAGGCGAGCATTCGCTTGCCAAGTCACGCGCGACAGGGAGCGAGGCCCTAAGGACGGATGCGCACCTAAAATAACCGGGGTTCGCATTGGAATAATGGCGCAGAACTCGGTCAGCCAGTCATTACGAGTGGCAGGTATTGCCGGGGGCTCTTTGACTGTTTCTTCTTCCAGCGGCCCCGCCAAATGTCTCGTCCTACTAATCAAACAATAGTATTGTTATATTACCATGGACACAAGCTACCAAACTCCACTGCGACAATTTCCTTGTGTCTCCTCACAAAACAACCTGGCACCGAACATTACAACTAAGCCCTCTTCATCTCTGTATGCTTCCTTCCTCCATTCCGTCCCTATCGCTATCCTGATCCCCATCCTATTCCTGCCCCTTTCCTCGCTTGCCTAACGTTTTCCCTTTATTTAAATTTGTTGCCTGTTTAGTATGTTTTCGGGTGAAGTACCCTTCCTCCAAAATTGGATCG